>JAWZYV010016592.1:0-43831 GCA_038373885.1 Cheiracanthium punctorium | reverse complement strand
ACTGCAGTAACACGTTGACTGACGGCACGTGCCACGTGATGGAGGATGCCATTAAAGTAGGAGGGTAGGGGAACTTAAAAACCCTTTTCTGCTTGCTCTTTGCGCTTTGAGCTCCAATGAGAGTATCATTTAAAGAACGTTTTAGCACTTGGTTGATATCAATTTCAAAAATTCGCAAAAATTGTGTTTTCTAAAAAAATGTCTATTTTGGTCCAAATTCTCGATATTTAAGGCGTTGTTAACACCTAAAGATATTTTTTGATTTAATTTTTTTTTTATATGGTTATAAACCAACTCAAGACACAACTTTTCCACACTATTGCTGATACTGATTTTAAAAATTTGCAAAAATTGTGTTTTTGGGAAAAAAATGTCTATTTTTGCCCAAATTCCTGATTTTTAAAGCGCCAGCATTAATTGAAGATATTGTCCGATTTAAAAAAAAAAATTATATGGTTACTAACCAGCCCAACACACATTTCCACATTCGGCTGATATCCATCTCGAAAATTAGTGAAAATTGTGTTTTCGGGAGGAAATGCTTGTTTCGCCCCAAAATCCGGATTTTCAGGGCACTGGCGCCGACTGAATATATTGTCCGATTTCAAAAAAATTTTACACCCTTATTAACCAACCTAAGGGACAACTTTTCCGCACTAGGCTCTCATCGATTTCAAAAAAAAAGTGCAAAAGCGCGTTTTTCGGCCCGTCCTAATACACACACATGATCGCGTGTAACACACGTTGGAGTTGGAAGGTATGAAACAGCGGTTGTAGAATAATTAAGCAAAAAATGGGTTAATAGGGGTATGGTCCCATCATACAGGTCTCGCAGTGTGATTTCATACTTGAAATGGGGCAGTTTATCATTTCCTATGGCAACTGGTCCCACTCGTTCAGCTACGCTGTTTTCATTTCCAGCATGGTTCTCGGAGGGGGATTGCGAGTTGCAATTGCTCTCCTCAGAGCGTCCCAGACATGCTTTATAGGGTTAATGTCTGGAGATCTGGCTGTCCAATCCATCCAGCGAATATCTACACTCTCTAGAAATTCGTCGACCTGAAGAGCTCTATGTGCTGTAAGATCCTTTTTGTCATTCTCACTGACAAAAGGGATGTCTGTAAAATTCCTTAATTTACCCTGAAATCTTCTTCACTAACCATAATATCACCCCTGTGGAGAAAGCAATCTTCTTTGATAAATAATATTTAAAAGCTAATTCATAAGTTGAGATTTGTCGACCATTCATGATTCTGAATAGTCATAATAGCTATAATGTTTCACCGGCATTTAAATTATTTGATGAAATTCAATAGATCAACTGATGTGTGACATGGGTATCCGAAACATCATAAGATCACAGACAGTGGTACAACTAGGGTTTACATCACCTGCTGCAAACTTAAAATTATAGTACCCTTTTCTTTAGAAACATTACTGATTTTATCATGCCCCTCAACACAACATCCTAAGGCATGTGTTCAGTTTGCTCCATCTAGTTGCAGCCCTGATAACTGGTGAGATTTTATATTCCTATTTCCATTAAAAAATAAAAAATAAATTTAATCGAAATGAAAAATGAAATCATCTAAAGATACCTCTTTTGAGTGTTGGGAGAAATTTTTGAAAAACCTCTGTTTGTTTTTTTAAACAATAAACAGTGAATTCACTAGTAGATTTATGCCTAATAATCCTGTTTTGAGATGGAGAAGAGTATCTATCTGAAGTAATTTATAACTGGTATAGTTTTCCCATCATATAACTGTTACTAAACAGCATAATTGAACTATGCCATAGTTCATCTAACTATGCATTTTTGATGCCTATATAAATAACTACATGTGAGTTTAACCAGGAGGAGTGCTCGCAGATAACTTAATTATTTTCAGGAACTTTTCTTTTTTGTCAACTGTACGAGTGTGTTGCTCCCCACTTGTCTGCTTCTCTCTCTTCTATGTAGGCATTAAACTTCTAAAAGTAACTGCTTTTTTTTTTTTTTTTTTTTTAATTATTTGTAACCAATGTCAGATTTATGTCAATTTTAGTCATAAGCATAGTTTGGAAAATACAAAGTTTAATTTTGTTTAACCGTACTTTAATGCGGAGAGCTGTGTTTTGAAGTTTTGACGCTACATCAAAGTTTAATGTGCATTTTTAAAATAATTTCTAAAAAATTTGCTCGATTATCTCATACTATTGTTTTTCTCTGTATTAAAGTCTACATATTATTTTTAATCTAGATTTGACCACATAAATGCTTTTATAAAAATATTGTGTGTACATATAATGGGTACTTTTCCATTAAGTAAATGCTACCACAATTTGGTGATTCTTTTTGTCCCCAAGTACCTGCATTTTTTTTTTTTTTTTTTTTTCCCAGCAATTTTTTTTCTACTGCCAAATACCTATTGGGTTTTCTTTTTTTTTTTTTTTTTTTTTTTTTTTTTCACAATAAGTATTTTCAATCCCTTGAAAACAAACATTTTAACACAAAATACACAAATAAAAATATAAAATAACAGACTCACCATGACATACGTTAGCAAAAAATCTGTTGATGAAATTATGATCATTTGTAACTCTTTTTCACAAAATTTAATGGACTTTAAATCCACACATTAACAATAAATGAAACATAATGCTGTTGTAAAACTTCAGGAATTTTCAAACCCATTATCAATTCGAATGCCGACATTACATCTGCAAGACCTCGAATTACATTTCCAAACAATGTGATTATTAAAAGATTATAAAGTTTCATTTCGTGTGGCATTGAACAATGCATATACATAAGTAGAATTTCATATTTTTGAAAATACTTTACAGAATCTTCAACATGTGTTGTAAAATTCCATAAATTCATATTTATGCAACAAAATTAAAATGAACCAACACTCAACAAGCTTTAGGCTGTTATCTACAGAATGACAGTTTCACTCAAAATAAAGCAACTCTTATTGATTTAATGAACACAAAAATCTATACATCCATTTCCATTCAAAAGAAATTTCTAGAAATGCATCTAGTCACTGCTCCTATTCCAAGGACCAATGACCTTAATACATGGTGAAAAATAGGAAACTAAAAGTAATTTGAATGGATTGCTATGCATATATAACTGTATATGAATGCAAAACAGGAACAAAATGCTTTTGTTTATTATTCAAACACATGCTCAGCACCTACGCATTAAAGCTTTTTATTTAAAAAGAACATGATTAAAATGGAAATTTCTGTGCAATAAAGTTACAGTTTGTATATTCTAGTAAATTGGTCATACTTTATTTATATGTGTATAGGCTGCACCTGAATTTTGAGACAAAATTTGTATGGTTTTTTTTTTTTTTTTTTTTTGTCTGAATGCAGTTGTTGATGCAGGGTAGCTTTGTTCTGTGAAATGTGGTAATGTTATACATTCACTAGAAATCAATGCTCGCCTGATGGTATCAAGTTCAGCTTTATCTAAGAATGCAATAGGTTATAAACCGTGTAGATATATATTGTTTTATAATAGTAACATGTTTGAAACTAAATGGTGTTTACTATATTTAATTTTTAAATTCTGAATACAGCTGCACATCTTTTCATCTACATATTTTTTTTAATTTTAAAAAGTACAGCCTGTACATGTGTAAATATGGTATTTTAAATATTTACTAATTAAGTTCAAATTTATGTTAAATGCTATATTAGTATTTTACTCTACAATGAACTGATAACAATGGTAATAGATTGAAATAAAAGTTAATTTTCTTTATTTTTCAGGTTCCTTCTGACATATTGGACATGATTAGAAAATCAAATGATCGGGAATTACTACTGCGTCTGTTGACATTTTTGGCCAATGTAGCTACATATGCTGTTCATTATGTAGACAATTCTTCTAAGTCAACATTGTTATCAGTTTTGTTCAACTTTATCAAAAGGACAGAGTTTTCAAAATTAGCAACACTGTCTGCGGATACTGATGAAGATATTAGTTTTCAAGCTAAACGACTGCATAATGCTCTTCTTTCAGTGACATAATTTAGTCATAATAAAGACACATAAAACATTATTTAATACGGCAGATTAATTAGTTAAAATTTTTTATTTGGGAATACCTTATTCCCCCGTACACGATATATATTTCGGTTACACACATAACCATCTTCAGTCGTTTCTGGAGCTCTCACTAATGGCGGCTTCTTTTTATATCTTCGTCGTTCTTCTTCTTGAAAGTTCGATGCATGACGTCGTCCCATGATTGGTCGATTGTATGAAGCGTATCGTTGATGCTGCCCTCTGTCGTCAATATTTCTAAGCTCTCACGAATGTAGGCATATATACTATTTTTAAAGTTGGCTATTTTTTTAATATTTTTAAAATCAATGGTAATGGGCTCTTTCAAAGCAAGACGGGCTAGGGCGGTACTTTGTTTCTGGAGGTTAATGTCTTTAAAATGTTCGTTTTTTCGTTCTTTAATTTTCCTTTTTGTAACGCCGATGTAGCAATTTTCTTTATTAGTATCGTTTGACATAAAATTAATTTTATAGATCCCTGCGGTTTCGATGGGGTTGATTGGGTCTTTTTCCGATCTAATGCGCTGAAAGATTGTTTTATTAGGTTTAATTGGAATACGGAAGTTCTTTTTTCTGGCGATATTAGAAAGTTTATTGGCTATCCCTCGGCTAAAGGGGATAGCGGTAGTAAAACGTGGTTTATCTTTTTGACGGTTGTCTATAACATTTAATTTTCGTTGCCTAGCTTTGAAAACTTTGTCGAAAATTTCTCGAGGGTAGTGGGCGTCTTGACATTGTTTCTTTATGAAAGCAATTTCTTTTTGAAGGAGGTCGTCGTTAGAACACACTTTGAAAGCGCGGTCGATATAGGAACGAATAGCAGCAATTTTATAGTTGAAAGGGGTTTTAGATTTAAAATTTACTATATTAGTATTACAAGTAGGTTTTCGAAAAATGGTGGTCTCAATGAGATTATTGTTTCTGGTTATGTTCACATCTAAGTAATTGAGGCTATTATTGATTTCTTTTTCGTAGGTAAATTTAATGTTCGGGTCTATGGCATTAAGTTGATTGATCAAATTATTTTCTTCATTATTGTGGGTGGTAAGGATAGCGAAGATATCGTCGACATAGCGAAGCCAAAGTTTGATGGTATTATTGTGTGTCTGTTTAATCTGTTCTTCAAGGATTCTCATTTTCCAGTCGGCAATTATTCCGGATATGGGGGAGCCCATGGGGACTCCTTTTATTTGTTGGTAGAAGTGATTATTATATTGAAAATATGAGTTATTTAAAATTAGATTTATAGCACTAGTTAGGGTGTTAATTATGTCTATATCTTTAAAACTACTTTGAATTTGTTTGTTAATAATTTGGTTCATTTCCTTAATATCTATGGACGGGTATAGATTTACAACATCGAAACTTACCATAATATCGTTTTCATCAAGTTTATATTCGCGGATGTTTTTAATGAAATCGTCGGTGGTCTACGTCTAACAGCACTCTAACTTCCACCGACGATTTCATTAAAAACATCCGCGAATATAAACTTGATGAAAACGATATTATGGTAAGTTTCGATGTTGTAAATCTATACCCGTCCATAGATATTAAGGAAATGAACCAAATTATTAACAAACAAATTCAAAGTAGTTTTAAAGATATAGACATAATTAACACCCTAACTAGTGCTATAAATCTAATTTTAAATAACTCATATTTTCAATATAATAATCACTTCTACCAACAAATAAAAGGAGTCCCCATGGGCTCCCCCATATCCGGAATAATTGCCGACTGGAAAATGAGAATCCTTGAAGAACAGATTAAACAGACACACAATAATACCATCAAACTTTGGCTTCGCTATGTCGACGATATCTTCGCTATCCTTACCACCCACAATAATGAAGAAAATAATTTGATCAATCAACTTAATGCCATAGACCCGAACATTAAATTTACCTACGAAAAAGAAATCAATAATAGCCTCAATTACTTAGATGTGAACATAACCAGAAACAATAATCTCATTGAGACCACCATTTTTCGAAAACCTACTTGTAATACTAATATAGTAAATTTTAAATCTAAAACCCCTTTCAACTATAAAATTGCTGCTATTCGTTCCTATATCGACCGCGCTTTCAAAGTGTGTTCTAACGACGACCTCCTTCAAAAAGAAATTGCTTTCATAAAGAAACAATGTCAAGACGCCCACTACCCTCGAGAAATTTTCGACAAAGTTTTCAAAGCTAGGCAACGAAAATTAAATGTTATAGACAACCGTCAAAAAGATAAACCACGTTTTACTACCGCTATCCCCTTTAGCCGAGGGATAGCCAATAAACTTTCTAATATCGCCAGAAAAAAGAACTTCCGTATTCCAATTAAACCTAATAAAACAATCTTTCAGCGCATTAGATCGGAAAAAGACCCAATCAACCCCATCGAAACCGCAGGGATCTATAAAATTAATTTTATGTCAAACGATACTAATAAAGAAAATTGCTACATCGGCGTTACAAAAAGGAAAATTAAAGAACGAAAAAACGAACATTTTAAAGACATTAACCTCCAGAAACAAAGTACCGCCCTAGCCCGTCTTGCTTTGAAAGAGCCCATTACCATTGATTTTAAAAATATTAAAAAAATAGCCAACTTTAAAAATAGTATATATGCCTACATTCGTGAGAGCTTAGAAATATTGACGACAGAGGGCAGCATCAACGATACGCTTCATACAATCGACCAATCATGGGACGACGTCATGCATCGAACTTTCAAGAAGAAGAACGACGAAGATATAAAAAGAAGCCGCCATTAGTGAGAGCTCCAGAAACGACTGAAGATGGTTATGTGTGTAACCGAAATATATATCGTGTACGGGGGAATAAGGTATTCCCAAATAAAAAATTTTAAATAATTTAGTCAGTTTGTTTACATATGTATGTGGTATTGGGGATAATGTTCATTTTTCCTTTTAATTTGTGCGTGTTGAGATGCATTTGTCTAAAATAAGGATATGATTAATAATTTAGTCAATTTATTATTAATTTTTATGTGTGTAAGGGGAGGGGGGGCTCATTCTGCTGTTATTTATTTGTTTTGTTTTTTTCTAAAGTAATTTGATAAATTATGATGATGATTTAAGCTTTTGCTATAATACAGAATGGTCACCAACCTCTAATTATCAAGGACTTTGCAGTTTCTGAAAAAAATCAGGGATTTTTTTTTTTTTTTTTTTTTTTTTTTTTAAGGAAAAAAAGATTGGAATTGAACAGATGATGTTTTTAATTATAATGTGGAAGTGTACCTTTTGTACCCCTTCACACATATATACGAAAAATCCTTTTAAATGTCTTAAACACCAGGGTTTTTTTGTTTGTTTGTTTGTTTGTTTTTTTTTGTGTTTTTGTTTTTTTTCATGTTGAGATATTTTTCAGATTTTAGCATTCTTTTCCAACATTCACTTTTTTCCCCCTTGAAAAAAAAAATTACTCCACACACACAGAAAAAAAAAAAAAAAAAAAAAAAAAATCTGCACTTATTAGGCAAGTTGGAGTGTATAGGCTGATTAATTTTATTTTTTACCAACTATGCGAAAAATTCCAGAGCTGGGAATCGAACCCATGACTGCCGCATAACGCGCGGGTGCTCTACCACTGAGCTACTCTGGGACGATTCCCAGATGAAATTTCTCGCATTAGAGCCGTTGGCATTTATCATCTTCCTCTGCAAACCACAGATAGAACAGATGAAACAATTAATTCGCGACAACGCCATTACGCCGCGGATATTATACATTTTTAGAAAGTGATTCCATCAACCTTTCAAGTTATTAGGCAAGTTGGAGTGTATAGGCTGATTAATTTTATTTTTTACCAACTAAGCGAAAAATTCCAGAGCTGGGAATCGAACCCAGGACTGCCGCATAACGCGCGGGTGCTCTACCACTGAGCTACTCTGGGACGATTCCCAGATGAAATTTCTCGCATTAGAGCCGTTGGCATTTATCATCTTCCTCTGCAAACCACAGATAGAACAGATGAAACAATTAATTCGCGACAACGCCATTACGCCGCGGATATTATACATTTTTAGAAAGTGATTCCATCAACCTTTCAAGTTATTAGGCAAGTTGGAGTGTATAGGCTGATTAATTTTATTTTTTACCAACTATGCGAAAAATTCCAGAGCTGGGAATCGAACCCAGGACTGCCGCATAACGCGCGGGTGCTCTACCACTGAGCTACTCTGGGACGATTCCCAGATGAAATTTCTCGCATTAGAGCCGTTGGCATTTATCATCTTCCTCTGCAAACCACAGATAGAACAGATGAAACAATTAATTCGCGACAACGCCATTACGCCGCGGATATTATACATTTTTAGAAAGTGATTCCATCAACCTTTCAAGTTATTAGGCAAGTTGGAGTGTATAGGCTGATTAATTTTATTTTTTACCAACTATGCGAAAAATTCCAGAGCTGGGAATCGAACCCAGGACTGCCGCATAACGCGCGGGTGCTCTACCACTGAGCTACTCTGGGACGATTCCCAGATGAAATTTCTCGCATTAGAGCCGTTGGCATTTATCATCTTCCTCTGCAAACCACAGATAGAACAGATGAAACAATTAATTCGCGACAACTCCATGGAGTTGTCGATGGAGTTGTCGCGAATTAATTGTTTCATCTGTTCTATCTGTGGTTTGCAGAGGAAGATGATAAATGCCAACGGCTCTAATGCGAGAAATTTCATCTGGGAATCGTCCCAGAGTAGCTCAGTGGTAGAGCACCCGCGCGTTATGCGGCAGTCCTGGGTTCGATTCCCAGCTCTGGAATTTTTCGCATAGTTGGTAAAAAATAAAATTAATCAGCCTATACACTCCAACTTGCCTAATAACTTGAAAGGTTGATGGAATCACTTTCTAAAAATGTATAAAATCTGCACTTTTGATCTCAGTTCCTTAAACAAGTACTTTTAATATCTGCAGCAAACATTAATTTTAAAAAAGTGTAAAGTCAGTTATTCCAGTGACTTTAAAAGATTTTTATGTTATATCTGGAGAAAAATTAAATTTGTTAAAAACCTACAAAGTGTGTTCCAGTTTTGGAGATATTTGATTATTTGTAAAACATACCTAAGTATATGTTATTTGTATATTACTGTAAATTATTGTAATATTTGTATATTATTATAATTTATTCTAACATTTGTATATTATTGTAAAACATATGTAGATTAAATCAAAATTATGAACACTAATTAATGTGATTGGTTGTAGATTTTTAATTATTTTTTCTCTTATTATTAAACTGCTCCACAAGAATGGAAAATGTTCCTCAAAATTACTACACCTACCTCTCAAGTTGTTTCTTCTAGCTTAACAACCATGTATGTTTTTCTAGGAAAAACTTGAGTTGTGATATCTAAGTCCAAATACATTTGAAACAGTGATAGCTTGTCGTTAAGGGCCAAAGGAACCTGGCACTACCCTGTGATTTAAAAGTTCTTCCTATCATAATATAGTTCTTTTAGTGGTTGATTCCTACTTTAGAGTTGCCTCATAAATAGGAAAATTGTCATGGTAATTGTACATGAATATTTATCGCCACTTTGGTGGGTGGAGGGGAGGAGGGTTAAAGTAGGAATCTTTTAATAATAATTTGCTTTTATTTTTAAATATTAATGTATTTCATGCTACTTGAATTCTATCCATTAAAAATCACTTAAAAGAATGCCAGTTATGTTTTCCCCCTGTCTAAAACATACACAGACCACTTCATTTGTGCTTCAAACATTGCATTATTCTCTGTTGACCAAGTTGACTAGTATAATTCATATCAAAATGCTGTTGACTTAATTTTTGAATGGCTTACAGGAGCTGTCTTTAGTTCCTAGCAGTTGTTTTTCACTTCAGGGAAGGAATATTTTTCTGATTCGATAGCTATTGACAAAATTTTTTGGTCAATAGAAAATCTCTTGTATTCGGATCTTTTACTGTTTTAGCAGCAATAATAGATATAAATACTAAAGAAAAATAATAGGTAATAAGAAGAATGGCTTTTTTAATTAACAATAGAACAAACATTTCTAATATTAACATAGTTAGATTGCAAGGTTGGCAAAAGTTGTGTAATAACTTTGACAATCATTTATCATTTAAAAAGTTTTAAGTACTTAAACTGTGTAGATGGGAGATAGGTTGCTCAATACATATATTGTCCTGATTTGAACTTGCATTGTTTTGGGGGGCCCACCTCTAAAATAGCTCATGAGCCATCACTGTTTGATAAATATCAAGAGTTTGCAAAAATTTGATAAATACCATGGATTCTGGGGCCTCTAGTGAGGAAGAAATTGGGAATTAGAAAATAGTTTGGCGGCCAACCTGTAATGCAAGAAATGTTATATTTTTAGTTATGCTTTATTTATATTAAAACTGCCAAAAAATTCCTTTCTGTATCTGTACTAACATCTTAAATAAGTTATACATCTACACAAATTTAAGCACTTTAAGCCTCATTGTTGGTCTAAATGCTGACACAGCATTTTCGTTTTATTGTTTTTCTGAGTGCATTATTTTTAGTTCATAGTCTATATTATATATATATATATATATTATTGTTATTTTTTTATGCATTTTAGTCAATTTAAAAAGAAAATTGGGAGTCTAAAATTTCACTGCAATTAGTATGATGGCAGTTATTAATTTAAACTACTGAGCATTAATATAGTTATGTGATTTTGAATGAAATTTATATTTTATTTTTCTTATTTTCCTGTTTGTATAATAGAATTTTAGATAAAATTGTATTTTCTTAGATCAGAACAAGTGCTTGAATTTTTATTGGCCTTTTTAATATTATTGATAAGTTTAATGTAATCAGTGCTAAGCTATGTTTGTTTTATTACATAAAATCTAAGTTGTGTCATTTTAAAAATGTGAAGTAAAAAATCCTAAGTGTATTAGCTTTACTAAAATTATTTGTGCACTGCTGAAAATCTGAAAGCAATACAGCAGACTCCAGTTTGTTTTAACTTCAATTTCATGCTTCAGTCTGATCATGGTAAAATCTATGGAGCTCAAATTATCAATGGGATAAGGTTTGTCATGTGGTAAAGATGATACCAAACTTAGCTGTTCCACAAGTATAGTTGATAAATAAAGAATGTGTTAATTAAATAGCACTTCAAACTGGTTGACAGTAAAAGTGTTTTAAATTAAAGGAATTTTGTGTATTTTGTAAGGTTAATGAATGAAGACCTCTGATCTTTTAAGTTTGATGTTAATTAAATTTTGACTTTTATTCTTCCTTTTTTTTTCATTCTTTTCTTTTTTTTAAACTTAATTTGTTTTGAAGTGACAGATATAGAGAGTGGGCGTATCAAATTGGCTGCCTTGCACAAAGAGTATATAGTTTTGGTAGATGACAGAGTATTTATTATTTGTAAAAGACTTTTTGGTACCATGCAAAAATCATTCTTCCCTCTATTTGACTTTTTAATAGTTTTTATATTTTATGCCATTTAGGCAATGATCTCACTAAAATTTTTCTCAGCCAGGAATTATGCATTACAGCACTATGAAGCTGTAATGCATAATTTTATCTAATTAAAGCAAAATTTGCCTGGGTAGATCAATAGGGCCTTGCTGGGGAATAGGCCCTCTCAGGTTGCCCTTGGCATCAGTCTCCTGAACTCTGCATGTGTGTCTGTCAATTGAACTCACAATAGCATAAAAATTCTGGCTAAAAGGCAAATAATAATAAAAAAAGGAAGGCTGTGGCAGACTGTTGCCAAATTTGGACAAACAGTCCACTTTCTCATTTTTTAAAATGTCACAGTGACTGGGAATCATTTAAAAAGAAATGTCCCAGTCAATACAGTTAACACATTTTTTCTTTGTCTTTTCTACTTATGCAAAATCGCAATTATGGAGAAAACACAAGGAGGCAGTTACAGCCATTGAATCAAGAAAAGAGACGAAAACAGCATGTCTATATATGGTGATTAAATCAGATAAACAAGAAATTGCTTATCTAATAGCCTCTCTCTTGGCCTAAAAATTCATAACATTTAAATCCACAACATAAGAACCCTAAAAAAAAATCTCACAATAATATCTTGCAGAACAATCTTTTTGAGCAGAATCATCGGTATGGTTTTTTACATGTAAAATTTGCTTTTAATACATTAAAACCTTTGACCCTATTATTGCCAATTTAAAATGTACATTATTATTTACAGAAAGTGGATATTGCTTCTAACATACTGGTTAGTTAGAAAATTTTTAGAAGAAATATTAAACAGGTAATTAAAAAACACTACCATTGTATTTTATTTCTTTTAACAACTTATTTTTTAATATAAAATTTTTCTAGAAATACACTGCCGAATATTGACTATTTTCTATGAAATGTATGTATTCTATTACTGTAATCGCCATATCAGTATACTTATCTATATTTTGTCATTTTTCTGTTATGTTCTAGTGATGAATTTTTAAAGTCAACTTAATCATCAACTGTAACTTCACACATCCATTAATATATTTTTAGATGTTTCTACTAAAATATCATTAAAATTTACATTGTTTATACTAAAAATGCATCATTATTTAATATTTGCTTTGTGTGTCTACATTTTATATTTTTTATAAATTACTTGGTGTTTTTTTTTCCTCTTATTTTATAACTCTTAACTTTGGGACTCTTATTATACATGTTGATTTAATCATATTTAATATGTCCTTTTTTTTTTGTTTGTCTAGTTTTCATTTTGAAATTGACATCTGCGTTAACAAAGCCAATTTGTACTGGGCTGCTTGTGAAGGGTTATATATGGTCACTTATGTATATACAGTACAAAGCCGAAAATCCGGAATGGACGGGACTACGGCGATTCCGGATTTCGGATTTTCCGGAATATTGGTCCATTACAAAAAAAAAAAAAAAAAAAAAAGTAGCGGCTACGTCATGGATTACGGGGTCTCGCCGTGAACTATGTATTTTTATAACGTTTTTCGAAATCGCCGCGATCCGTAGGTTGTACTGTAGGAATTGTTCTATTGAATTCACTTTAAAAAAAAGAAAAAAAAAAAAAAAAAGACGCCCTACTAATTGCCGCGTATATATTGGTTGCCCAATAACGTGAACGTAGTCACAACTTAAAATAAAAAAAAATCTTCCAGTATCAAAGGATAAAAAGATATAACAGCAATTTTTACCATCATCCCATGCACTAAAACACTGATTGTGGGTGCGCAGACGTTCCCCCCCCCCCCTTCACCGGAGTGACTGGAGCCGGTTTGTCTGTGACTGGAGCTTTCGCTTTCCAAACAAGTTGTTACATTCTTGTCTTCATTGCACGTGCTTACTGATATTTTTATTTATGCGTTTTTTTAAACAAGGCTTCCAATGGTATTTACGCTAATGTATGTTTTTACTGCAGACTTGAATGATGTTATAAAGAGTTTAATTAATTTCTTTGCCTCCTTAGAAAGAATAACATTAAATTAAAAATAATATCTCTACTGATTATTAAAGCTTAAATGCTTTACACTAACAGGAAGTGTCTCCACCCCCCTTTTTGCGTTTCTGTTTAGAAATAACAGTTAAATCTTTGGAATGCAAAGAAGGAAAGTTAGGTCAGGAGTCAGATTTTACCCTGAGGTTTTGGATATATATATATACTATACTAGTAGAAGATCTTTATAATGCAAACCTCGAAACGCAAGGTTTTGCATTATATAGAATTTTGCGTTATATGGATCATTCACTTATATCATTAAACTTCCCTAGTAAACATATTAAAATATAGCTAGAACACATAAATATAATGCTTAAAACTTTTTTTAAATACAAATACTACTTTAAAAAACAAAAAAATGGAATTTATTTATTTACAGAAAAAATAAATAAATTGAAATTGCCCAAAAGCATTAAAGTTTATTTGTTAAACAATATATTAATTTTGATTTGTTTTAGAATTTGCAATCTCTCAACAAATAACTTTTCTTGCAGCCTTTGAGCAGGTAATAATTTTACTTTGGTTACGCAGTCTTGTGTTTCTAGGAATTTAAAATATTGATCTCTTATGGAAATTTCTCCAGATTCTGAAAGTTTTTCAACTTTCTCTCCAGCATTTGATTCTGTTTCAGAATTGCTTTCCTCTTGTTTTGAAACAGACGAAATTATTTCAGCACTGGTCAAATGATTAACAGTTTGTGACTTATCATCCATTACCAAATATTCAAAATGTTTTCTTCATGCAGGTTTGCAAACTGAGTACTTTCCATTTTGTGCACAATGCATTAGTTCAGCAGTTTTCATTTTAACTAAAGATGGCTTAAATCCAGTTCCAAAATTCAGTTTTAAAATAGTGTTACATTGAGAAAACTCCCCTACTTCTCATAGACTTGTTGTTAAAAGTATATTTACTGTCAATATTGAGACATAAGCATATCGTCGGACAGGGGGCGGGGGCGTGTGCCAACCCCCCCCCCCAACTTTGTTTAGAAAACCATTCATTTTAAAACCTTTCTTCTTGCCAAACTTAAAGAAACATGGCTATTTTTACTTTAGAATATGCTATGTGCATTCTCTCACCCACACACACATGCACACACATAAAAAAAAAAAAAAAAACTTTTGGTGATACTATGCGTATGACTTAGGAAGCCAAGTAACCGCATACGATTTAATATAAAACAAATCAATTTACAAAGAGAAATATAACTAAATAAATAAACGTCTGTTTGGGAAGTCAATGGTAGAGGAGGGAGAAAAAGAGTGGTTCGGTAGTGGAGGGAAAAAGGGAGAGGTTCGTGGTTTATTAAAGTAAACATTCCTTCCTCTTGGACCCGGCGGGCCAGCTGTTATGCTGATAATGCATAATGCAAGCATGGGAGAATAAGTGTTTATTTGAAGCTTGGCGATGTTGTGGGATTTATCTAATGTCTCAAAATTAATTCCCTAGGAAAGCAATTAAAAAAAAAAAAGCAGATTGTAGAAATTTCTTAATTGTGATTTTCTCTGTTTACATCCGCAGTGTTAATGCGGTTTATGGAGAATTGCGGTTTATAGAATTGCGGTATATCGATCTTCTACTGTATATATATATGTGTGTGTGTGTGTGTGTATATATAAATTTATATATATATATATATTGACGCTATTGTTATGATAACAAACTAGTCTAATGCTTGAGCATCCTGCAGTTTATTTATTTATTTATCTATTTTTTTTTTTTTTTTTTTTTTTTTTTTTTTGAGGGAAGGGAAAAAACTGAAATCCAAAAAATGTCCGGTTTTTTGGTCTTTCCGGTTTTTAGGCGTCCGGATTTTCGGCGCTCTACTGTAGTTGAATTGATGCAGCAAATTAGTCCCTTACATTTATGATTAAATTTCTTTTCTTTTCATTATTTTATCTATAACTGATTAGTTATTATTTTAGTTGCTGTATAATTAATACAGAAACTTTTGTGTAGTCTTGGTTTATATATTTATACTTTTTTTTTTTTTTTTTTCATTTTACTGTCATTTATTTTGTTATTCTTATTTCCTTAATTGATCATATTAAATACTATTTGAATGTTTAAAATATTGTTGGAAATTATTAGCATTCAGCATTAATTTTCAATATTCTTCCGTAGTCTTACCTATTGTTTCATAAAGATTGAATTGCAAACTAATTTTTTACTTGTTAATTTTATATATTTAAATCCGTTAAATGAAAAGCGTTGGATAAATCACTCAAATAATTTTACTTATTTCATAGATATGGAAAAGTTCTGTAAATAACTACAAAAACTTTTTAAGTATAATTCTGCTAAAAGAAAAAAATGTTGATTAAACAATTATTGTACCTTTTTTTATGTATTTTTTTTTTTTTTTTTTTCAACAATATTTTTCAAAGTCTTCATGGAATAACATTGTAACAATTTAGTTCTTTTACCATATTTAACAGTTTTGCTGCTGGGCCTTCTTGTTTAAAACCAGCATTTAAGAAATAAGTCTGCAGATTATTATTATTTTAATTTCTGTTAGACACTCAAGTACTGACAGAACTAAAAAAAAAAAAAAAAAAAAAAAAAATAGAAACTATTGTGCAAAATCTTAAATTTAGAAAATTTTCGGAATTACTCTTCAAAAATGCATACTAGAATAGGAAAAATTATGCAGAATTTGTTGCTATAGCTAAAATCCATTGTCACTGGATGATATGCACAAACAAAAAAGCAAGTTCTCTCTGTATTCTCTTATTAATGTATAAGTCTTGTTTTACTAATTGAAATTTTTTTGTACGGGGCATATAAAAATAAAACTTTATTTAGATTTAATTTACTGAAAATTTTAATTATAGCACAAAATATGATTATTATGTATTATAATATTTTCAGTTCTTGTTATTCTTTTTTAAAAACACATTTCTTATATTTTCAGAGTAATGTATGGCAAAGACATGAAATTCAAAGAAAATTTAAAATGTAAGCAAAGCAAGCAAACTCTTTTTCATTGAGTGCATATAAACTATATCACTAGCCAGTGAGCAATTTATCCATTCCAATCTATACAGCTTATTAAAAACAGTAATAATCTATAGTTTGTTCTAAAGTTGCAAAGCTCTGAGTTTTATAGTATTTTAGTGATGTTAACTTCTGTTCACTGAAATTCTCATTACACTGTGAAAACATTATTCTTAGTATCAATTAGCTACACATAACCTATTACAATCATTATGTTGCTTAAATTAATCTTTAACTAATATAGTAGTGCCAAAATATTGCACTTCTATGAAGTGATTTTTTTTTTAACTACATTTGCTTTTTGTCAAGATGTATATATATATGTGTGTGTGTGTTCTTTTATTTAATTTCTATCAATTCTTTCTGTAAAACTAATATATATTTCTAATGTTATGTCTTGAATGGATATTATCCTTTGTATTTAAATGTTGTATGGACATTGTCTTTTCTATTTAGATGTTATTTGGACATTGTCTTTTCTATTTAGATGCTATTCAATTATCATCCTTTGTATTTAGATTTGACAGAAAGACTATCATTAGTCAATTCCACAATAGAAAATTCTATGTGAAATGTTAATAAGTAATTTAGGTAGGTTCATGAGCTCTTTCTTTTGTAACTTTGTAATTGTACATATTCACATATGTATGAATATGATGAATAGCTCACTACGTTTCTTCCCTATTTAAAAGAATCCAGAAGAAGTTCCGGGAAATATTATGAATTTAAACTAGTTTAAGGGTGTGAGTATGGTGCTGAATCACAATTTTGGATTGCAATTATGCTGTTTCTTATTTCAGAAAACTGAAATATCATTGTTAAGTCTATTTTTTTAATTTTTATTATAGCAAAAGTTAAATTGCTCTTAGCTATTGAATTAATCTGAAGCATTCAGCTGAAGGCTATTTTTGATTTTTACAGTTCTTGTTTATAAACATTGAAAAAAAAATCAATTGCCTAAAAAAATCAAGGAGACTAGTTTTCTTCACAAATATGTAACTCGTATTTAAAAAAAAAAAAAAAAATTATTTGTCTGAGTTTTTCCTTATTACAGTAGTTACTCTAATGTAGGGAAAGAAACTACAGTCAGCTAAGTGTAGTAAAAACTTTAAATTTTGAAATATTTATATGATTGTTCATTTATAATTAAGATTTTACATTTTAATGTTTTCATTGAGATTAATATAAGTGTTTTTAGAATGTTAACCATTTTTAATGACAATGATTATTATGTTGAAGATAGCATAAAAATGTTTGTAACGTTAACAGATTTTCTTAAGAATGAAAATGTGATGGCAGTACTAATTGATTTTTTAAAAATTGTGATATGCTTTTACAAATATTTATATTTATTTGAAAATTAATAGTAATATATATATATATATATATATATATTTGTGTAAAAGTACCTTAACCTGTTGCATGCAAAGAATGTATATTTCTGTGTCAGTCAAAAAAATATTTTATCAAATCTTAAATTTATATTTAATATAGTTTTGCAGTGCAAAATAATTATACTCCCATAGATCCTGTGCCTTCAATAGAATTGTACTCTAGACTATATTTGTAAAATGTAGATAATTATATATTAGATAAAATAAAAATTATTGTGCTCAAGCTTCTAGATTTCTTAAAATATGAAAATAGTAGTAATAAAAAATAAACAACTGTCACATAGTGATGTTTTAATGTACCCTAACTACATTAATTAGCCCAGGGGTTTCCACTTGGCGGCCCCCCGATATCTTTTTTTGTGGCCTGCGAAGCTTTCTAGGAAAATAATTTGCAATATCAGGTGTCTACCGCTCCATAAAGTCTGGAAAAACCGGGAAATTGGATAATGGGTCTGGAAAATTCACCAAAAAAATCAATTTTTTCTTTTCATGTCCTCTTTTTTTTTTTTTTTTTTTTTAAATCCTTTCTTTCCAACTATCAGACTTGAAACCGAAAGCAACTGCAATGCATTTTTCCGACCGCAAAAGCATCAAGTGATGTGTTTGTATAAGGAGGGGAAAATGGGGGCTCATCAATCGTAATGGAAGAGTAAAAGACAAATTAGCTTGGTAACTTATGCAGGGATATTAAATCTGCGCCGAGCTGCGCCAAAATGCAAATCTTGTGCCGAACTGTGCTTTTAGCTGATTTTTTGCTCAGAGCTGTGCCGAATACATCATTTTGACTTTTTGTTAATTTTTTGCCATGCTTGCAAACTTTGCTTTTCTTATCTGCATTTATTGTGAGACTCTAGATTGATCTTGCAGGGTGCAGTGCCCGGCAGCCCTTTTATCGTCTTTTTAGTGCCCGACAGCCCTATTTCTCTTCTTTCTGGGCCCTCCTGCTTTTACACTTTTATCATTATTAGTCAACAATCACCACCTTTTATTTCCTACGTACCATTTGTGGCCCATCACGAAAATACGTTAATTAAAACGGCCCCTTCACAGAAATTCGATTGAAAGCGGAACTTTCACAGAAACCGTCTATGAAATCCGATCTTTCCCACAGATGCAGACTTGCCAACTTTTATGCTTTACGCGTAAAATTTATCCATTTCGACTGCTTTTTACGCATACAGCACTTTTTTTTATGCATTTCCGGATACTTTCTTTCTAACTTGTGTTTATTTCTTTAAAACTGAAATTGATATTAAAAAGAAATGTATTAGGTTTTAAATTGAAATGATGTTCTATGTTTGGGTCTTTTTGCCGTTTCAATATGGATCTAAGTAAACATCATCGGCACCATGATCGACATCGCACATCCATCGCATCGTTTCGGCTCGAGGGAGACGTAACTTTCGCCATCTAGCTCTGGCGGAAAGTCCCCTAGCAGAAAAGCAAACCGTACAGGGGCAAGGATGCTCTCCTCTCCGCTCAACTTGCTCATGCGTACTAGTCGTTTACTTGCCGCGAGGTCTTCCGCCTCCATGCGATTCCCTCCTTCCTTCAAATGACAACATCGTGGATCGTACGCCGCCATTAACTATTAAATCGGATCAAAATGGAAAAGAAGAAACAATCTTCAATTCATCTAATACGTAAGTATATCTTGTACGTTCTTTAACTGACATTTACATTATTTGTTTATATTGATTTATGTATAATTTGTTTATATTGATATAAGTATTGTTTTTTAATGTTACCAATGCAACAAATATGCTGCAAATCAAATCAATATGCTTTCGCTGCGAATAGTTTTATCTTGATCGCTTCTACAACTGTGTGCTTTTGTCAGCAGTTATTAATTTATGTTTGCGATATTTTGTAAGAGAAAGTAAATCCGTTTGCTGTAGTGGCCATTATGTGAAACATGCTTGTATATTTTTATTGTTTGTATACATTAACAGAGCGATTTTTGTAGTACAGTATGGAACCTGTTATCCGGAATGGTTGGGACTGGGTGTATTCTGGAAAACTGAATTTTCTGGATAACTGGTTGGGGATTAACATGATATCTACTGATTTGATTGGTAGCATAAATGTTACTCTCTATTTTTGATTAGAATTAAACATTAATTGCATTTAAATGCATTTATGGAGCATTTAAAGAACTAGTCTGTTAAGCAACATTGATTGAAGAAAGTCTTCTCCATTGCATCTTTCTAATGATAAGAGCAAACAGGTTAAACATGGGTTTAGTAGTTGTTTTTAGTGTGCACAAGCAGAGGCAATTAACATTATAATCACTTTGGCTTTCCAAACACTTACTACGCTTGAACCGTGTTATAATGAACTTCAGGAGAACAAAAGTTATGTTTGTTACACCCATTATCGGAACTGCTAAGAAATGAAATAGTAAACTTCATTGATACAATACAATAATTGGATTTTTTAAATTTAAAATCAGCAAATCATTATCATTTATCAAAATATACTTAATTTTGTTTGGAAAAGCAATACGTAAAAGCACATATTCTTAAGGCTTATTCTGAATGTGAAATACACATCTAGAGGCGTTATTGTGATAACTGGTAAACTGTGAGACCAAAACTGTAGTTCATTATATACTGGGTTTGCTGCAACAGAGTTCGGCTATACAGGCAAGATCAGAAATGATGATATATCATATTTATAATAGCTATCTCATATAATGAAATATGGTTGAGAGAGAAACTACTATTGTTTTATCTTCAGTGTGCTCGTTTCTTATATGTTTACAAGTAGCCAATCACCGTCAAGAAAATTCTGCCATCATAGTCAAAACAGACGTAGTCAAAAATCCATTTTCCATAGTAACGACTGTATTTAATTTAAAAAAAAAAAATTGTATAGCAAAAGTCGTATGGGCAACAAACTGTACTTGGGGGCAACCAAAATAATTTCAGAGATTGCCTGAGGGCAGCACAAAAAGAAAACAAAACACAGGATTCTACCCTTGGTTATAGACATTGCGGATAAAAGTTATTTGTGAAAATGTTTCATGTTAATGTACGAGCTATTTTGCTTCAATATTGTCATTTCTAAAACTTTTTGTTTTGACTTTACGCATTATAATTAGTTTTTCTTTCTACAGAAAAAAGAAGTCCTCCCATGTTAAGTGTGTCCTTTGTGACACAGCTAGAGTGAAAGAACCTGAAGGCTAATATCATAGGTTTCCGAAAGACCCAATAATGTAAGTGTTAATTTTAGTAAGAGTATACCATGTAATGAAGCTATCAACAGATTCTTTATGTATGGTAATGTACAATGTAGGGATGCACCGAATATTCGGTTGGTATTCGGTATACTGCCTATTCGGCAGTATACCGTGATGGTTCGGCCAAATATTTAAATATTCGACAACTGAATAGCAAACAAATTTAAGTATTCCCCAATCAGTAAACAAATACATATTTTTTATATCATGAATGAAAGATATAGTATAATACCATAGTACTAAATTGATTCAAGTTGTTACTTACTAATATCACATGTGAATAAGCGTTAGAAACCCATATAAAGTCCTCCTACCAAGGCACCCCGATCCTTGGCAGATAGTCCTTACATAGCGTTCCACAATCACACAAAAAACCAATATCCCAATGAAATTAGTTTTAATGTAAAAGAAAACACTCAGATGTTAAATTTGAATTTTGTTGCTTTTCAGTTTTTCTTAAATCTCATGACACATTACATTAACCTGTGCTATTACTAACTGATTTAAATTTGAAACAGTAACCAGGAAAAAAAAGAAACTCATAACATTAAGTATTCATAAATATGTGAAGTCAATTAACTGCTAATATTTTAAATAGTTATTAATAATATATAAAGGAAACACACTTGGATATTGAATTTTGCAGCATTTCAGTTTTTGAAGTTTTACACCATATGAAACATTTTTTAAGAAAAAACTAATTAAATTAATCATTGTAATCAAAGTTTAATAAGTTTAATAAATTTTAACCAAGTATTCGGTATTCAGCCGAATATTCGGTTAGAATTTTAACCGAATATTCGTTATTCAGCAAAATATGGTATTCACTGCATCCATGGAAGTGCAGCATGTCATGGAAATTTTCTTAGAAATGATTGCAATTCTTTGCCCACAACATTTTTCGGTTTTACATACAACCAAACATGAACTATTACACACAATGAAGAAATCCTCCAGAAAATCTCTTAAAGAGTAATTTTTTTTCTAAATGAATCCAAAATAGCAATAATACTTTAAAGATTTTTTTTTTTTTTTTTTTTTTTTATAAACTATAAAATTACAAAACAAATTAAAATATACAGTAAAAGACAATGAAAGGTTGTTTTAATTGATTGTATTTTTGTGAAGGGGCCCTTTAATTGGTTATAATTTTGTGAAGGAATTTTAGTCGATTGTAATTCTGTGAAAGGGCTGTAAAACAGACCTACACTTTGTATGTGTTGATCCCTGTCTGTACCCAATAAAGTTATTCTATTCTGCAGGTCCAATAAATGAGCTGAAGTGTCCGGAAAGGAGTGGGTTATTTCATCATCCCCCCATGTGAGATACACCAGATTCCGGGTCTGTTCTGAACATTTTTCAGCAAGCAACTATTCCAACACAATGATGCTGATTCTGACAGATATAATTTGATGCCACACCACTGTGAAATTTCGACTTCAGATGATGAAGTGCCATCCGTTAGTTCTAACTCTGTGTTTACTGATGTGCTGAATGATGAAGTTTAAATTTTACTCCAAGTAAACTCAGCGAGTTATGTTGCGAAAAAAGCTTGTGAGCAATTTAAGTGCAATGTTTGTAAAAATGATTTGATTGGTGAGAAAGAACTTTCAAAAAGTACAATGTTTTTATATTTCAAAAATTACAATATTGTTAAAAATGGGTTTATTGAATTTGAAATTCATAAGTATTATTCCTCAAATGTTGTTGGTACATTCTTTCAGACTTTTTCTTTTTTTTTTTTTGTCAATCTCATCCCTGACTTTGTGGAAAATAGTAGTGCAATATTTATATTTCTTACTCCAGTTTCTTTTTTCACATATATTTTTTTACTATGATATTGTTAAAACAGTGCATTACTTACAAAGCTGTATTACAAAATTTATTCAAAAGTAAAATTATCAAAAAGAAACAGCCATAGCAAAAATTATTTGTTTTTATTTTCAGAATTACTTAATGCAGGAATGTAGAAGCATTAAATTTTTTTTTTTATATTAGGCAATGTATTTACTATTATACTTAAATATATATATATATCTCTATATTTATTTCTTTCATTTTGGCACATGGTAGTTAATGGAATATATACTGTGTAAAAAAACAATCTGTTATTTTATCTTAACATAATTAAGAGGGTATGTCATTAAGTAAGCTACATATGCATGTGGCATAATGCTCAGTTAGAAATAAATCTATTCAAAGAACAGTGATAGATGACCAAACTTAGCTCAGCATGATTTTCTCATCTGTTTTTGTCTATTGAAGCAACAGCTTGGAGACAAGAACCAAATGATAAAAAAAAAATTGCAAATAATTATGGCATTCAGTGTAAGGTGGTATTATGAATAACATAGCTAAATTTATGCAGCTGGAATACGGGCTGAAGAGCACATAAACATTTGTAGGGCCCGTGTTAAAAAATAAAATTGTTTCCAAGTGTTTGTCACCATAATTTATTTTTCCTTATAATTTAGAATTTACAGTCACACAATATGATAGAACTTGCATCATTTTACTTAATGACTTTCCATCATATTTTCTTTTTCATATTAAATAGCTGCCAACTTGTAAGAATTTTTACAAAATGTACAAATGTTTATTTTTTCCCTTGTTTTATACTAATGCACTATACGAATGGATCACAGTATAAATATTTTTTGTTGATAAAAATCATTCAAAGCGACAGATGTTAAAATTTTTCGTTTGCATTTTAATTTAAATGATTTTGAGTGTGATGCAGAGAGCCAAGAGTTTAAAAACTTACTACTCAGTAGTTGCAGAATTTTAAGTGGCAACCTTATTAAAAAGTTTTCAAGTAACTGAAATAAATTAGTTTTGTTTTCATTATTTTTGTTCTTATAACTTTCACTTACGTAAAATTTTACAGTAATTTGTAATGATTGACAGATTTCTCTTCAGAGATCTTGTTTTTTCTTAGTATTTTTATTGAAATGCATCAATTTCAAAATATTACACTAATACTTTTATGAAAACTGACATTCAATGATTTTCACTGCTAGCTTAGATTGGTCAAAAGAAACATAACAAAAAAAAAAATGTGTGTATGAAATTCGATCCAATTTCAGTATTTAGTTACTTGAGAATAAACAAATAATAGAAATAATAATTTCTTTATGATTTGGCATTTGTGCATGCACAAAAGCAAAACGTTCCCTGATTTTTGGATATTTTTATGAAATTCCCCGATATTTCCATGATCTGTCACCATCCTGTGCTAGTATTTAGTTTTATTATTTTCCCACTAATCACTAAGTCAAAATTATTTGACAGCATGTCTGTGGCCCAATTAAACCTATCTGGAAGTTTTTTTTTTTTTTTTTTTTTGTTTTTTTTTTACAACTTTTGATTGTTCAAACTACATATTTGTGAACCTAAATTACTACCTCTGCATTGAACAGTTCTTTAAAAATTCTTCTCTCTTAAAAATTCTTTCTTCTTCTCACCCCCATTTTCAGAAGATAAATAATCTTGCAGACTTACAGCTAGTGATTTTTACTTTTTATTAAATATTACTTCTTCGAATAATTGTGAAAAGGTAATGTTTTGTTTGATTAATTAAACATAAAAAATTTCAATGGTTTAAATTGTTTCTTTAAGTACAATTTCAGATCAATATGCTATTCAAAAATTAAATCATTTTGATGCATTTACTGAAAACTGGATTCTTTTTCTTTTCTTTTTCTTTCTTTTTTTTTGGGGGGGGGATAGGTGTGTGTGTCATTTTTTATTGTAATTGTTTTATATTTCTTGTCTCCCAAATATTTGACTTTTTTTCCCTCTTTGTTTGTAATGAATCCTACAGATACATTTTTTTTTTGGGGGGGGGGGCATTTTTTATTGTAATTTTTCTTGTCTCCTAAATATTTGATTTTTTCTCTTTGTTTATAATGGATCACATAGCAAATTTTTTTCTTAATGTAATTCAACCTTCCTTGTGTACTGTCCTAATCTTCTCAAATCGTAACGGTTGTGCTGTAAATGCATAAATTATTTACAGAAATACAGTTTGTTGTCTTGTTTTACAAAGCCTATTTTAAATTTGTTAAACTCAGCTACAATTCTACTTGAAATTTTGTTGCTTGTACAGTTATTTGAATTATCTGTTTTCTGTATTGACTATCCAAATAAAATATAGTTGAAACTTTATAATGTCTCATACTTCATTTTTGTTATTTGTTATTGTTTTAACATATAAACATGCAGACTGATTATATAAATAATTCCAAGAAAGGTCTACCAATTTGTTACATATATAAGGCCCAATTAATTAGTTTTCATTTATCTTAAAATAATAATAATAATAATTTAAAATTGATGATGTACAAAAAATACATTAAGTTTATGCACATTCACACTAATAACTTCTACTTTATTGGTGTATTTTGTGCTACTGTTTGAAGAAATTATCATCCATATTTACATCTTTTAAAAATAATTGAAGTTTTCGTATACACTTTTCTGTGCATAATGCAGTATTCTTCAGCAGAACAAGTCTTAAATCATAACAATTATAACCACATTTAAGGACAAGTTTGGTTTCTATGAAATTATTATGCTGATGCCACATTTTAAATTATTTTACTGGGTGTTTTGAATAGTGAATTATGAGAGTAAGTATATCTTTTTTTATTTCAGCATACATGGTAGTTATTAGTAAATATTAAATATAAAGTTCAACTTATTTCCCAATTGTTGCAATAGAATATACACATTTTAAAAGTGATGAGCACAAAACAGAAGACCATATCACATTATACAAATTTTTATTTTATTTTTTTTTAACACTGTATTTTTACCCTAAAAGTATAAACTTAAACAATGATATAAGTTCCCGATTAAATCGATATTATTTCACTGATCCTCATCTGATTTTATGATTAAAATAAGTTTAAACAGCGATTCTCATTACAAAATAATAACAATAGCAACCCTTGCTCCAAGTTAAAATTACCCCCAAAAGTGTTAATTCAAACAACTGGATTTGGATTAAACCAATATTCAATATTATTTCATCGATTGTTTCCTGAATTTATATTTAAAAAAAGTTTATGCAGCGATTCCCGTAACAAAATAATAATTAAAATAACCCAAGTTTCATAAATAATTTTTTTTCCCAAAAGTGTAAACTAACAATAGTCTAACTTTAATCACGCTTGTGATTGAACTTTAATCAATGGTCAAACTTTAATCATAATATTATTTCGCCGATCGTTCAGCGAATTTATAATTAAAACAAGTTTAGCAGCGATTCCCGTAACAAAATAGTAATTAAAATAACCTTAGTTATACCATTAAAATAACCTAAAGTTTCATAAATAAATTGTTTCCCAAAAATGTAAACTTTAACAATGGTCAAACTTTTTTACACCAATATTATTTAGTTGATCGTTACCCGATTTTATAAATGAAAGCATTTTAAACGGCGTTTCTTCATTAAAGGGGGAAAAAATAACTCCCAGCTAACTCAAAGCAAAGGCGAAAATAGTTTCGGATCTGCGTTTGAGCCCTGTAAAGTTGTTTTTTTTTTTTACCACCACAGTTTCCGGCATGCGCGCGTTTCTGCTCTATCCCTCATAGCCAAGGAGGTTGAACATATGGAGGCGCCCATGTTTCCGGTTTTTGAAGCCAACGACCACGCCCCCTCTCTTGCCCAGAACATCCGATATCGTCATTGGCATGGATGTAAATTTTTAAGAACAAAACTGCTGTATTTCTCATTTTTTACTGATTGTATGTAAGTTTATCTTAAAGCCACATCTTTAGGCATAATTTTAATCTTAATTCTGTAATACTTTTACTGTTTATTTTTAAATAATCAATTATTTTTAAACACGTATTAATTTACAGTATAGAACAGGGGTTCCCAAACTTTTTTTACACGCGGCACCCTTGTCAGGCTAAAAACATTTCACGGCACCCTTTTCAGGCTAAAAACTTTCGCGGCAGATTTCCTTTAAAGCAATATGAATATGAAGGTTAGAATGAAGCAGTTTGGATGCATTTTACCTTATTTTTTGTTTGTTTGTTTATAGGGCTAACTATCAAGAAAGTACTCTCTTGGGAAAGGGGTATAGAATTTTGACAATACCCCCATTTCAGGGAGTTCCTATAATAGAGAGGCTACAGGACAGTTTTGAACTTGACTGAAATATTTTTGTTTGAGCCCACTTAGTGATCGGCTCAGCTCACTTTCATTGGGATACCGGTTCAGAGGAAATTATTTGATTATACTCCACCAAAACACTTTTTTGATTCTCTCCACGGCACCCCTGACATATGCTCGTGGCACCCTAGGGTGCCGCAGCACCCAGTTTGGGAACCTCTGGTATAGAATATACCTCGGCAGCTGCATTAAATTCGTTGATAGGAGAAGATTTGTTTCCTTCTTTAAACGAGCATATGCTTCAAAATGAAGTCATGGATAACCATCTTCTTCATCTGATAAAATCAGGGATCGATCAATATTTACATGTGCGATATCACTATTTTAGTAAGCGCTTAAGTAGGAATAATAAAAATGTCCGACAATTATATACTAAAATCATTCAGTTCAAAGGACAGTAAGGACAATTGTTAAGATATTTCACTATATTGGAAGTTTAGGAGAATAAGATTACTTATGTGCAATGTATATAGAGCTTTAAGCTACTTAATTGTTGTATGTTTTATTAAATAACTAGCTGCGTGCCCGTTCTTCGCACGGTAGGAAACGAAAATTTTCCTTACATGTGTAATTCGAAATTATTCGTGATGTGGAATTAAAAAAAAAAAGAGCAAAATTATTTGACTCTTAATGTAAAGTTTGTGTCATGAGTACTAACCTGATCATTGCAGTATAATGACTCAAAAAACTACGTCAGTGTCATTCACTATCAAAAAAGTGGAAAGCTTAATGGTTTGCAGAGAACTCCTGGCTTTCAAAATGTCTTATTCAGGGGCGTAGCCAGAGGGGGGGATATCGGGATATATCCCCCCCCTGAAATTTTTGGATTAGTGATGAAATTCCGTCTATTTATGCATATAAGTTCATATACCCCTCGAAAAAATTTCGACGCTCATATCCCCCCCCCCGAAAAAATTTCCTGGCTACGCACCTGGAGCTCTAGCACGATCTTATCGGAAAGCATCCGTCACGGATAGTTCTCTCTCACGGGTACTGAAAATCTTCGGATAAATATCCGATACCCTCGTTTTGACTCTACCACCATGGTTTCGACTAATGGAAGTGAGAATTTTTATGCCTCTTCCGAGAGCAGTAGCGGATCCAGGGGAGGGGCTAGGGGGCTTCAGCCCCCCCCAAAAGAGATTGCTCAAGGGTAACATTCTGCTTTATTATACACTTTAAATAGCTAAAATGATCCTATTTTATTACTTAGCCCCTCCCAAAAGTCTAATACATTGGTTTAGACTAAAATTTTGATTTATATTACATTTTAATTGGGTGAAATAAGTTTTTTTTTTTTAATTTAGCCCCTCCCAAAAAAAATTTCTGTATCCGCCACTGTCCGAGAGTATCGGTAGGGGGACGCTATCAACCAATCATAACAAGGCACTCTTTGCCGCATTAGAGCACGTAGTTTAAGTTTATGACATAGTACTTAAATAGGTACCACGTCTTGTCTTATTTTGTTAGTCGATCTCTGGCTGTGTTATACCATGTGAATATACAACGTGTAAGATGCTAATGCGCAGTACTCAAATACAGTAAAAAAAAAATTAATATCGATTTTCGAACCGCTTTACTAAAACTTTAATCGTAAGTTGCATGCAAAGTTAGTTGCGCTTCGGTGGCTGAATCGGTAAGACGCGGGACTATTACTAGGGCGTTATGTTATCGAACCCCGTGCTGCGCAATATTTTCCTGCACATTTTTTTTTTTTAATACGCGAATCTTGGTAATTAATTCATCAGAATTTTACACTTTCAAAATAAATCACTTTTAACACCCACAAAACTCAATATTTCTTTAAGGTACATTAATTTTTGTCAGACAGACTATTTTTTCCCTAATTGTCACCCGTTCGTGATGCAACAGCAAGAGTATTAATTTTTTAAGCATCATCAATTGTAAAAATATATTCTTTGAATAGCAGAAATAAAATTTTAAAAATATATAAATAAATATACAGTCAACTCACAATTTTACGACCCTTCCGATTTAACGACCCTCTGATGAAGTGCTGACAGTTTTTCAATACCTTTTATAAACTTTATTTTACACTCAGTATATTCACATGGCCATTATGACCATTATGCCAAAGTTCATTGAAATCCGCATTTTCCTGAAGCCGTGCCTCCTCCTTATAAAATAAAAACGGTAATATTCGAGTAAAAACAAATCAGATTGAAATTATCGTCCAAGCAATGGAAGAAAATCATTACTTAAATGAAAACAACTTTTCCAGTTTTTATAGAGCGCAGCAAACGAAATGAGGATTTGAAATCTCTAGCACAAAAATTAAACAGCAGTGGAGGTTTTATTAAAAATGTGAAAGCTTGGCAAAAGGTAAGCAGACTGTTATTTTATAAATTTTCAATATCATTAAAAATTAGCATTATTATATTCTAATTGTTCTAGGCTCTAAATATTTTTTAAACTCTTGAATCAGTTGGAATGCTAATGATTTATTCAACCGAAAATTGTTGATAAATTCGTCGTCGCTTAATTCAAAGGATTTACACCTAGGAATCGAATTTCGATTCCTATGAACCCTTCTAGCATCTTATTGTTCTGCAACAGTTGCTACAATTAAAACCGAGCCATTATTTTTATGTAAACAACTACCATCAGAACAAATAACCACGCACGCTGACTTGTATCCGAAGCGGAAAGAGCTTCTCACTCGCGTTTACCGTGCCGGGAAAAAAAAGTGGAATTTCCGACAGGGTTTCCGATATCGGAACGTTCGCGAGAGCATCGTGGTAGACCAAATTGACGCCCTTTCGGAATGTGACGTCATGAGTGAGAAAAGGGTTGTTTTTCCGAGAAGATCGTGCTAGGGCCCCTGGTCTTATTTCTACATCATACTGTTTTTTAGGCTCAAGTTGTAGCATTAAATACCTAAGACACTACATGAAATGGAGCACCATTTATCTCTTTCCGAACATGTACCATATAAGGAAAGTATTGTAATCGTGAAAAAATTCGACTTCGAGATTTTGGTGTATTGACAGGTTTTGAGGTCTTCTTAATTCATTTATGCTATTTTCAAGAGATGTTTTTAAAATAGCTGCGCACCCGCTCTTCATAGGGGAAGAAGGGAATATTTTACTACTAAAATCATATCTGCATGTGACAAAACAGAATTTCATTTTTAAAAAAGTTCAAGTAATCTCCTCTGTTGAAATTACTGCGGGATATTTTAACCCAAATTAGAATTACTTTTCGTTTAGTTGGTTGTAAGACAACCGTTGAAACAGGACACTTTTAATTTCATGAAATATTTATTAACGTGGTACATTGCGATTTATTCATATTATCTTTAAAAATCTAATAATACTACCTATTACGTACATTAATACTATCTATATTCGCTTCTCCCTCTTCAAGGCTCCCTTTAAAGAAACAGCTTAGATTATTTATCCTCAATGGGATCTTTTGATTCTGTGGCGATTCTTTGCAATTTACGCATTAGCATAAATAATAATCATTTCACATAATGGTTGCCATTAAGGAAACTCTCCATATATATTTAATTTATACATAGTTTTATAAGATGGGCGTATTTAGCGCCGCAAACCATTTCATCTTACTGTGGGGAGAAAATATCCAAGGGGTGCCATTTTAACTATCCATGTATCTAATATAGCGATATCTTTTATATCCTCCATAGTCCTGTCTCCTGAAAAACATCAAACTGTGTAATCTCGAGGAGCTACTTATTCCCACTTTAATTGTGACAGGGTGTTAGAGTTGCAGAGTTTACAAATTTCACGCATTTTTTTATTTATGACGTCACTGTTTGACTGCCGTAAAGGATACCCCGGTAGGTTGAGGGAGTTAATTTCGATATTTCGCATAATTGTTTTCAAACGGTATCATTAAAACTTTGCGTTATGTAACCTTTCTGGAGGAACGTAATTCAACGTTAAAATAAAATTATACTCGCAACCTGCATGCGTATGTTAGGCAACGCCTGCGCTAAATTAAATGCCAAAAATAAAAATAGTAAATAGAAAAAATTTAATATATCGCGCTTTGAAACGAACTTTGTAACTTTTAAAATGAACATTTTCAGCGCCGTGAAAACATTTCAATTTTTAAATAAGTACCGGATTAAAATACCACTTCTAATAATAATAATCGTGAATTTCTTAGTTTATTTCTACAGTAAATTTTAATCAAAATATCGTCTCCCTGTGTTGAAAATAGAGCTGGAATAAATGAGTTAAAATTATGGAAGAATTTTTACGTATCTTAAAGCATTTGACGTCATAGATCCTCACTTGCGAATTGAAATTCTGATATCCCATTTAAAAACTCGATTGGTTGAAAAAATCCTTTTTTCTAATCCTTTCTGTGGCAACAACCGAACATAAATTCTCGTGCCGTGATCGCAATGTAATGAATGGCGTAAGTTCGCGTTGATGCTATTAAATTCTAAACATTAGGCTGCATTAAAATTCGTAAAAAATCATCTAATTTACATAATTTTTTCGTTTTTATTTTAAAAGAGGGAGAAAAGAATGTTTCACGATTTGTCAAAATATCTAAAAGTTATGACGGATAGAATTCAAGATGCGACAGTTTTAAAATTATTTTACGAAAAACAATCGCGAAGCAGATGCTTAGTAAAAAAATTCCTAAAAATCGGTAAATCATGTTACGTATTCAGAACAAACTGTTTTTAAAAGAAAATTTCCTCCTCTATCCGATGATATAAATGCCGTTTTGCTGCGAGCGTAATTTCCGCCGTTATTACGAATTAGGTGAGAAAAAATGCCAAAAATCGCATAAAACATAAAATAAAAAAAATTCTAGGTCGAATTTTGAAAAAATCGCTTCGAGGTGCACAACTACATATTTATATCTTCCCGAATACCAAATTTGGTGTTTCTAGGTATAGCCGTTTGTCCGTAACGCTGCCGACAGACACACACACACACACACACAGACGACACCTTCTTTTATAATAAGTAGAGAAGAAGAAGAGACAAAACTTAACACGTGATGAAAAGTCGTCTTTTAATTTTTGATCTGTTTTAAACCTTAAACCAGACAACCCTGCTTCTTAGATTTAAATTAGTTTCCAGAAATAAATTGCTATTTCATGATTCACATGTTTTGCGGGAAAACATGCAAAGTTTTCATTACAAAGTTCACTAGTGAATAAAAGTCCTTGAAAATCAAAAATATGTAGTTCTTTAAAATCAATAATAGTCCTTAAACTTTTAAATGTAATTTGGTTAGCTACTACATTTTATTTGAAACCTTATCCTTTTTTCCCCCCTCTACTAAATGAAGTAAACAGTATTGATGGAAATTATTCAACTTTCATATTTCTTTCATTACCTTAAACTGTTTGTCAGTGCAAAATATTATTATGATAAATGACCTAAGAAGGTTAGGGATGGACGCGAGACATCTCGTATCGCCTCCCGAGACGAGACAGAGCCTTGTCTCGCTCGATATTTCTCGCCTCGCATAAATTTACAAAGTTTTCATCAAAATGGATGAATACGTATGTAATTAAATCTTATGGATATTTCATATATTTCTCAATAAAATGTTTCATCTGTTATTTAAAAAATCTGATGTGTCCAACACATGACTTCCTTGCACGTCCATTAGATCAAAAATATTTTCGACGCACTTCCTCTAAATTTATTTTTTTGAAAGAGATAAAATATCAATAATAGTAAGGTTTAGCAATTTCTAGCCAAATATTTCGATATCGCCAAGCTGAGTTCAATTTGAAAGATTTCCTTCTGACACTTTATTTGGCGATATTTCACCAAAAGCCGACAAACTTGAGATAGTCAGCGAGATTTTGGGGATAGCCAAAGTAGTCAGTGAGCACAGACCTTCAATGAATTGAATGCATCTATACACCTCAATGTATTCAAAGTCATTTGGCTCACCATGTAAATAAATTCTCAGTCGATTGCTGTCAAAAAAGATATTGAAAACAGTTAGATATTACAATAGTTCTAAATACAAAGTTAAAAAAATCTACGGGTTAAAGTTTTAGAGTTATACAAAATAGGAAATAATTTTTGGCGCCAAATTTGGCGATATTTCGGCGAAACTCGTCAATGTCGACGACATTTGGCGAGATTTTAAGCATAAACCAAACAATGACAGATTATCGCCAAATTTGGCGATATTTCGCCAAAACTCGCCAAGAACGATGACAAATGGCGATACTTTGGGCATGGACGAAATGACTGACTATCGCCAAATTTGGCGATATTTCGCCAAAACTCGCCAAGGTCGAGGACAGACGGCGAGATTTTGGGCATGTACCAAACAATGACTGTCTACAGTTGTGTTATAATGAAGATGTCCATAGACATTAAGGTACTGAAATTCTTTTCGGTGGTCCTGTAAATAAACTCTCCAGTAGATTGGAACCAAAAATCGAGATGCACAACTAGATGTTACAACATTCTTATATATGAAATTTCATAATAGTTTTTGAGATTTGAGAGTTAAATATGCACACACGTACACCAAAAGTCGCCAAGCTTGGCGACTTTTGGCATAGTTCTTGAGGGAGGCACGTGACCGTGGTCGGACCATTACCTAACTTATGTGGTAGGACGGTATTGTGCTTGAAATGGATGAATGCCCCTAAAATTGCTATTGACCGTAATGTATTGGAAATCTTTTGAGTGTTCCTGTAGCAGAACTATAAATGATAAAGACACTTTTTTTAATAGAGAAATTTCATTTTCTAACTCTTTACAGCATATATCACTTCTGAGTTGTTTGAAATAGCCCAATACCTCTAAAAAACGCTTTGATGAATTTCGGCCCATAGAGCGTAATGTATTTCGAATCTTTTGGGCGGTCCTGTAGATAAACTATTCAGTCGAATGGAACCGAAAGGGGAGGTGCACAACTAGATGTTACAACAATCTTAAATATAAAGTTTCAACATTCAACGCCTAACAGTTTTTGAGATATGCCAGTTTAATGAATTTCGGCCCATTGAGTGTAATGTATTTCGAATGTTTTGGGCAGTCCTGTAGATAAACTATCCAGTCGAATGGAACCAAAAGGGGAGGTGCACAACTAGATGTTACAACTATCCAAAATATGAAGTTTCGACATTTCTACGCCTAATAGCTTTTGAGTTAGGCGAGTTTTAATGAATTTCGGCCCATAGAGCGTAATGTATTTCGAATCTTTTGGGCGGTCCTGTACATAAACTATCCATTCGATTGCTACCAAAAGGGGAGGTGCACAACTAGATCATAGAACAATCCTAAATATCAAATCTCAACATTCTATCGACCAATAGTTTTTGAGATATGCGAGTTACATACATACGTACGTACGTACGTACGTACACACGTACGTACGTACGTACAGACGGCATGGAAAAAACTGGCCACAGTAGACTCGCCACTGGTCAAAATGAGTTGCAGACGCGTTAATATGATCGTGCATGCTAGCCTACGATGAGATGCATCGAAAAAAATTTTAAAATTCAATTTAGAGGTAGTCAAAATCGGTTTTTATGTCGAAATTTGGCCCCCAAAATTTTTCGGGATCACATTACTTCCTTATACTACGTACAAGGAAGTAAAAAATGTCTCTTTCACCATAAGCCGAGCTATGCGAATGCAAATGCACATATCACTTAATATGGTAATTAATATATGTACTAATATTCTAATATCTAACTAATTGTTATTATTAATATTATTTTCCCATAAAATAGTAATAAGTTACTAAAAATATGGTAGCAAAATTTCAGCTCATAATTTTGCGAGACTCGCGAGAGAAAATTTCTCTACGAGACGAGACGAGACAGCCCTGTTTCTCGTCTGGCATGTCTCTAAAGAAGGTTGAAGTATATAATTGTTTCCTCGTGTCTAAAGAAGATAATGTTCTATCACTGTCTACAAATACCTCATATATCTTATTTAACATATTTGAAATTGCATTCTTACATCTGATACCTGTAATATGACTTAAAACTATTGTTAATATAATGTGAGCAATTTAATAATTTAGGTTGATGTCATAAAAGTTATTTTTACCCATGTAACAACAGAAATATCTTCCTGGAAATATAAAAAGCAATTTTTACTTCCTTGTACGTAGTATAAGGAAGTAATGTGATCCCGAAAAATTTTGGGGGCCAAATTTCGACAAAAAAACCGATTTTGTCTACCTCTAAATTTAATTTAAAAAAATTTTTTCGATGCATCTCATCGTAGGCTAGCATGCACGATCATATTAACGCGTCTGCAACTCATTTTGACCAACGCACAGTGGAGTATTCGTATCAAAATCCTGGCCAAAAGTCGAAAATTGTAAATTTGTTTAAAAACAGTAATATATATGTTTTTGGATAGCCTAGTAACTGATGCATCATGTAATGCATGTTTTTCGACCATAATTCATATCCAAAAGATGCAACACTCGGTTTAAAAGCAAGTTTCTTCATTTACGGCAAGAGATTTCAGCGTTTTCTATTACTTCGTCTTGCATTTTTTACGGGCTCTTTAAATTAATTTACTGGTTTGATACTTAGTATAATTGTAGTAAAATATATGTATTTTAATTATATGTATCTATTAGCTTGAAAAAATAATATGACTTTATTTTAAAAAATTGTAAACTTTTTTTTTCTAATTTTTTTTTCAAAAATTCACATTTCAAAAAGCTTTTTGAAGGGGTGTCGCGGCTTGTCGCGCCCAATTTCAACTATAATCGTAATTATTACAGTATTGAGTGTCTATTCCAAGAAAAAAATGTTCCCCCAACATCCACCATTTTTATAAAAAAAAATATTTATATAGCGCCATTTTTCGATAATTTTTCGACGGGTGATCGCAAAAGCTATACAAACATACGCACTTGTATTTCTCATAAACTATAAATTATGTGCAGGTGTTTGGATAAAGGTATATAAAATTCATTTTAGCCAAGATTTAACATCAGTATTTTAAATTCAGTATGTAATTTCTTATTTTTCTGATGTAAATTTGCTATAAGAAGAAAATTTCTACATATTCCAAAATTGCCCTTTCTTAGTCATGTAAATAGTCCCATCTATATTAGGCAAGTTGGAGTGTATAGGCTGATTATTTTACCAACTATGCGAAAAATTCCAGAGCTGGGGCTCGAACCCAGGACTACCGCTTAACGTGCGGGTGCTCTACCACTGAGCTACTCTGGGACGATTCCCAGATGAAATTTCTCGCTTTTGAACCGTTGGCATTTATCATCTTCCTCTGCAAACCACAGATGGAACAGATGAAACAATTAATTCGCGACAACTCCATTACGCCGCGGACTTACGCCATGGAGTTGTCGCGAATTAATTGTTTCATCTGTTCCATCTGTGGTTTGCAGAGGAAGATGATAAATGCCAACGGTTCAAAAGCGAGAAATTTCATCTGGGAATCGTCCCAGAGTAGCTCAGTGGTAGAGCACCCGCACGTTAAGCGGTAGTCCTGGGTTCGAGCCCCAGCTCTCGAATTTTTCGCATAGTTGGTAAAATAATCAGCCTATACACTCCAACTTGCCTAATATACTTGAAAGGTTGATATATTCACTTTCTAAAAATGTATAAAAAAAAAAATAGTCCCATCTATTTACAGCTTAGTTTTCCATTTATGTAGTAAATTGTGTCCAAAGCAAAAACTCCCCATTTTTGGTTCTCAAAGGTTGGCAACTGTGACTTCGGGTCATTGAAGTGTGAGTGTGTAAACAGAAAAGTGCTGGCTTGAAATAAATTACTTTCTCCTCGAGCTTGGAATGAGATTTTATGGGTTTGCAAAGGGAGGCATCTTTTAAGCAGTGCCCTTATATGATCTGCTCTAGATAAAGGCCAATGAAAAAAAACAAGCCTTATAGCAGTGAGACCCTATAACTTCTTCTTCCAGAGGGGTCCGATGGTGCTCTATCTCTCTCTCTCTCTCTATCTCTCTCTCTCTCAAAAAAAAAAAAAAAAAAAAAGGAAGAAGGAGAAGAAAAAGAAAGTGATTCTGAGTGAAGACGAATATCAGAGTTCAAAAGAATCGGAATGAATAAGTTAATCTTCAGAAGTCATTAGAAAACTAAGATCCAAATAGTAACTACATTTAGAAAAGTGGAAAATCTGAAAACTTTTATGATAAAAATTGATTTATAGATAAGTAGTATTATATTTAGAAGTATTATTATAAGTAAAGTATTACATTTATATATTTTTATTGTGGTTAAGGCAGCGTTTCTCAACCTGTGGGGCGCGCCCCCCAAGGAGGCGCAGAGCGTTTCCAGGGGAGGCACGAGAAAAACCAAAGAGCAAGTAATGATGCACGATTTTTAAAAATCGCCTAATTTATTCTCATTTTTACTCAAAAATATATCCATTTTCGCTTAAAATGTTCATTCAAACTTTACTGATAACATTATTTTGTAGAAAATTCGACTCAATGTACATTGTTAAAGATTAAAAAACTGAATGTATGCTGAACAATGTGAAGGGGGGGGGGTGCTACCGTAAGTTAGCCTTTGTTGGGAGGGGGCGAAGTTAAAAGGTTGAGAACCGCTGGGTTAAGGCACGGCTATTTTCCTCACGGGAAGGTTGCCTTTGCGGAGGGCTTTTTAAGAGGCTCTAATGCGTATTCACGTGACATCTGGAGAAAATCGCCCAAAACTCCAGACCGTTAGATCGACAGCCGCGTGGTATTACATTTATAAGTGGTATTATACAAAAGCAGTACTTCCCAGTAAGGGACACTCCCCGGACAAGACATTTGTTAGAAACCAACTTCGAGTCGTTTAGCGATATATCGCCAAATTTGGCGACAACACGCTTTTTTATATAATTTAAGAAGTATATAATACTAAAAAGTAAGTCAAAAGTCAACAGTAATGATTTTAACGTTAAAACACATGAAAAATATTTTTGGCCAGGATTTTGACACAAATACTCCACTGTGCAACGGCGAGTCTACTGTGGCCAGTTTTTCCATGCCGTCTGTACGTACGTACGTACGTATGTATGTAACTCGCATATCTCAAAAACTGTTGGTCGTAGAATGTTGAGATTTGATATTTAGGATTGTTCTATGATCTAGTTGTGCACCTCCCCTTTTGGTGGCAATCGAATGGATAGTTTATATACAGGACCGCCCAAAAGATTCGAAATACATTACGCTCTATTGGCCGAAATTCATTAAACTCGCCTAACTCAAAAACTATTAGGCGTAGAAGGTTGAAACTTTATATTTAGGATTGTTGTAACATCTAGTTGTGCACCTCCCCTTTCGGTTCCATTCGACTGGATAGTTTATCTACAGGACAGCCCAAAACATTCGAAATACATTACACTCAATGGGCCGAAATTCATTAAACTCGCATATCTCAAAAACTATTAGGAGTAGAATGTTGAAACTTTATATTTAGGATTGTTGTAACATTTAGTTGTGCACCTCCCCTTTCGGTTCCATTCGACTGGATAGTTTATCTACAGAACCGCCCAAAAGATTCAAAATACATTACGCTCTATGGGCCGAAATTCATCAAAGCGTTTTTTAGAGGTATTGCGCTATTTCAAACGACTCAGAAGTGATATATGCTGTAAAGAGTTAGAAAATGAATTTCTCCCTTAAAAAAAGTGTCTTTATCATTTATAGTTCTGCTACAGGAACACTCAAAAGATTTCCAATACATTACGGTCAATGGCAATTTTAGGGGCATTCATCCATTTCAAGCACAATACCGGCCTACCACATAAGTTAGGTATTGGTCCGACCACGGTCACGTGGCTCCCTCAAGAACTATGCCAAAAGTCGCCAAGCTTGGCGACTTTTGGTGTACGTGTATGCATATTTAACTCTCAAATCTCAAAAACTATTATGAAATTTCATATATAAGACATATGTATTTCATATTTATGTTGTAACATCTAGTTCCCAACTAGCACACATACGTTGGGTTATTGCTGGCAGGTGGTTGGCACAAGGTTGTTACGTTGGGCAAACGTTGGATGTCCATATGGAAATGTCGGTATTCTGTTGGCTAAAGGTTGTGTTGGGCAACCGTTGGTAAACAACCGTTGGCCATCGGTTGGCTGAATGTTGTGTTGGGCAACCGTTGGTAAACAACCGTTGGCCATCGGATGGCTGAATGTTGTGTTGGGCAACCGTAGGTAAAACAACCGTTGGCCATCGGATGGCTGAATGTTGTGTTGGGCAACCGTAGGTAAAACAACCGTTGGCCATCGGATGGCTGAATGTTGTGTTGGGCAACCGTACCATTGCGCATGCGCAGAGACACACATTCAGGAAACCGGGAAGCGATAGATTCATGTCCGTTCGCCGTTCCGTTTCCGCCATTGCTTGTTATGATGTGTTGATACACTTTTATAAAGTGATTGATAGTTGAAATCTGAAACGAATATTTATCTTTTCAGCTATATTTCTGTGAATTTTATTCGTTGCATAGGTTCGTAGTAACTTGAATCACGATAACTATTATTATTGATGCATTGATTATAGTTCGATTGTCCATAAACCTAACGATCTTCAAAGTATGTAAACAAAAAACTTACTATGGAGCTATGGTAATAAATGTATAATTGCACAGTGCTTATTAAAAGATGCGTTTTGGATTATCGCGCCAAAACGTCGCCAAAAATAAATCGCGCCAAAGGGACCATACTAAAGCTGTACCCTAGACAGCTTAATAATAAAGTTTTATTTGCTGATAGTTGTACAACAGTCGGGAAGGTAAAATTGGACACAATTGTTTTCTCCTAATAAGTTTATTCTGAAATAAAATCAACTTGAGCCGTGCTTATATTTTACAAGATTATAATGACTAATGAGATTTCAGATTTAGAAGTAGTTATTAAACTAACACTATTTCAATTTTGAAATCTCGTTGGTTCACAGTGGTTAATCAACAACAAGGATTTAAATTTGTGCATCAAAATTGTTTTGTTGTTAAAGGTATGTATAAAATATTTTACAGTTTTAAGAATTCAGTTATTTAAATATTTTACAAATGTGTTATAGTACTTTATAGTTCATATATATATATCTATATTTACCAACTTCATTTTGTTATTTATTTATTATTTTAGAAGAGATTTTTGTATCTACACCTGTTATATGCTACAGGACTCAAATTTTATGGAGAAAAATACATAATCTATAGGCAATCAAATACTCTCTGAGAGTACTGGAAGAAAAAGCATTTTTATTGCTTTGACAAGTCTCTTCTACTGCGTATTTTAGTTGAATGAAAAATATCAGTAGCTCTTTAAGTAATATGCGGTGACTGAGAGTTTTCATTTTATGTGCTATAGCGTGTAAGCAACATCACTAATACATTCTGTTGTACTCATATCTTTCTCATAGTCAGATAATATAGATGCACCCGTGTGTTGATACTTGCATGCGTCCTTGCGATACTTGCATGCGTTGATATTGCATGCGTAATGCATATGCATTACGCATGCAATATTTTTTTTTCTTTTACTTTGCAGTCAATATCTACAGTTAACTGAAAATAAAAATAGAACTACGAAATGTCATTGTATTCCATACCAATTTTATTCGGGCAAACTAAAAATTAAGAATCTAAAAAATTACGTAAATTGAAATAAATGTAAAAAATAATAAATAAATATTTTAGTAAAGAATGATTTCTGTGACATTCTTCAGTGACTTTATACTCCTATTGGATTTCCCCACATGAATATTTAAAAAAAAAAAAAGAGATTAAGCCTCCTTACAAAAGTTTCAACGGAGTAAATTTTCAGATGTTTTGAGAGACACTTTACAAAATTAACTGTCAAAGGACAAGGAGGTATATGAATCATATTTCAAAAAATTAGCATTCTTTCCTTTAACGTTATATGTTTTTTCTTTTAATTAATTCGAAAAGTTTTTATGATTTTGGTTTGCCTGCCGTCCTGGTTCTCTAAAACTGTAAAGGATAGCTTCTGAAAGGACCTTCTAAATATTTTCCTGCTTCCGATCTCTCCCCCCTCCTTTTTTTTTAACAGTTCATAAGTTGCACCTGCAATATTAATTTTCCTCATAGTGCAAAATAGGTTAGTTTTCTACAGAGTAATATATGTTTGTAACTTGACAGATCGTTTACTATTTGAAAATAACACCTTTCTGTAAGTGACGGGACTAGAGCCGGTTTTAAGCAAAAATGTTGGGAGGGGGGGGTGTAAAGACAAAATTTTCTGACGATATATACCAATATGCTTTCAAAAATATACACCGAATATCTGGCCTCTTGGGCGGTTTCCTCCAGATATAGCTTGAATACGCATTAAATCCCCTAAAAGTCCTTCGCCCGAGGCACCCCCCACCCCAGGCAGATACTTAATGTGCATGTTTGCCTTAAATACACACTGCATTACATGATCTGGAATGAAGTTGGCTTGAGGGGACAAAAGGGACTTGTTTACTGGCACAAAACTCACTAAAAGGAAAATCGTAACAAGACTATGTTCATGATATAGTATAACTTATAATAAACATTCGGCAGAACTGGTAATTTATACACTGAGCATTTTACAGATTGGTGATCAAAGCTAAAATTTGCTGACAGTCCTTTGGCAACTGACAATTTTGTCGACAAAAGTATTTTTTAGGGGGGGTGGGGTGTCCGCTCGCCCTCCTCCTAAGCGCACAGAAACCCACTGTTGAGGTGGAACCATATTTGATGAAAGAAAAAATGTGACTATTTGATAATATGCTTCGTTCTACATATCTACCGTCCCTTAAAACTTATCTGAATCTGTCACTGCATTTGCTGTTAGTAAAATAATTAAAAACTTTAATTTCAAATTTGACAGTTTTTCATATATCTATAGAAATGTTATGAAGTAGCACATCAATTTGTCAAATATTCGTCAAATATAATTATCCAACATTAGGTTTCTGCATTGGCCTAAAATATGAAACTAACTTATAAATGTAACGGTTAACAATTATGATAGCTAAATGTTAAAAATAACCAATTTCCAACAGTTGGATAATAGAGTGACAACATACAGATTTTACGGTGTCCCAATGTATACATTTACATGTTAACCCAACGTATGCATTTATACATTAACATAACGTATGCATTAATACATTAGCCCAACGTATGCATTAATACGTTAGCCCAACGTATGCATTAATACGTTATCACAACGTATGTATTTATACGTTAGCCCAACGTATGCATTCATACGTTAGCCCAACGGTTGGAAATATGTTGGCAAAACGTTAGAGCATACGTTGGCCCAACGTAAGAAATAACCAGTTGCCAACCGTTGGATAACCGTAAGCCAACGTGTCATTTCAACGTTGCCCCAACGTATGTGTGCTACCTGGGTTGTGCATCTCGATTTTTGGTTCCAATCTACTAGAGAGTTTATTTACAGGACCACCGAAAAGAATTTCAGTACTTTAATGCCTATGGGCATCTTCAATATAATACAACTGTAGACAGTCATTGTTTGGTACATGCCCAAAATCTCGCAGTCTGTGCTCGACCTTGGCGAGTTTTGGCGAAATATCGCGAAATTTGGCGATAGTCAGTCATTTGGTCCATGCCCAAAGTATCGCCATTTGTCATCGTTCTTGGCGAGTTTTGGCGAAATATCGCCAAATTTGGCGATAATCTGTCATTGTTTGGTTCATGCTTAAAATCTCTCCAAATGTCATCGACATGGACGAGTTTCGCCGAAATATCGCCAAATTTGGGGCCAAAAATTATTTCGTATTTTGTATAACTCTAAAACTTTAACCCGTAGATTTTTTAACTTTTGTATTTAGAACTATTGTAATATCTAACTGTTTTCAATATCTTTTTTGACAGCAATCGACTGAGAATTTATTTACAGGGTGAGCCAAATGACTCTAAATACATTGAGGTGTATGGATGCATTCAAGTCATTGAAAGTCTGTGATCAATGACTACTTTGGCTATCCCCAAATTCTCGCAGACTATCGCAAGTTTGTCGGCTTTTGGTGAAATATCGCCAAATAAAGTGTCAGAAGGAAATCTTTCAAATAGTACTCAGCTTGGCGATATCGAACTATTTGGCAAGAAATCGCTAAACCTTACTATTATTGATATTTTATCTCTTTCAAACAGATAAGTTTAGAGGAAGTGCGTCGAAAATATTTTTGATCTAATGGACGTGCAAGGAAGTCATGTGTTGGACACATCAGATTTTTTATTATAATAAAACAATTATCATGAAAAAATATAAACAGTTTTGCAAAGTATAGTATAATCCTAAGAATAACTGTTTTTTGTTTCACTTGATGTTTAAAACGCAATGCACGAAAATAAATTTGAAATTATGCAATAAAAAACAAGTTAATACGTGTAAACAAACTTCCATAAATGTAAATTGAATAAAAAAATTGGTTAGTAACTTTTAAATTATTTTTATTAACACTTTCCGGAACTCGTTTTTCAATGCTTCGCTATGCTTTCTTCAATCTTT
>JAWZYV010016591.1:0-68171 GCA_038373885.1 Cheiracanthium punctorium | reverse complement strand
ACGGTTTTTTCAGCAGATATAGTGAAACCATTTGTGTCACACCATTTTAAGATGCGGTTTATGGCATTTTGAAGCTGCCGTTCGATGAGGCGCATATCTTTCCCCTGGCAGGAGATTTGAAGGTTGTCGACATAAAGGCTGCCGTAGATTGTGGGTGTGCTGTGGCCGTGACATTCGACAGACGGCAGCACCTTACGGCATGCTGCGAGTGCCACGTCACGAGCTGAAAAGCAGTGACGCACTTCACTTGGAGTTCGGGACTGCAACCTGACGAGACGTATTCTTATGCGTCATTGTAAATCATTCATTTTATGTGAATATATAATCCAGAATAAAATGTGTGTTGTCTTGAAGCCTTGTTTTTAAGCATACAGCAGTGACGACGAGGACGGTTCTTACCCTTCGCCTGTCGAATTTTTAAATCTGTGAACTGTTTTCGTAATCCTTTGTTCTGGAACAACTGCGCAGTAGTCATTCATATGGCATCCGTTGGAAGTATTCAAGCTTTCGACCCTGCGGCGGAGCCTTTCTCGCAATACTGGGAAAGAGTCGAACTGTTTTTTGTAGCAAATCAATTAACAGACAAGGAGCGAAAGAAAGCAATTTTCCTCTCCGTCATCGGACCTAATGTACTCCATACTACGAAATTTAACTGCTCCGACCGCACCTGCTGAGAAAACTTTGGAAGAATTAAAAACGTATTTGCGCAATTACTATGAGCCTGCACCGTCAGAGATAATCCAACGATTCCGTTTCAACACAAGAAATCGAAAGCCTTCCTAATCTGTATCAGAATATTTAGCGGAACTCAGAAAACTTGCAAAACAGTGCAACTATGGGGATACTTTAGAAACCATGTTACGCGATCAAATGGTCTGCGGAATTTCGAGTGACCTAATTCAACAGAAGCTTCTCTCCGAACCCGAGTTGACCCTACAAAAAGTGTTGGATATTTCCCTAGCTATGAAATCTGCTCTTAGTAACGCTGCTCTGTTGAAAAGTTCAGCGGCGCCAGAGACAGTCTGTGCTTTAAGAGCGCCGAACAGGCTGCAATTTCGCTCCTCCGATAGTGAATCATCGACGAAAGAAAAAACAAACAGTCACGGTAAAGTGCCAGGTGGTGTTTTCTGTCATCGTTGCGGCTCGAATCTACACCCATCAGCTGACTGTAAACATATAAATTCGATATGTAATGCTTGCGGAAAAAAGGGCCATCTCCAGAAGATCTGTTATTCGAAAAAGAATCAAAATAGAAAAGGTAATCCTGTAAACAAACAGGAACGACTGAGAAATAGTAAAAAAATTTCTCCGGTGAGTAATACTCACCAAATAGAAGAAAGTGTTGTTCTATACAACATAAATGAAGAAAGTTTAGCACCGCCTCCTATTAAAATATGGGTTAAAATAGAAAGTGCAAATTTAGGCTTTGAGCTGGATACAGGTGCACCTTATTCAATAATTCCTGAAATCACATATAATAAAATTAAAAATATTTTACCACCAATAGGTAAGTCTGATGTAAAATTAAAATCATATACAAAATCAGAAATTGATATTTTAGGTAAGGTTTTGGTCAATGTATCCTTTGATAAAATAAATTGTAAACTGCCTTTGCTCATATCTAAACAGGGCAATATTAATTTAATCAGTAGAAATTGGTTTAATCAGTTAAATATATTTTCAGTTTTACATAATTCTAAAATATTCGATAATCATAACACATTAAATATTATGCCTCTTGTCCCATCTGAGGAAAATAATTTGCAATCATTATTGCAAAATTACAAAATATTATTTTCTCCTGGCCTTAGGTTACTCAAGAATGTAAAGGTTAATCTCAAACTGAAAAAATCCAGCCCGCAACAATTGTGGAAGGAGAAGTGATTCGTGAAACAGGCCAGACCTTATTTGCCTTCGACTGCTCACAACCCGGAGCTGCAACACTCCCCATTGATTTATTAGAAGTATCTGCATGCTCTACAGTTAAAGAGCCGCTACCTCCTCGGTCTGTAACTGTACAATTAGTTCAAACTGATACAAGAGTTCAGCTCCCCATCACACAATGTCGTGTGACCAAAACTTCCACCATCATTCGCTGTGGGATGCATAGTCATCAGATGATTCTTCGACCACCAACAGTAGCAGAACCCATCGAATTATCAATCCCTGACTGCCAGGAGATAAGTAGAGCTTTAAAGTGGGAATACAGTACACAAAAATTTGTTGTAATTCCCGGAATGAACTCAACTACATGAATTTCACATATTGAATATGGAACCCTCACTCCAAATGGAGGGTGTACTGGATCAGATATAACGATTAATGGTGTTGATTACTCTTCAGCTTTTATTATGATAGAATATACAATTACCTTAAGGCAGGAGAAAGCAATGTTCGACATTAGTACAAATTCCATCTTTTTAAGAAATGATCTTAGGTGTGATTTCAATCAAGGAAAGTGCTTTGATGAGATCAATGGTCTATCAATTTGGGCAGCCCTTCCTGAAAATATGTGTAGCACCACAAATCTATTCGATCTTTACACCGGTGAAGCAACGATCGTACCTGCTGAGGCTGGGGGATATGAAAACGGCCTTCTCAGGATAAACAGCTCTCAGTCCTTGTTTTTTACAAGCCGATTACACAAGCAGGTCACTGTGTGTGGACTCAACACCTATTCAACTGATTTTCAGAATTTGTATGTATTTATCTTCGATCCCCAGAACTTCAAAACTCTTATTCCGGCTAGACCACTGCCCCCCAGATTTTTACAACCTTTGCTTTATACCAATTCAAAGATTTCTTATTTACAATACAAAATCCAGGATGATTTGGAGAGCATCTACACGGACGTTATTACTCAAGTGTGCAGAATTGAACAACAAAACTTGGAAAATAAACTCAACATCGCTCGGATTGTGGGGCCGGGATTACACAATCTTGTCGGGTTCGGTCCACGAGGAACCTTTATACAGGTCAAAGGAGAAGTGGCTCATGTTATTAAATGCCCTTTAGAGCCAGTTCGGTTACGAGAAACCTCTAGTTGTCATAATGGCATCCCTGTGTTCAACTCAAAAAACGATAGTTGGGAATCTCGGAACTAAGAAGGAATAATGGCCGTCGCAAACAGTTCAAGGATCCATGTTTCTGGCATCTTTTTCCTCGCAAGTCAGATAATAGTCTATACCTTCGGCGCAAAGCAAAAATTCCGCGAGTTCGTACTAAATGAATTACATGCTGGTCATCGTGGCATGACGGTTGTAAAGGGCCTAGCTCGTTCAAGCGTTTGGTGGCCAAACGTAGATAAAGATATTGAGGAAAAGGTTAGAAGTTGTATTTCATGTCAGGAACAAGCTTCTAGTCCTCTGGCAAAATACATTCCTTGGCCTCAATCGAAAGAACCCTGGGAACATATTCATATAGACCATGCTGGTCCTTTCGAAGGTAAACTAATATTGGTTGTGGCAGATAGTGCTACAAAATGGATAGAAGCTATTCCAGTGGCTTCTACGTCATCAACTACAACAATAGCAGCTTTACGTGACCTGTTTGCGCGATATGGCATTCCAAAAACGATGGTGTCGGATAATTCTACATCTTTTTAAAGAGAACTAGATTTTCGGTCGTGGGGTATCGCCGGAAGATGCTCCAGGCTTTCTGCTGCTGTTTTTTTGCTAGAGTACATGTTTCATTCCACCACGGTTTTTTATTGCGCCAATGTTTCATGCCCGATTTAGGAATGTTGGCATCTGCTGCCTTGATAATAAGGGAGGTGACTTTGTCAACGACCTCATCAATGGATCCTACAAGACTATTTGGGGATATATTGGATAAATGGGTGAAGGTGGGCCAATCTGCCTTTTCATAATTATATCTTGGAGTGGTACAGTTGTCTTTCCGATTATAGTACAGAGGTGAGAGGAAAATCGGAAAGTGATCACTGTTATGTAGATCATTAGAGACTGAAAAGTTATATAATGGGAGGATAGATGGAGAGCAAATGGCGAGGTCTATGGCATGGAAGGATTTGGTTGGGTGGTGGAAATAGGTGTTATCACCGTTATTCATAACACAAAGAGAGAAGTCGGTTAGCAGTTGTTCTATGAGATGGCCCCTATTGTTTGTGTCTTTGCTGCCCCACAAGGGACTATGGCCATTCATGTCCCCCAGGAGGAGAAAGGGGGAGGAAGTTGTTGTATAAGACTATTCAGGGAGGTTTGGCTGATGGTTTCGCTTGGTGGCAGGTATATGCTGCAGACTGTTGTGAGTTGTTTTAATTGAATACGAGTGGCAACTGCTTGCAGGTTAGTGTTAAGATTGAGCTTAGTGTGAGGATAACTATTGTTAATCAAAAGGGCAACTCCACCAGTGGCCCTATCATTGAGCTCATTGTCTTTGCGAAGGATGGTATAATTACGGATTTTAGTATGTCTATTGGTTTTGAGAAAAGTTTCCTGTAGGGCAAGACAGGCGGGATTATGGTTGTAAATTATAGTTTTGAGGTCGTCAATTTTGTTTAAAGAACCGTGGCAGTTCCAGGTTAGCAGCAGAGCCATGATTAAGTGATGTCGGAGATGACCGCGATTTTACTCTTAATCCCCGTCGGTTGAAGCGGGGTACTTGGGATGTCTTCATCATCCATAACGTGATCTGAAATGTCAGAGTCGGTAGGATCCAAATGTAGTATAGAGTCGTCTATGGGCCGTTGTGGAAGGATGCGTTTAAGTCTAGCTTTGTTGTATTTTGTCTTGTAAGCTGAACTTTTTTTGAGTAAAGGTCTATTTTGAGTGGAGAGGTTGCTTTGAGGCTTCTTATTGGGTGTGCTTTTTTGTGTGGCTATTGAGGCATTATTTTGAGTAGTTGACTGTTTAGCTTTTGGGAAAGAAGTTGATGAAGAGACAGGTTTGGATTTGGGTGGGTCAGTTTGGGTAGCAATTGATGCAACTGCTTTCACTGTTGCAGCATAAGATTGACCAGGTTTAGGGGTGCGAGAGGCTATTATTTTACGTGCTTCTGGGTAAGACAATCCTTGTGTGGCGCGCAAGGACTGGATTTCTTTTTCATAAGACCATTTAGGACAGGAACGGGAATATGAGGGGTGGTCTTGTTTGCAGTTAACGCATTTAGGAGAGCCGGAACAGGTGTCACTGTCGTGGCCAGAGATACCACAGCGGGCACATACTGGGGAACCACGACAGGAAGGTTTTGTATGGCCAAACTTTTGGCACTGAAAACAACGGGTAGGATTAGGTATGTACGTTCTGACGGGACATGAAATGTAGCCTGCTTTGATATGAGATGGAATCTTAGGAGATTGAAAGGTCAAGATTATGTGTTTTGTGTCTATTATTTGGTTATTGCATTTTATAGTGATTCTGCGAACTGCACTAACATTTTGGGATTTCAGATTTTCCAGTATTTCAGCCTCAGAACAGCGTAACAGGTCAGGTTCTGATATGACGCCTCTTGATGAGTTAAGGGTGTTATGGGGTGAGACAGTTGTTAGGAAAAGTAACTGTAAACCTTACCTTAAAGGTTCCATGACATGTGGCTGTGTTTTCTTTATTATAACTGAATGCTGTATAACTTAACTTTAATTATTTGCCTTAAAATCTAAAGGCACAGATAGCTCTTATTTTTATTAATTAAAGTTCTTACTTAACACTATTCTAATATCAACGCTTCAAACAAGCACCTAATTGCTGCAAAACGTTTTGCATAATGTGTTTCTGTTTTTGGCCGCTAGAGGCGCTGTACTCCCGGCGACTTGCCGCGGAGCTATTTTCTCCTTTTTCTTTTCACGTCACAGGTCCGCAGTCCTTGTTGACGTTGTTGCCTGGCCAACAGTATAAAAGTCCGCCGCAATAGATGGTGAGAGGAGGCGAAAAGAGTGATGCGACAGATGCGTGTAGAAGGACGCTCGAAGCCAGCCATGTGAGATGCTCTGAGCTGAATCAAACGATTAACCTGGAGCCTTCCCGCCGCAGCTTCCAATAAAGCCTTTTTGATTATGCCACTACAAGCTTACCTCAAGGTGATGCTGTTCGACCCCGGTTCGATTTGTTGTCCAGAATGTCCGATGACACATAGATGCTATACCACATCAAATACCTGTTTTTTGTTTCCTTTGTTCATCCCCATCTGTATACAAGCCTTCATGCTTCATTACTAAAATAAAAGAACTATCAAGGTACACTCTTTTGTCATCTTTTACCTGGCAAGCCCTCAATTCATTTTTCTTACTAGCTTTCACTGCTCAAAATTTTGAAGTATAAAACTCTGCTAAACACAGACATTCAGGTTATGGGCCTCTGCCATTTAAAATTATGTGAAGATTATGTTATTAAGTATGTGCATGTATTCCTTGATTTTAACTATTTACAAAAAGATTTTAACGAGCATTAAGAGGGCGGGCCCTGATTAGAAGCTTTTAATTATATAAATCTATCTGAAATCAAAAAAAAAAAAAAAAAATAGAAACTATATCGATGCAAGTTGATAAATTGGGCTCTGATAACTATGAGACATGGAAAGAAGATATAAAAGTCTTGTTAATAGATAGAAATTGCTGGGATATTGTAACCGGCGAAGAAATTAGACCAAAAGAAACGGAAGTTAAAGAGTTGAGGGACTATAAAATTAGATACGGTAAAGCGTATAGTACCATATATTTAAATATATCCAGTGAATATAAGCCCCTCCTTGCCGGGACATATGATCCCAAGGAAGTTTGGGAAAAGCTAAAGAAACACTTTAAGCCCGAATCAAGAGCTCGTTCTATCGCTTTGACCGATGAGTTCTTTTCATGCAGAATTAACGACAATGAGGAAGTAGGATTATTTGGTGCTCGTTTAAAATCTATTGCAACGCAGTTGCGTGAAGCCGATACACCATTAGGGGATTGGTACCAATCTTTTCAATTAATTAGATATTTACCCCCTGAGTACGCAGGGATTGTGCAGGCCATCTACAGATGGGATGACGATGAATTTAAGTTCGATAAAGTTCTAGCTGAATTATTAGCCGAGGAAGCCAGGTTGAAACACAGCTTAGGCTACCGTGCCGCTATTGCTATGTCCAGTCAAGCCAAACATGAAAAACGTATCCCTCGTAAAGGAAACTTTAAACGTGAGACGAGGCACTGCTATGGATGCGGAAAAACCGGACATTTAAAAATCAACTGCAGACACCCTCCTCCCCAAAAGCAAAAAGGATCTTATCGCCCTAAAAATTTTATTATTGAAGCTTATTCTAACCAAGTAATTGAAAATGATCGTTCATGGGTTTTTGACACTGCCGCAAGTAATCACTTTTGTAATGAAAGAGATCTATTTAAATATTTTACACCCATAAAGGGTAAGTCAATGTCTGTCGCCATAAATGGTATTGAATGTCCTGTCGAGGGGAAGGGAACCGTAGTTCTGAATTTCCAGAACGGAAAGATGAAACATGTTTTGAGAAATGTTTTATACTCCCCTGAACTAAGACGCAATTTACTATCCGGTTCTATCCTCGATTCAGAAGGTCTTACCTTTAGAGGTGGTCAGGGTAAAGTTCATGCATTTCTGAAAAATAATCGAAAATTATTCACCGCCTATAAAAAGAAAGGACTGTATTTTTTGTATCCCAAGTATGATAAATTGAAGCGAAATTTTAAAAATACTCTCGAGAAGAAACCTGAAGCAAATGTCTCCTCTCCCCCTAAATCGGAAGATTTAGAACTCTGGCACCAAAGGTTCTGTCATATTAATTATAAGTCCATAATTGAAACTAGTAAATCAAACTGTGTCTTTGGCCTTCCTACTTTAAGAGCAAACCCCGAAATATCATGCCATAGTTGTAAAATAGCTAAAACGAGACGTAAAAGTTTTAAAAGCATCCCTTCAATCTGCTCAACTAAACCCCTACAACTTTTACATATGGATGTCTGTGGTCCACTCCCCAACCAGTCAATAGTTGGTCATCGTTTCTTATTAACAATAACAGACGACTACTCAAGGAAGACTACCGTATATCCTATGAGAAAGAAAACCGAGGTATTTGAGTGTTTTAAGAAATTTCAAGGAAGGGCAGAAAGATTTTTAAACACTAAAATTATTAACATCAGAACCGATAATGGGATGGAATTTTGTCATAACGAATTTAAACGGTTTTTAGATGAAGAAGGGATACACGCTGAAAGAACAAACGACTATACTCCCGAGCAGAACGGAGTCAGCGAGAGATACAACTACACTGCACTAGATGCTGTAAAAGCTATGCTAAGCTCAAGCAGATTAAGTAACAGCTTTTGGTCAGAAGCACTACTTTGTTTTACCTACATTTGGAACCGAACTTGCCACGCTAATCAAGTAAGAACGCCTTTTGAACTTTTTAGTGGCCGTAAACCTTCCATTAAACACTTAAGAATTTTTGGTTCGAAAGTTTACGTGGGAGTACCTCGTCAATTAAGAAATAAACTTGACATGAGGGCAAAACAGGGCACTATGGTGGGTTACGCGATGCAAAGTCGTGGATATAGGATTTGGATCCCTGGCGATAGGAAAGTAATCGAGACTTCTAACGTTAGATTTGAAGAGGAAATACAAAAACATGAAAGCAATGGAGTCGTACTGGACCCTGTAAGTTCACCCAACGAGGATTCCGGGGATAGTGAATGTGAAGACGAAACACAGGAAAAGGATTTTATTTTCGACAAAAAGGAAGAAATGTATTTAGGTAAGCCATGTACATCTGAGGAAGGGGAAAGTGACGAATCTGAAGGGGAGAGGGAATCCCATAGAAACGTAAAAACGCAGCTTAAAACAGTAAACTGGGTTAGAAGAGCAGTTCCAAGAAAAGACAAGTCTCGAACCGATATTTATTACGGAATTGAGGGCAGTAATGTCAGGTTAAGATCCCATAATGATGTAAAAAGCTACTGCAACAAACACGGGATTAAATATGATCCAGAAATGTTTTGTTTTAAAGGTAAAAATACATACTCGGGCATTGTACAAGATGAAACTAATGTACAAGATGAAGCTAATTTCTCAGATTCCTGACTAGAAGAAATTCAAATACCAAATAATTTTTTTCAGGCAATTAAATCTCCCGAGGCAGAGAAGTGGATGCAAGCTATGAATGACGAGCTAGATATAATGAATGAAAGAAAAGTATGGGACTTAGTTCCGAAACCTGAAAATGCGAAAATCATCGGAAACCGATGGGTGTATACAGTAAAAAGAGACGCTAGTGGAAAAATCGTATGGTTTAAATCAAGATTCGTCGCCCAGGGTTTTGGGCAAAGAAGAGGGGAAACTTACGATCAAGTCTTTAGTCCTGTTGTTAATTTTACTGTAATTCGTTTCTTTTTTTCATTACTAGTAGGTCACTATAAATGGAACCACTCTCAAGCTGACGTAACCTCTGCGTACCTGTACGCTCCGATTGAAGAGGAAATTTATATGTTCCAACCTCAAGGTCTCAAGGAAGAAGGTAAGAAAGATCTTGTATGTAAACTAAATAAAGCCTTATATGGTTTGAAGCAGAGTGGCAGAGAATGGTTTAATGAGTTTCACAGAATTTTAACTGAATTACATTTTTTCAAGCTTGAGTGTATTAGGGCTTGAGTGTAAAGGGTATTTGGAAAAACGGAAAAAGAAAAAGCCTTGGTCAAGAGGATTTGTCCCTTTAACGGTGACTCGTCACCATCCTTTTTTTCCATTGTTTGTTTCTTTACTTTTACAGATGTAAGGAGTAAAGTTCCCCACAGAGTATACTGTTCTGGGGGTCAGGACCCTTTTTCGCCCATTCGAGCAGCCTCAGCTACGTCTCGTGAGGTGACATTGTAATTTGCCTGAGAATGTGGTGGAGAAGGTGGATTGTTCTTAGACGGTATATTTTCGTCATTCGTCACAGGAGATGTTATCTTTTAATTTTGTGAGTCCCAGTATGTTGAATGGAAGCTCCTATATGCCCACCTTGCTCTGTGAATGTAAATGACTCAAACAAACTTTTCTATTTTTATCTCCTTTCTTAAGAGTTTTTTTTTTGAGGTGCACCTCACCCCTAAAGAAAGTACAAGCTTGTTGTTTTTCTTTGTAAATTGAATGCAAATGTGTTTAATTGCATTATGTGAATCTTTTGAAAAGTGTTTTTTTACTAACGTTTTTTTTTTACTGGCCAGTCGTTCTTTATAGTAGCCGTACTTTATAGTTGTCAGACTTTATAGTGTAACTATGCGTATTTTGTACTAACACTTGTGCTTTCTCATCTGTGTTCATCGCTATTTGCATAATATGTCTTTTGTTCTTTTCAGAGGGAAAAGTACTTACTCTCTTTTGAAAGAAATTTTTTTTACTTGTTTGAAGCAGTCCCTTTTGCCATGTCATGGAAGGCGGGCCATTGTTAGGAAAAGTAACTGTAGGTTGGTTGGTTGGTTTTTAATGGCACAAGGTCCAGAAAGGACATACTGCGCCAGACAAGGAGTTAAAAACATGTCATGATGTATTCGGGTAATAGGTACACAAGACCTAGTAAAGCTAAAATTCAAAATGTACTAAAGTGTACCAAAATGTAAAAGACTAAAAGGTTAAATGTAGAATTCAAAAGGGTAAAAAGTAGATAAAAAGGTGAGGACATCTGGATGGGGCTCCCATCCAGATACCAGTCAGACAGAAGTGAACACTTTATACTGAATAAAAAATATTGATTCGTCTAAGAAAAGCGAATAGATTTCGATGTGGAGTTTCACCCAAAATATCGTCAAGTTTAGGATGAGAACAGTTAAAAAGTATTTGGTAAAAACTATTAAAAGCAGTGCACGACGTTAAGAGATGACGAATGGTGAGTTGAGTATGACAGTGAGGGCACTCCGGAGCAGGTTCGCCCAGAAGTAAGTGCTTATGTGTAATTCGCGTATGTCCAATGCGAAGACGACTCAGAAAGACATTGTGCTTGCGGTATGGATGAGTGGACCAGTGGGTAAGGGCTGGCCGGATAGAATGAAGTTTGTTTTGGGTTTCACAGTCCCATATGTGGATCCAGGTGCCTTTTATTAAGGAAGAGATGCCGGATTTTATATCACAATAGGGTGGGTGGAGATTATATGGGACAGTAGAATGCCTGGCCAAAGAATCAGCCCTTTCGTTGCCGAGAATCCCAATATGGCTAGGTACCCAGCAGTAGAGGATGTTGTATCCACGGTTCATGAGGCATTTGTGCATGTGTAGGACTTTCAGAATATAGCTATGTGTTAGGGAACCAGATCCCAGATTTTCCAAAACGCTTAATGAGTCAGAGTAGATGATGAATTGTTTGGTAGTTGCTCTAGAGATGTAAAGAAGACTTTCATAAATAGCTATTAATTCGGCTGTAAATACGGAGCAAAACGAAGGTAGGGTGTAGTTGCAAGAATGATTACGATGTACATAAGCAAAGCCTACATGATTATGAGATTTTGAGCCATCAGTATATAGTTCTTCAAAGTTTCGATATTTCCTTTTATGGTCTAGAAATAACTGTTGATATATTATGGGATCAGTGTTTGGTTTTGTGAAGCCTTCGAATGGTTGTAGGTAGGAGATCTGCAATTTTGTCCATGGTGGGACTTCATGAAATGAACAAGTAGATACATTAACATCCTCCAATTGGGTACCGACAAGACTCCTACGAATCCTTAGTCCAAAGGGGGGGGGTACAGATGGGACGATTTGCATAAAAACGGTCAAGATGAGTATCTATAAAACAATTCTTTAATGGATGTGAAGGATGAGAGAGAATACGAAAGTATGTGTTTAAGGAGAGCTTATGACGGATGAGGGTGAGAGATGGCTCGTGGCAGGTGACGTAAAGACTATGTACAGGTGATGTTCTAAAAGCACCAGAGCAAATGCGGAGTGCAGCATGATGCACAGGGTCAAGTTTTTTTAACACTGATTTGCAAGCTCACCCATACGCGCAACTTGCATAGTCCATTTTTGAACGTATGACAGCACGATAAATCCGTAACAGAGCGTCACGGTCAGCCCCCCAAGAGGTGTTGGTTAAAACCTTTAAAATATTAAGCTTTTTCTCACATTTACTGCGAATGTCAGAAATATGATTAGCAAAAGTTAGTTTTTTGTCGAAATTTAATCCTAAAAATTTGACAGAGTCCTTCACAACAATGTTATTATTACCCAGGTAAAGTTCTGGGTCGGGGTGGATCCCACGTTTCCGGCAAAAATGGGTGCATACGGTTTTTCCAGCAGAGATAGAGAAACCATTTGTGTCACACCATTTTAAGATGCGGTTTATGGCATTTTGAAGCTGCCGTTCGATGAGGCGCATATCTTTCCCCTGGCAGGAGATTTGAAGGTCGTTGACGTAAAGGCTGCCGTAGACTGTGGGTGGCAGTTGTCTAAGGATATTATTGATTTTAATTGAGAAGAGGGTGACGCTAAGTACGGAGCCCTGGGGAACACCCTCGTCTTGGATGAAATTATCAGATAGAGTACCATTGATGCTGACACGGAAGTTTCTGAGGGATAAAAAGTTTTTTATAAAAGTTGGTAGATTGCCCCGAAAGCCTATATTATAGAGGTCTTGGAGTATGCCGTACTTCCATGTGCAGTCATATGCCTTTTCAATGTCGAAGAAAACGGACACTAGGTGATTCTTTCTAAGGAAGGCATTCCGAATTTGCGTCTCTAGATTTAAAATATTGTCAATTGTGGACCTGCCTTTGCGGAAGCCACTTTGAAAGGGATGTATATGGTCCCCAGTCTCTAGAATGTAAACAAGGCGAGCATTAACCATTTTTTCAGTTAGTTTGCACACACAACTAGTAAAGGCTATGGGACGGTAATTACTAGGGTTAGAAGTATCTTTCCCAGGTTTAGGAAAGGGAATAACTATTGCATTTCTCCAGGAGGAAGGAAATGTTTGTTCATTCCAGATTCTATTGTATAATTGCAAGAGGATTTGTAATGAGTCATGGGACAAGTGTTTCAGCATTTTGTAAGTAATACCATCAGGACCAGGAGCGGTATTGGAGGCTTGTCTTAAGTATTTGGTGAGTTCACTGATGGTAAAATTATTATTGTAAGAAAAGTGGGAGGAGGTTTTAAATTTTTTTTTTTTTTTTTTGTTCGGACTGTTGTTTATATGACAGAAAAGTATTTGAGAAGGAAGTACTGCAGGAGATAGAGGCAAGTGTCTGACCGATAATATTGGCTATTTCTTTTTTTTCCGAAATAATATTATTGTTTACCGACAGACAGGATATTGAGTGATTATTATAGATTCCCATGTCTCTTTTAGTTTTTGTCCATAGCTCCTTACTAGAGGTAGTGGGCGTTATGCTAGAGACATATTTTATCCACGATTCCCTTTGACATTCCCGCCTTATTTTTCTAGCGTAAGCTTTAGCTTTTTTAAAGAGAACTAGATTTTCGGTCGTGGGGTATCGCCTGAAAATGCTCCAGGCTTTCTGCTGCTGTTTTTTTACTAGAGTACAAGTTTCATTCCACCACGGTTTTTTATTATGCCGATGTTTCATGCCCGATTTAGGAATGTTGGCATCTGCTGCCTTGATAATAAGGGAGGTGACTTTGTCAACGACCTCATCAATGGAACCTGCAAGACTATTTGAGGATATACTGGATAAATGGGTGAAGGTGGGCCAATCTTCCTTTTCATAATTATATCTTGGAGTGGTACAGTTGTCTTTCCGATTATAGTACAGAGGTGAGAGGAAAATCGGAAAGTGATCACTGTTATGTAGATCGTTAGAGACTGAAAAGTTATATAATGGGAGGATAGATGGAGAGCAAATGGCGAGGTCTATGGCATGGAAGGATTTGGTTGGGTGGTGGAAATGGGTGGTATCACCATTATTCATTACGCAAAGAGAGAAGTCGGTTAGCAGTTGTTCTATGAGATGGCCCCTATTGTTTGTGTCTTTGCTGCCCCACAAGGGACTATGAGCATTCATGTCACCAAGGAGGATGAAAGGAGGAGGAAGTTGCTGAATGAGACTATTGAGGGAAGTTTGGCTTATGGCTTCACTAGGAGGGAGGTATATACTGCAGACAGTTGTGAGTTGTTTTAATTGAATACGAGTGGCAACTGCTTGGAGATTTGTGTTAAGGTTGACCATAGTGTGAGGATAACTATTGTTAATTAATAGGGCAACTCCACCTGTGGCCTTATCATTGAGCTCATAGTCCTTGCGAAAGATGGTGTAATTATGGATTTTAGTATGTCTATTGGTTTTGAGAAAGGTTTCCTGAAGGGCAAAGCAAGCGGGGTTATGATCATAAATCAGCGTTTTGAGGTCATCGTTTTTATTAAGGAAACCATGGCAGTTCCAAGACAGCAGCAGAGCCATTATCATGTTGTGTTTGGGATGATGCTCATCTTGCTCCGAACCCCCGTAGGCTTGAGAGGGGTACTAGGGATCTCGTCATCATCCATGGGAAGATCTGACATTTCAGAGTCAGAGGGGTCCAAATGTAGGATAGTATCGTCTATAGGGCGTTGTGGAGGAACGTGTTTGATTTTGGGTTTATTGTACTTTGATCTGTAGACCGAAGACTTTTTTATTTGTGGTCGGGTTGAGGTAACATTTTGAGAGTTTTTCTTTGATATATGTTTTTGTGGAGCCGTGGAGGATTTATTTTGATTAGAGATGGATTGTTTAGGTATTTGGGCTGTTGCAGAAGGAAAGGACACAGGTACGGATTTTGGTAATTCAGTTTGAGTTGCTATTGTTTTAGTTGATCTTGTTGCAGCTGCATAAGATAAACCAGGTTTTGGTGTCCGGCTTTCTATTATCTTACGGCTTCCGGATATGAGAGTCTTTGAGAGGCACATAGGGACTGAATTTCTTTTTCAAACGCCCATTTCGGGCAAGATCTGGAGTATGAAGGATGTTCCTCTTTACAGTTTACACATTTTGGAGTTGCAGAGCAGGACTCACTGTCGTGGTCAGAAGCACCACAGCGAGCACAGGCGGGTGACCCACGACAGGAGGTTTTAGTATGGCCGAACTTTTGACACTGGAAGCAACGGATTGGATTTGGTACATATGGTCTCACGGGGCATAATAAATAGCCGGCTTTAATATGAGATGGAATAGTGGGTGACTGAAAAGTTAAGATAATATGTTTAGTTTTGATTATTTGATTATTGCGTCGAATAGTGATTCGACGAACGGCACTTTCTTTGTCATCTGTTAGGTTTTCTAATATTTCAGCTTCAGAGCAGTGTAAAAGTTCGGGTTCCGATACGACCCCTCGTGAGATGTTTAAGGATGTATGAGGGGTCACTGTAACAGTTTTTAGGCCGAAGTTTTTAATTTTCATTATTTTTGAAGCTTGTCTATTGTTTGATACTTCTACTAACAGGTCTCCAAATCTTAATTTTTTTTCTTTTTTACTTCTCCTACATTGTCGGTGATACATTTATGTATTAAAAAAGGGGATGTTTCATTAAAATTACCTTCAACTTAGTGAACGATGAAGAATCGAGCGTTCATGTGTACTAATTGTGAATCGATGTTTTCATTACAAGTTGACTGCGGAGCATTGACGATAGACGATGAATTTTTCATATCCATGTTGGGGAAGATTGAAATTCGGACCCGACCGCACCACCCACCACGGAGCCCAACGAGGGGATGTGCAATTGCACACCAGTGCTAGTCGGGTCTATACGCTCACAGTACATCCCTTAGGCAGCGTCCACCCTTAACGACGTGCCCAGTAGATGTCCGATTGCTTGATCCCTAGCAGTTGATCGAAATCAGTACCACCAGCCGATTGATACACAGGGGAACGCTGTGTACCTCCCGTTTACCCGAAGCCGAGGCCAAAGCAATGTGTTGGGGAAAAGACCCCTCAATTACCAGGATCCCCATTTCCGGGGACACGGGTCTCCACGCACGGCAAACACGTGGGTAGTTTTCCGCCAATAGAAGCTGACGGCGCAGAGTGGCTGCAGCTTCTAAAGGGGGGCCCTCACCTCCAAAGAGGAAACTACACTGAGGGGGGAAAGGAAGGAGACAGCTAAGAGGAGAGGAGGGTAGAACAAAGAAGAGCGAAACATCACTGGGGTCCCGGGATTGCGACACCCGTAAAGACCTAGAGTAGGTCTTCCCCCTGAGGGGGAAAAGTAACTGTAAACCTTACCTTAAAGGTTCCATGACATGTGGCTGTGTTTTCTTTATTATAACTCAATGCTGTATAACTTAACTTTAATTATTTGCCTTAAAATCTAAAGGCACAGATAGCTCTTATTTTTATTAATTAAAGTTCTTACTTAACACTATTCTAATATCAACGCTTCAAACAAGCACCTAATTGCTGCAAAACGTTTTGCATAACGTGTTTCTGTTTTTGGCCGCTAGAGACGCTGTACTCCCGGCGACTTGCCGCGGAGCTATTTTCTCCTTTTTCTTTTCACGTCACAGGTCCGCAGTCCTTGGTGACGTCGTTGCCTGGCCAACAGTATAAAAGTCTGCCGCGATAGATGGTGAGAGGAGGCGAAAAGGGTGATGCGACAGATGCGTGTAGAAGGACGCTCGAAGCCAGCCATGTGAGATGCTCTGAGCTGAGTCAAACGATTAACCTGGAGCCTTCCCGCCGCAGCTTCCAATAAAGCCTTTTTGATTATGCCACTACAAGCTTACCTCAAGGTGATGCTGTTCAACCCCGGTTCGATTTGTTGTCCAGAATGTCCGATGACACATAGATGCTGTACCACATCAAATACCTGTTTTTTGTTTCCTTTGTTCATCCCCATCTGTATACAAGCCTTCATGCTTCATTACTAAAATAAAAGAACTATCAAGGTAAACTCTTTTGACATCTTTTACCTGGCAAGCCCTCAATTCATTTTTCTTACTAGCTTTCACTGCTCAAAATTTTGAAGTATAAAACTCTGCTAAACACAGACAACAGTGACAGATTTTAGGCCGATAGTTTGTAATTTCATTATACTGTTTGCCTGTGTGCTATTGGTTACTTCCACTAAGAGGTCACCTGAACGTATTTTTTTTAATTTTAGGAACTTCTCCGACATTATCAGTTATGCACTTATGGATTAGGAAAGGAGATGTTTGGCTAAAGTTACCATCCAGACATTTCACGAGAAAAATTTTTAAATTACCATCTCCTTGAGTAGATTTCGGAACATTGACTTGAGACGAAGATAACGACGAATCCATATTGGAGATTGGAAATTCGGACCCGACCGCACTACCCACCACGGAGCCCAACAAGGGGATGCACATTCATGCACCAGTGCTAGTCGGGTCTATACGCGCACAGTACACCCCTTAGGCAGCGTCCACCCTTAACGACATGCCCAGTAAAAGTCAGTTTGCTTGATCCCTAGCAGTTGACCGAAATCAGTACCACCAGGCGATTGATACACAGGGGAACGCTGTGCACCTCCTGTTTACCCGAAGCCGAGGCCAAAGCAATGTGTTGGAGAAAAGACCCCTCAATTACCACAATTACCAAGATCCCATTTCCGGGGACACGGGTCTCCACGCACGGCAAACACGTGGGTAGTTTTCCGCCAATAGGAGCTGACAGCACAGGGCGGCCGCAGCTTCTAAAGGGGGGCCCTCACCTCCACAGAGGAAACTACACTGAGGGGGAAAAGGAAGGAGATAGCTAAGAGAAGAGGAGGGTAGAACAAAGATAAGGGAAAGATCGCTGGGGCCCCGGGATTGCGACACCCGTAAAAACCTAAAGTAATTTTTTCCCCTGAGGTTAAATTTCTTAAATATCATGCAAAAAATATTACATCGTGAGGTACTCTCACGCTGCAAAATATTCACCATCTGCACGAAATTCTCGAGCGCTGCTTGAAAACTTCAGTTTACAAATACAAAAATTTGTTTTGCTTTTGTTTTCACTCTGCTACTATCAAAATTGGGAAGAGGTTGTCGGTAACACGCAGAGAGGAAAAAATACTCCGATGAGTTGCCGCAAAGAAAGAAGCGATAGCTCCCCCCCCCTTCCCCCAATTCTTTTGAATTATTTTCACTGCACGCATATCAAGTATGGAACTCCTACCTGACATAATAATTATTTTTATCAATAATTATCTAAGTCGTTCGAGTGCACGTGGTGCAGTGTAATTAACTTCCTAGATAAATATTCTTTTGAGTGGATAATTTAATAAATATATATATAAAGCATGACGAAATCTCTATCTGTAAACTTGGTAAGAATAGTTGTGCCTTTTGTATTTTCGTCTGGAGCTCCCAGAGAGATCTGGACTGTAGTGAAAAATAAAATAATAACACTCCATGAAAGAAAAAAAACCCAGATGTTTTCTGCTTACCCTCCCTCTCCTCTCTTGAAGTTCTCTTCAGAGATAATGCAGTTCAATTATTATCGGAATGCAAAGAAGAGGGAATAAAATATTAAAGCTCCTAGCTATTCTGTAGCTATAAAATGTTTTGTTTTTGTAATGTGTCCTTATATGAGTTTTGAGAGCATTTCATCCGTTTGTTTTTTATACAACTATGATTCATGAAATTATTGGTATCTTCTGGTAGTTTGAAATTTGCATCATCCTTCCAATCCAAGTTTAATTGTGGTTTGCAGTAAGAGTTAATTAGTCTTTTAAGGAGCTGCCCCTCCTTCCCCCCCAAAAAAATAATTAATTGAATTTATTGATAGCGATGATGAATTAACAGTGCTTGATGAAAAAAGGGAGGCTTCATACTAAAAAATCATTAAGGGAAGAATTCCTGCAGCTAGTAATCTAGAAAGCTTAACCCAAATTAAAAGAAATTTAATAAATTCTGTTGTTGAAGGAATTAACACCTGATTTCCAAAAGAAATACTATCAAATATAGACTGCTTTCAAGTCTATGATCCAGTATTGATGAAAGCACTGAATTCTTCAGAAACGAAAGAGAAATTAGGCAGGTTGGGTTTCGTTTCCGAGAATTTACATGAGGACCAGCTTCAACAAGAGTATGAAGATGTTTGTATTCTGTTAAAAAACAATTATAAAAACACTCAAACTCTGTAAAACTGATGAGATTTTGCTGAATTCATATGCAGTGATTTATTTGAACACTGCAAAAATATTGGAAATTTATCTCACAATTCCAATAAGCTCGGCATCTGTCAAAAGATCTTTCGGCAATCAAAATCGAATTAAAAACAAATTTCGAAATAGACGTTCAAGCAATCTGATTAGAATAACTTATGGAAATATCAATGTAAAAAGTTTTCCTGACAATCAAGCAGCTAAAATTTTTAATGAACGGAAAATTCTGAGTTATTGAAATTGTACTATACATAAATAAAATGATGTTAAAAAAATATTACGTTCTCACTTTACTTTCAGAAATCTCACTCAAAATTTTTGGATGGGTGAGAAATCTCACCCAATTTTATTTTCTCATGAGAAACCTAGGTCCGTTTGCTTTTTCCCTGCCCCCCCCCAAAAAAAAACATAAGCCCAACCAGTGTTCGCATCCATAGCGTGGGATAACGGTAAGTGCTTCGTTCGACCTCAGATCGCGCATCGACCTAGCAGTTCGGGGTTTTCCGTGGTTTTCTCCTAAACTTTGCACAAATAAGGACCAGGGAAAACTCTGAATGGCTAGGGTGACGATCGCGTTTGTGTTTGTGATTTTCTGCTAATTAGCTGAACTAGGCTTTAGGCCAATAGGTGGAGTGCATTACGTGGAGGTCTTTCTATAGGGCCTTAGCCGCATTTATACTAAGTTTAAAAAAAAAAAAAAAAGTGAGTAGAAACATATTACAAAAACTCCTGGCTTATACAGGGATTGATTTTCGGCAGGGCATTCGGGGAAAGCCCCCGAGTCCCCAAAATTACTCTTCCGCACTGAAACGTCTGCTATCTTACGGGACATTTCAGTGCCTTAAGCCCCCAAGAGTGTAAATAAGTCCCTGGCTTGTCACGCAGAGCCGGTTCACCCCTTCTCCTCCCCCTAGTTGCTAAGCTAGTGGAAATGCTTTTAAAGTGTCCGAGAACTGGTTTGGACCGAACAAGTTGTTTGGTCTACCCTCTCAAAGCAGGGGTGGAGGGAAAACTAAGCAAAATTTGTCATAAATTCTTTGGCAGCACTAAATCTAATCAGTCTGTATTTTCCGATCACGTGTGCCATTTCTTAGTGCTTGCCTTGCGTATTGCTTACTTGCTACTCTGCTCGTTTTATCTTTCACGCTTGTTAAGTTATCCTGTTGTTAATTATATTATGGCTCCTATTAGAAGGAAAAGCTATACAGATACGTATAAGCTTTCAGCAGTGAAGAGAGCTACCGAAATTGGAAATCGGGCTGCAGCTAGAGAGTTCGATGTCGATGAGCGATGCATTTGATGGTGGAGATACGAACGAGAGATATTAAATGCAATGCCAAAAAATAAAAGATGTCGTCGGTCTGGCTCCATAGCTTGGCCTGTCTTAGAAGAAAATTTTGCTAAATGGGTTGCTAAACAAAGAGACAGTGGATCATCGGTATCTACTGTTAGAATTCGTCTTCAAGCGAAAATAATAGCCCAGCAAATGGGCATTACAAACTTTGTCGGAGGTCCGAATTGGTGTTATCGTTTTATGAAGCACAGAAAATTATCCGTTCGCTCTAAAACCACCATTGGACAAAAGCTTCCCGTGGACTGGAAAGAAAAAAAAGCAGCTTTCTTGGACTACACCTTAAAGAAAATGACTTAAGTAAAGGTCAAGTAATAAACATAGACGAAGTGCCAGTTACATTTGACTGTCCTGCAAATAGAACTGTCCATAATACCGGTGACAAAACTATCTCCATTGCAACAACGGGAAACGAAAAGAGTTCATTCACATGCATTCTGAGTTGTGCCGCGAATGGCGACAAGGTACCGCCTTTGCTAATTTTCAAATGGAATACCCTTCCAAAAGGCAACTTTCCAAAGGGAGTGACTATATGCGCAAACGAAAAAGGATGGATGTCCGAAGATGTAATGCTTTGATTAAATGAAATAACTTTAGCATGCAATTCTTTTTCATTATCTAGTTTACTTATTCTTTTTAATAATATAACAGTTTATGGTAATAAACAAAGTTTTACACGTGAAAATGGCATAATTAGAATTCGGCACACTGTGTTTTTGGTAAGTTCATGGTAAGTTGTTGCTTTGTTTATTATTGTAATTGTGTTATTATTGTTTTTTCATTTAATTAGAATTCGGCACACTACGTTTTTAACAAGTTCAAGGTAAGAAGTTAGTTTATTGTTGTAACTTCTGTAATTCGAAATCGGCGCACCACGTGTTCCACAAGTTCAAGGTTCTTATTGTTATAATTACCGTAATTAGAAATCGGCATACTAAGTTTTTAACAAATTCAGGGTAATATGGTTGTTTAGTTCTTTATTATTTTTTATAGTTTTGTTAAAAATGTTATCAGCAATTATTACATCATTATGCAAAGAGATGAATGAGTACTTAAAGCCATTTTTGGGAATGCCTTTCTGCAGCGTATACGCCAGTGCGACTTATCTACCCGAAATTACGGTATATTCTTTTTGTAAACATCATAATTTTATGTTACAACACATTAAAAAAAATGCACTTCTGTATAATCTTTGTCAGATGGCATCCTGCTCATCTTCAGTAACTCTGGAGCCACATGGGATATCAATGGAGATGGAGAACAACACTGATATCTCCTACATCTTAAATATGACACAGGTCACTGAGGACACCCCTGCAGATGTACATCTGCTAGCTGCTGCAAGCACATCAGGGTTTTCTCAAAATTCAAGTAAGTTGTTTACTAATATTTAATTTAAATAATGGGTACGTCCACCAGAAATGAAACTTTTTTTCTGACAAAAAAAAAAATCTTAATCAATACACTAATTAATATATCAAATTAAACTAAGAAAGTTAGGGCAGGTTCTTTAATACGCTTTTAGCTCATATTTTATTTTTTTTTAAAACAGCAAATTGACTTTACATACTTATGAACACTTAATATAGTGAGGTTTTTTTTTCTGGTTACTGTTTTTTATTTAAATGAGTTAGTAATCGTAAGGTTAATGTAATTTGTCGTAAGACTTGAGAAAAGTTGAAAAGCAACAAAATTTTAATTTAATATCTAAGTGTTTTCTCTTCCATTAAAATTACTTTAAATGATATGATATGAATAAGTAACAATTTGAATTAATTTTGTATTTTGATAATATACTATAACATTCAATGTATAAAAGAAATGTGTCTGTTTGCTAATCATTAAATATTGAAATTTGTTTACTACTCAGCTGAACCGAATATTCGGTTTGTCTGCCAAATAGGCACTGTACCAATTACCAACCAAATATTCAGTTCATCGCTACTGTGTAATATTACATATGATTTTGCATGTTCCTTTGATTTGGAGTATATATTATTTATATGACATAATATTTACAGTGTAACAAATTTTCTGAGAAGTTATTTTATTTTATTTATTATCATTTTTTTCCCTAAAAGGTCCAATATTGGTTTTTTTTAAGCTGTTAGATGTAAATAAAGTCTTTCAATTAAATTTATTTTTCACTATTTATAGTGGTGTATGCATAATACTTTTACATGAAAAGGTGGCATGTAAATATATAAATGTAAGCATTTAAATATTCTTTATATTGAAGCTTGCATAAAGCAGAGTGTCTGCAAACCCTACCTTTTAGGCCAGTAACATGTTTGGCTTTTTACCAGTAAAAACTGGTTTTATCAAGACACGGTAAAAACCTGAGGAAAAGTGGTAAAATCCTAGATACAATAAGATGTACTAGTCATTATTTGCATTTTAATATTATTGACTTACTATAACTGCATTTTCACAGAACTGATATATTTATATAAAAAGTGGTTTAACTCCGTAAATATTTTTCATACCTGACAGTGGCATAGCTAGAAAACATTTTTAGGAAGGTTTAGGCACTGATGTAAAGGATAATCCATATTGTGAATTGCATTCTTTGTGTCAATAATAGAAGCCTGCTAAATTTTAGGGAGGGGGGGGGGTCCTGACACCCCCCCCTTGCTACGCCACTGATATCCGAAACTTTTTAGAATAAAATGGTACATTACTGTATTAGCATATGTGCAGCAGATTTTATTAAGAATTCTTTTGTATGTGGGCCATATAAAATTTCGTATTTGATAAATTTTAAAATAGCAATAGATTTCATAAAATACTGGAACTTTGTAATTTATTATATGTTTCTGTTAAACCAGGTTAATGCTTTTGGAATAGTCTTTATATGTAGAAAGAAAAACAGATATACACACAGAATACAAAAGTGTACTTATAATTCTTATTTTACTTTAAAAAAAAAAAAAAGAATGAATTAGTTCTCATTAAGATACATATAAATCATATAATTAATACATATGTGTTTTAGGTTTAATAATGGTAAATGTAAAAATATATTTTCAAAATTTTTTATTTTTGGATGTAGACATGGATGAAAAAATTTACAGACTTTTATTATCTTTTTCTAATTGCCTTAATGTTGTACCGGGTGTCCAGAAAAGGACTGCCTGATTTCAAAATTAAATATCTCGAACACAAAGATCGATAGAGGAATGCAGTATATGGTATGCTTATTGTGAAAGCTGTAAGAATTTTATATAGCAGTTTGAAATACTAGTTACAAAAGCTGCTAACAGATGGCACTGTATGCTGTACAGCTCATTATCAGCAAACATAAATAAAATAATTGTATGAAAACATTCTTTGCAAAAAATCACATCACAATGTTTTCAAAATGTTCACCATTGGCACTACAGAGGTGGCGCAAACGAAGAATGAAATTTGCCATCACATTTCGTAGTGTCTCAACAGAAATGGATTCGCATGCCACACAGATCGCAGATTCAAGCTCGTCCAGCGTGGCGGGATTCTTCGGGTAGACAATGTCTTTCAATGTGCCCCACAAAAAAATAGTTACAGGGAGTCAAATCCATGGAGGCCAATCCATGCCTGCACCAGTAAATTTGGGATATTCTAAAGCAATGACTCGATTCCCGAAGTATTCATCAAAAAAGCGAAACACTTGTTCGGTACGATGCATTCCGGCTCCATCTTGCATAAACCATTCAGTACGTGGTCGATCCTCTAACACTTGCTGTGTGGCGACATATTGTTCCAAAAATGCAATGTAACGTTCACTAGTGACCGTTTCTCGAATGAAAAAGGGCCAATAATGCCTCTGCTGCATACTGCAGACCACACAGTAACTTTAGGAGAATACAGGGGTTTCGCTTCACACCAATATGGATTTGCTCAACCTCAAAATCGCCAGTTCCGTTTACTCACAAATCCATTCAGGTGGAAGTGTGCTTCATCTGTAAACCAGATGCAGACAACATCAAATCCTTCACTATCAATCATTGTGAATATCTGATAAGCTAAGTCAACCCTTTTTTGCACAGCTCGTACGGGTATGGCCTGGTGAGTTTGAATTTTGAATGGAAACAAGTGTAGGCTCTTTCTCAGTATTTTATGTGTGCTGGAACGCTTCAAACCAGTCTCAGTTGCAATTTTACGGATGGATGACATTGTATTTTGCTGAATAATTCCAGAAACTGTGGCGACATTTGCAGGCGTAACTGCAGTTTGCTTGCGGCCAACATTTCCCACTAGATCATCAGTTACGCTGCCTGTTCCTTGAAATTTGGCGAAGAGCGTACGAATGGTTTTCGCATCGGGTCCTTTTGGAACATTAAATCGTGCTTGAAAACTGCGCCTTGTTGCCGTAGGACTCTCTTTTAACCTGTGGTACTCTAGCACCAGAAAAACGCGTTGTTCAATGGAGTATATGGTTTTAATCTCTTCCTTCGGTACACTAACCTCCTTTCAGGCTTCAATAGTGGAACTGATCACTCTGGGCTTCGGATCACTATTTATAATAGGCATTACGTATGGCGATTACAGCACCATCTGTTAGCAGCTTTTGTAATAAAAACATATTTTTTCATAGAGAGTAAAAAACGGTATAAACCATTAGATGGTAAAAACCTTCCAACCCTGGCCATTAACCACTTCTGGGAAAAAAACTACAAATTTTACTGACATTTTTCTATGCTTACTTGGAGTTAATTTATTGCCACAGATTGTATACTATGAATGACTTTAATTTTGATATTCAAAAATTAATTTGAACAAATAATAGAAACACTTTAATTTATATTTTTGTTTCCTTCCAGAAGTTCCGGGAGAAATTGAAATTGCTAAAAAAAAAAAAAAAAAGGGGGCATTTAAAGGTACATTTAATTTTTTTTTATTTGCAGTGTATGTTATGACTTACACACTCATCAAATACAGTATGGGACCTTTTATCCGGCAACCTCGGGACCAACCGCATTCCGGTTTATGGAATTTGCTGGTTTTCGGGTCGCTGCCGAAAAATTAACCCTTTGTGCATTGTAGAATTAAAAAAGTACCGGTCTTTAAGTACAAGTAGCTTTTATGATAATTACTGCTTATAATTATGTAAATAGTAAAGCATTCATAATAGATTTTAAAATAAAAATAATTAAATTTATCAAAACTTACTGTAAAATAAAACTTCAATACGGGGGGGGGGGGCAGACTATTTTAACGTATGGTTACCATGTTGGAAAGAGCAAAAAAGCAAGGTAAAACACTGCATACAAAAATCCATCCAAAAAATCCCCTTGCCCTATGCTGCCGGCGCCCATGGCATCCAAGTATTCTGTCAGATATGCAGAACCATCGCTACGGGAGAGAACCATGGTCCCCGCTCCCGCCGCTACGCACGCTCGCCTCCGCATATGAATTACAAAGACGGTAGACATTATACAGCTTACGTGATGGCCAAAAACAATATACCTCGCTCGCTCCCTTGATAACATTATTGTGATGACAATTAAAATCATTAGAAAATGCCCACTATTACAAAACAAAATTTAAAAAACGAGACCTTACAATTAGATCATATATAATTTTGAGAGGAGAAAAGCTAACATTTAAACATTTATTCTTTATTTTGTTTGAACATTTCATTAATCTTTAGCTGTTTCAATGTTCCCCACAAAAACATCGAGACAATCCGCCTGCTGTCTCCCTAACACGCGCAGCTGCAACGTAACCCATAACGGGCAAAGGAAAAACCATTTAATTAAAAGGACACAATTTAAATAAGTAAAAGCTCGACTATCCAGAAAGCACGGGAAATGCCCGATAAGTGAAAATTCCGGATAGTTAAGCTTGTAAAAAAAAATATGTTTGTCAACAAAGCTGTTAAGGGGGGGGGGGATCTAATCCGAAATGTTTTGGAATGATAATCAATGCATGTTGAAAAATACTCTAAAAATAGATCGGTGCGTACTGATCTATTTTTAATTGTGTGTTTTTAACAAAGTTTTTAATTGTATTTATAATAATATTCATTTATATTGCAGTGTTACAAGGCAATAATACCTTTGCATCGCTGGGGAGAAAAATAATCGTAAATTAAAAATAAAACCACTTATTTCTAACAGGTAATTTCTTTAAACTAAGAGAATGATTAATACAAACGGTGATGTTTTCTCTGTCCCCCCCCCTCCTTCCCTCTGGAGCTTCTGTTCAGAGATAACACTGTTGAATCATCGGAATGCAGATGGGCAAAATAAGTAAGTAGGTCAGGACTCCCTAGCTATATGTAATCAGCACTTTTTCTGTTTTGGCTATCGGTATGGAGCTGATTTTTCTCCGTGCTCGCCGGTACAGCTGTAAAATGTTTTGTTTTTGTAACGTGTATCCGTCATATTTGTTTTGTGAGCATTTTGTCTGCTTATTTTTTTTTTATACTACATCGATTCCTGGAATTATTGATAACCTCTAGCAGTTAGAAATTTGCATCCTCTTCCCCGTTCTAAGTTTGGACAGCTGTGATTCACAGTAGGAATTAGTCATTTGAGAAGACGTCCCCCAGGGAGGGGGGACGAAATTTTCCGGTTACTTGAATGCCGAATAGTCGAGATTTTAAGTAGTGGAAAAAAATGGTATCTAGATCAGTGAGCCTTTAAAAAAGAATTTAAAAAAAACTGAAATCGGGGAAAGTGCCGGTTTTTGGAACTTTCCGGTTTTTGGAATTCCGGATAAAGGGTCCAATACTGTAGTAGCAATAGTGAAGATGCAGAAAAAACACTCTAAATATTGGTTTTAAAAGATAAAATAAATAAAAACCTTGTGAATAAATAAATTTCCAGTTGAAATTCATGTACCTGCTTTTTGGTATAATTTTGTGGGTGTTTTTTTTTTTTTTTTTTTTTTTTTTTTTTTTTTTTTTTTTAAATACTGCTAAGTGCTAGTTTAAATTTTTAATATAAGTGCTAATTTAAATTTTTAATTGTTTGCATTATTTTACCAATGACTAGGTGTTTCAGAGGCAGTGGTAATTGAGAATTTTAGCGTAAGTCGCCAAAAATTAATGGGATGTCCTAAGGCCAGGAAACTACAATTGCATTTCAAGATACATTCATTTATGTTTGCCATCATTTGAGAGTCTTTGATTACTGTAAAGCCTATTTTAGCTATAATTGTTTTTCTATTGCCTTTTTGGCAATTTCTAGAAAAAATAACAGCTGCACTTTTTGCTATCAAACTTTCGAATTGATAATTATCAGAAGGGAGGCTACCCTTTGGTGGGAAATTCTATAAACACCTTTCAGACATGCCTTAAAATTTTTTATGTCTCCAGTAATTGAATCAAGGATAGTAAAATTTTGGTTTAGAAAAGGGCTGACCAGCCTCTTGCATACCGTGCACCAGTTTTTTTTTTTTGGATGAATTCAAGTACGCCATACAACTTGAACATTTCTTACTTCCTTACATTAACGGTTAGAGTTGAAAATATGAGTAACAGTAGATTTTAGTTTAGATGAGGATAATTAATCATCCAATCATGTAAATAAATTAACTTATGCAAATTATGCATATTTTTTTGTTTCTATTTTTAACAATACATCCTTTAATTAATAATTTTTTTATATATATTGCCCCTTTTTCTACAAAAAATAATAATAATAAATTAATATATACAAGAATCTTATTTGACATTACTGGATTTTAACAAAAACCATGTTTGATAATAATTTAGGTTAAAATTAAGCATATTTCAACTGCACAAGATATGCTCATAAAGAACACATTTTAAAATTATTTATAAGGTTGAATAAGAAAATGCAAATAAAACAATTTCTATACTTAGGTTCAAACAGCAAATATTTTCTTGATTTTACCGCAAATATTTTCTTGCATTTCCCTGACCCTTCTTCAATTTCTACTAATTTCCCCGACTTTTTTTCCCAAATCCCCGACTTTCACTGACCAAAGCTCATTTCCCTGACTTTCCAGGTCTGTAGAACCCTGATATTGTTTGGGAATGGTACAATAGACCACTGATCACAGTGCCTGGCTCTCTTGGGCCTCCCTTCCAAGCCATAAATCATAAAGAAACGACAAAACATCTGTGTTAAGTCTAAGATACCTGGTCAAGCCGGTCACCAAAATCGCCCGAGAAAGACTACAGCTGAACCCGCAAGACAATGAATGTCCTGTCCAAATGGTGTATTGTCCGAAAGAGGAGTGAGGGACTCTTTCTAAAAATCTGAGATCAAGAAATCGAGGTAACATGAGCCCTACCCGTAGAAATGAATTGGTAAGCAAGGATGTCGCCCAACATCCTTTTTCCTGGCAAGTGCTAACCTGAGCCAAGCCTGTGTCACCTAAGACGTACCTGGATATTTGGGACCGCTGCCACTCACCATTTTTGTCAGGATAGGCAGCTGTATATGGACTACAAACCTGTTGATGACCAAGAACTGGCTGTTGCAATCGACGGAGTCACCTTCCCCATAGAAGGCAATGGACATGTTGAACTACGCTTCAGACAACAAACTTACAGATTTGGTGAAGTCATGTATTCTCCAGAGTTGCGAAATAATCTCATATCATGTCCTAGACGAGATAAAAAGGGAGTAGATTTCATTGGTTGTGATGGGGAAGTTAAACTGTACCAACGTAAGCAGTATCTTTTTTCTGCCTTTTTCAAAAATGGAGTTTATTGTCTACATCCAAAAATTCCAAATAAACCCCCTAAATCTGTTAGATTTCCAACCTCCTATACAGAAAGTAACAAAAATTCAGACCAAACTATGCTTTGGCATAGGAAGCTAGGCCCATTAATGTTGACCCTATTAATCGCACTCCTAAAAGTAAAAGTGTTATTTTTAAGTGTTGGGAGTCCTATTGCAAAGTTATTTGTGAGCCATGCAGATTAAATAAGCACAGTAGAGTCTCATTTAAATCTGCACAAACTACAGGGAGGAAAGGAGGAAAATCCTTTTTAACCACAGTAGAAGATCTTTATAATGCAAACCTCGAAACGCAAGGTTTTGCATTTAGAATTTTGCGTTATATGGATCATTCACTTACATCATTAAACTTCCCTAGTAAACATATTAAAATATAGCTAGAACACATAAATATAATGCTTAAAACTTTTTTTAAATACAAATACTACTTTAAAAAACAAAAAAATGGAATTTATTTATTTACAGAAAAAATAAATAAATTGAAATTACCAAAAGCATTAAAGTTTATTTGTTAAACAATATATTAATTTTGATTTGTTTTAGAATTTGCAATCTCTCAACAAATAACTTTTCTTGCAGCCTTTGAACAGGTAATAATTTTACTTTGGTTACGCAGTCTTGTGTTTCTAGGAATTTAAAATATTGATCTCTTATGGAAATTTCTTCAGATTCTGAAAGTTTTTCAACTTTCTCTCCAGCATTTGATTCTATTTCAGAATGGTTTTCCTCTTGTTTTGAAACAGGGGAAATTATTTCAGCACTGGTCAAATGATTAACAATTTGTGACTTATCATCCATTACCAAATATTCAAAATGTTTTCTTCATGCAGGTTTGCAAACTGAGTACTTTCCATTTTGTGCACAATGCATTAGTTCAGCAGTTTTCATTTTAACTAAAGATGGCTTAAATCCAGTTCCAAAATTCTGTTTTAAAATAGTGTTACATTGAGAAAACTCCCCTACTTCTCATAGACTTTTTAAAAGTATTTTACTGTCAATATTGAGACATAAGCATATCGTCGGGCAGGGGGCAGGGGCGTGTGCCAACCCCCACAACTTTGTTTAGAAAACCATTAAACCATTCATTTTAAAACCTTTCTTCTTGCCAAACTTAAAGAAACATGGCTATTTTTACTTTAGAATATGCTATGTGCATTCTCCCACCCACACGCACACACATTTAAAAAAAAAAAAAAAAAAATGGTGATGCTACGTGTATGATTTAGGAAGCCAAGTAACAGCATACAATTTAATATAAAACAAATCAATTTACAAAGAGAAATATAACTAAATAAATAAACGTCTGTTTGGGAAGTCAATGGTAGAGGAGGGAGAAAGAGAGTGGTTCGGTAGTGGAGGGAAAAAGGGAGAGGTTCGTGGTTTTATTAAAGTAAACATTCCTTCCTCTTCGACCTGGCTGGCCAGCTGTTATGCTGATAATGCATAATGCATGCATGGGAGAATAATTGTTTATTTTAAGCTTGGCATGTTGTGGGATTTATCTAATGTCTCAAAATTAATTCCCCAGGAAAACAATTAAAAAAAGCAGATTGTAGAAATTTCTTAATTGTGATTTTCTCTGTTTACATCCGCAGTATTAATGCGGTTTATAGAATTGCGGTATATCGATCTTCTACTGTATTATCAATTATTTTTTGCATAAAGTGTCAGTTTATCCAATTAAAGACACAAGAAACATGTTTGGTATTTTTAAAAATCATATTTTAAGAGCCGAGAGGTTTCTTGGTGGTCACCTAAAAGCCATACATACAGATACATGGAGTGAATTTTTGAACACAAACTTAAAAAATTTCTGTACTGAAAAGGGTTTTATGCACTAATTAACAAATACATATACTCCCAAAGAAAATGGGGTATCTGAGATATAATCTCACAGTAATGGATGCGGCACATACACTCTTAGTGGAAAGTAATTTGCATAGTAGTTTCTGGCCTGAGGCAATGCTGTACTTTACGTACACCAAAAATCACTTACGTGGCTGAAATCAATCTAAAACCCCCTTTGAGTTGTATTGTGGCTGTAAGCCTTCAGTGAGACACTTAAAACCTTTCGGAGCTACGGCATATATAGGGATTCCTAAGGCACATAGATCAAAGTTTTACCCTAAAGGCCGTAAAGGGGTAATGGTAGAATACGCTTTTAACATTGGATGCTCGACTCGGATCAATTTTAGAAATCATTGCTTCTTTTGATGAAAATGTACCTTACAATGTAAAACAAAGAGACCAAAATGAGAGTGGAGCCATGATGGGCCACAATGTTTACTATACGAAATTCCCCAATAGTGACTCTTAGAATTGTTTAAATGATTCAAACTCCTCGGGAATTTTAGACGGTGAAATTGAACTCCACTCTTGAGAGAGAGTGAAGGTCGAGTTGATGTACCACTGAGGGAAGTAAGATGGCTTAGAAAGCCGGTACCTAGGCCTGATGGTAGTAGAGTCGACATCTACTATTATGAGAAAGAGGGAAAAGAAAGATTAAGGTCACTAAATGATGCTGAAAAATATTGTAAAGATAATATAGTTTTTGAACCAAATATTTTTTGTTTTAAGGGTTCCAATTGGTATTTTTAAAAAGAAAATCTTTCGATTCAAATAAAGCAATCATCTTTTGTAAGTTTGCAGCCAAGGAATATTTTTTTAATGGCAGAAGCTCCTACTAATGTGTGTGTTTGTCAAATACATGCAAATTTTAATTATTAAGTTTATGCAACTTAGCACCTGACCAGAAAACAAAGGATGTTATTTCTCAATTAGTACGTAGCACTAAAAATGAAAGTAATTGCAACAAATGCCATATAACCGAAGAACGGTTACTAATAGCATTACAAATTTATTTCAAGATTATGATGTTTCCTGGTATGAATGGTGCCAAAATGTAGAGGAAAGATTAGTAAAATTTAAGAATGATATGATACTACTGTTGATGTCATAAAGAAAATATTGGATAAACTAACTACATACATGATGCATACTTTTATAAGGAAGAACAGCATGAATAAAGTATTCATGCTGTTGCAAAATCATGATCATCAAATGCATTGCAAAAATCATCAAATGCATTGCAAAAATCAGATAAAAATAGCTGCATTGTGATGCAAATTGATTTTGCTGAGAACTTTGATGCTCATCTTGATATGAAATAGTGCAATGCACATTCGGCAAAAATTGAAGTTACAACTGTGGCATTGATTTCGTTGGTTTACGAACCAACAGTTTGCGAGCTGACAACCAGTGAGTCAGTTTGCGAATGCGCCCAGTGCGGAAAGTTCCACAAAGATGCAAATTGACCTTCACCAGTCTCTCCAGAGTATATATAGATGGTTATAAAGTATATTAACACACAGCTGTGAGTAAAACTGCTAGTAGCAGCACTATGTTCTATAAGTTGTGACTAATCATTTTGTTATGTTAATTGTAATCTTTAAAAGCTTATTCATTTTTATTATTGATCAATAAAAATGTTAGTTGTTAAGCTGCTGTTTCATGACTTATTTTGAAGTAAGCACTTTTAGTGCACAACGTAAGGAGGTGTATAATCTTCACCACCACTACACAACTTTAACAAGTGTCATTTGGTAGAAAAACCAATTGTATTCCTATGCAATTTTTTCTGAGTACTTGCAATGTGATAAATATGCAGTTCATGAGTTTAACATGACAATTTTTGAGAACTTCAAAAGCAAACATCAAGCAGTTAATGAAGTTAAACTGCTCGATCATGTTGAAGTCTCGATTGCTCAACTGCTCAAAATGTTGACTTGCTCCTTATGAGCGAGACAACATTTTAAATAGAGATTTACATTATATGATATGCCTTGACTTCAAGATCACATTGGTGTGACATGCAACTGGAATTTTTTTGCAACATCACAAGCCAAAGATTCAGTCGATGGAGTTCCCTGAGTTGCTTGCAACGAAGGACTTGGACTGAAGAAGGCGAAAACAATTTTTGGTTGAAACGTACGTATCCTCTTACCTATAACATCTTATGTGTGTTTTTTACAAAGTTTTTTTATTTACTTTGATGGTATACGTATTATGATAAAGCATCTTTTATGGAATAATATTAAATCTAGAGAGAAAGATTACCATTAAGGATGCCAGAGAAGTTGCAGTTGCTGCCCAGAATCTGGTTCCAGCGGGTGTGTCAGCCCGAGTCACGCTTTCTCAGGCACTCCTGACAGAAACCGGTTGACAGGGACGAGTGCAGAAGGCTGCCGGGGCTTTTGGTGGGGGCCGCTGGCTGAGTTCTGCCACTTCGTTCTCGGATACTGGGATTATGTGACGGGCTCAGTCACTCTGTAGCTTTGCTACATTTATCTTCATGCTGTTTCAAGATCTTCATGCTGACTCAAGCTGTCATCAAAGTCGTCCCATCTGACTGTTTGCATCTTCACGCTGGCATTAATATGCCAGGCCCATGGACTGATTGGAGTAGTGGCCTCTTTCAACCAGGACTTTGTCATTGCTGCGGCTGATTTCGGCATGCGGGTGGCAGCCGACCTATGGTTTTGGAATTCGGACGCTGGAGTATGGACCCATTAAAGAACAGCAACCAGAATGCAGGAGAGGTATTTCGGTAGATGATGACTGTCACTTTATGGACGTGGCACCCTGTCTGGGGCGACATAGTGTGCCGTCTTCGACTGTTGGTTGTGATTCCGTCCTAAGCTGCAACACTCTTCTCTTCAAGCTCTCCAGTTATTGACTAGGACCTTTTTTGTTCTTTTTTCCTGAGACTTTCGTCATCATTCTCGGTCTCTTGCTACCTCCTCGGCGAGTCATTCTGCTAACCTAGCATTTCACGTCGTCCAGCCGTTCTTTTTTCATCTCAACCTGTTCATCGAATCTTCGGCTTCATAGACTGTATGGTGTGAGGACTCAACTTCCCCGATGACTCATCGTTTCTCTGCTGGCCGGTTTGCGTGTGGCAGACGACTAATGGTGTGGCGACTTTCCTGTGATTGGTGGAGTTACCGCTAAAGAATAGCTACAGCCAGATTTCGAAGCCGGGCTACTTCAGTTTAGGGTTAGCTGCCACTTTGCAGATGTGGCACCCTTCCAGGGCGACGTTTGGCACCCTCCTTCAGATGTTTGCTGTGAGTCATCCTGGTTCGTTTTCTTCTCGTGCCAGCCACTCCTGGTCATTGGACTTAGTTTATTTTTCACGCTGCTTGTTACTGTGTACTTTGGTCGTGGCCGAGCAACCCGCTGTGAAGTCCACCTCTCGTGGGTGGGGGGAAGGTGGGTCGGCCTTCATCCATCTCATTCCATCTCTTTTCCAACTCCAAGTTGCAGCTCGTTCGAGTCTTGCTCTTGCTTCGACTAAAGACTATCTTTGTTCGTGTCACTGCAAACCGCAACTCGATTTACACCCCGGCCATTGTCTATGGAGCCTTTTCTACTTCAAGATTTTTAATGACATCTCTTCAACTACATCTCTGGGGATAAGCGCGTGGTGCAGGTGCCCCATGAAAAACCCTTTTCGGTTAGGTGCGGTTCCAGAATCTGGTTAAAACTGCAATTATATTTATCAGTAAAACAGATCAAAGGCAGATCCAGGGGAAGGCACAGGGGGCACCCTTGAATGAGATATTTAAAGTTCTATATCTGATTTAAATTTGAAAATTAAAGATGTTTTGACCATACCAGATACCGATAAGATGCACTGCATTTGTAGTGTGCAGAAAGGTACTGCGCAAATTTGCAAAATTTCCAGAGAATAAGGTTTAACATTTGATTTTTACCCTTTAAAAACCGAAACCTCTTCTAGGTATAAAATAAGGGTTTTGATTTTTTAAATTGTTTGAAGTTAACTCACTAAGCAGTATTAAAACATTTTTTCCAAGAAATTTTTGAAAAAAATAGTTTTATAGGATGTCCTTAAAAGGGAACAGTGATTCTTTCTGATTATCATTTTAGCATATGTATTTTAAGAGTAGATAAATTATATTTTATGTTCAGCATATTTAAGTATTTTTTAAATACCATACAATACACTTTATAGGCATAGAATTCCTTAGTATAAGGTTAGCCTAAACTGTTTAATATTTTTTTCAATGAGAAAAAAGCAATAAGGTTCAACATTTCATTTTAAGGATAGCTGAGAAGAGTGACAAAACAATATGCATTACTCAAGCTGAAGAAGATCATATGAAAATGTCCACTGGACATTGGGTAGTGGTCAGAATACAACATGAAAATTATTCAAGGCCTTCCAATTTTATTGGAAAATAACAAACATTACAAATGACCACTTATCAGTTGTAACATTTAGAAAAAAAAGTGAAAAAAAAAAATTGTTTTCCCCGAAAAGGATAACTTAATGTGTTTAGAACAAATTTCAAATATTAAACTCAAGATGCCAAATGCATTTTCCAAATTGTCTAAGGATGTATAACCTATAATAAAATCCATGTGTGTCCTTATTAGGGCACTCGATTGCAATTAAATCCACTTTAACACTAGAATTAAGGCAGTGGTCATTTTGACCAAGAATCTAAATTAACTCTATATATCTTTATTTTTATTTTTTGTGTCGGATATTTAGTTACTTTTCCTAAAAACTTATCAAGATCACATACATTTATTTTTGTTCATTTTAAATAATTATCTTTGCCACTATTACTGCATGCACCTACTATAACGGTGACTGGTCATTTTGACAATACCAGAATTTTATTTTTCAGATTATTTTTGCCCTTTTTTTTTTTTTTACTGATAGAGAGATTGCAAAAGCTATAAAAAAAAAAAAGGTGCACCTGTCACTGGGAGAGAATTTGTGTTTTGCACAGAGTAGGAGTAAGTGGGAAGAGGGGGGGAGGGAAATGAAACACCTGTTTGGAATTTACGGGGAGCCACCTGACTGTGCATTTCTTTTGCATTTGAAATCTTGTCTTTACATGGAACAGGTATATTCACATATAAGAAAATAGTATACCAAGCTCCATTTGGTTTTGAACAATTTTGGTGTTCTCACCCATGCATTTTGTGCTCTAAGTAATCATGAACCTGATAAAGAATTTCATACTGGAAATGGGATTCATCTGATACTGAGCCTATTCATGAAGCAACACACGAAGGTGAAAATTCATATAGGGCAAATATATCACTGCCATTTGCTTGTACAGTTTCCAGTGGAGAATAAAACTGGATGTAATCAAAATGGAGAAAGTAGTCATGGACGACCAAATAAACTTAATAACGTATCCGAAGTGTGGTGAGTGAAATAAATGAAGAAACAGCAAATGATGTTTCATTATTGAAAATAGGAAATGTTTTGCCAAATGTTACAGGGCGACATTCCCATCAGAAAATTTTGTGAGAAACACTTGTACGAACAACTTATGCTAAGAGGAAAATAATTCATGGTAACAGAAGTAGTGCATGGAGATTGTTTATAAATGGAAAAATGTTGTCTCACATTCAACAATGCACTGAGGAAAAAGCGAGTAAGAAATCCCAAAATCCAAATGGGTGTTTGTCACTCAATCAGTTAGATGCTTTCACTTCAGTGCTATATGCATGAGAGGCTTTAACTGCAAAAGGTCTTTCTGTTTTGAGCTTATGGTCCAAATCCTGGGGCCCAAAATTCTTCGCCGAGACAATGCGCTGAGTTTTGTTTCTTTGTAAATATTCTACTGTAAATGCATTTTTTAACATAACTTTTTTCTTTCTTTCTTTCAACATTGAATAATTAGTAGATTTGCCGTACACGTTGGCTGGAATTGGTAGGCGTGTAAACAAAAAGTTTCAGGCTGAAGAAGTATGTTTTTCAGCCATAATAAATGCTTCTCAAATTCCAGTACGTTTTAGAAATGATTCAATTAATAGTGTCATAGAATTCTTTCGAATGATATTGGATACTCTGCACGGGGGTGCAGACCTACAATGGGCAAACCTACATGGGGGTGGCGAGAGGAAACTGATTAATATTAGTACCGATTGTCAGAAGAAAAATTCTCAAGGGCTATAATTGCCGCCATAGCCTGTTTAAATGACCATTCCCAGTATAAATCAGAGATGAAAGATGGCCTTTACAAAAAAACAATGGCTGAACAATTACATATAGATGCTGGAATGCCTAAAGGTCCTTGTGGGTATTCTGAAATGAGAAAGTTTGAAGATCATTTAAATATTCAAATTCATGTTGTATCGGCCAATAAATTCAATAAGGTAACATGTTTTATGATTATTACCATTTACATTCCATCATTTATATTGGCATATTCATGTGATCATTTTTTTTTATATATTTTATTATTATACTACAGGTTTCATACTAAGGACTTACCAGACCCCAAAAAATATTTTTGTATTTACACGACAAAAATTATGACGTTATAACAAGTACGATAGGCTTCCACGGTAGAGCTTACAATGGCGCAACTTGTGACAAAGCATATGAGCATGTTGAAAGATATAGGTATACTCTTAGGTGCAAAGTTATGTTTTAGAGAAGAATACGCTTTGGGCATTCAACGAAACTGTACATTTTGCCACCGCACATGCAGCCCTGGCGAGTGTTTTGCTTAACATGCTGCTTTAAATGGCAAAAAAAAAAAAAAAAGAGTTATTGTCAACAATTTTATGAAGGTCCAAATTTTATTAAATTTATCAGCTCGAAAATGAGACCTATGTATTTGCAGAGATGTGGCAAAACTTACAGCTCGAATTGCAAGCACTATTTTCTTGAAAAGCATCTGTGCATTTTGAAAAAAAAATACCACCGAAAAAGGCATCCCAAAATTTGTTTTCTTTGATTTTGAGACTGACCAAACTTCCAAAGAGCATAAAGTTAATTTTGCTTTGGCTAAATATTCTAAAGGAGAGGAAGGAATTTATTGAGGATATGATGCATTGGATCAATTTTGTGAGTGTTTGTTTTCCGATGATCACAAACACTTTACAGCATTTTCCCACAACATGCATGGATTTCACGGCCAATTTATTATAGCATATTTGCTGAAACAGGGTTTAAAACCAAAAGTGATACCAAACGGCTCAAAAATTATGATGGTAGAATTAACCTCTTTTAAAATTAAGGATCATAGACTCCTACAATTTTTTGCCTATGAGTTTGGAAAAACTACCTAAAACGTTTGTAATACCTGAAAGAGATTATTACGCTACTGAATCGATGTCACCAGCAGATCGAAATAAATTCTTTGGTTAGTATAAAGAAAGAAGAAAGGTTGATTTTAATTTTCAAGGAGAGATGCTAAAATATTGCAGGTATGTTTATATATTTTTTAATGCTTATTGGACGTGATATTTAATGCATATAAATACACATATAATTTATTATTACTTGACAAATAATGCATTTGTTTTATTATTTTCTTAGGTCTGATGTAGATATTTTAAGACTGTGTTGCCTTACATTTAGGGAGGAATTTCTGAAGGTGACCGAGGTTGACCCTTTCCAATATACCACTATCGCCAGTGCATGTATGGCAACATTTCGATTTAGGTTGGTTGGTGTTTATTGGCACAAGGTCCAAAAAGAACATGCTGCGCCAGACAAGGTTTGTTTGTTTGTTTTTTGGCACAAGGTCCAGAAAGGACATACTGCGCCAGACAAAGAGTTAAAACCATATAAAGATGTATTCAGGTAAAAGGTGTCATAAAACTTAGTAGAAGCTAAAAGGTAAAGAGTAAAAAGGTGAAAAGTAAAATTCAAAAGTGTTAAAGGTAGATAAAAAGTGAAAAAAAGACATCTGGATGGGGGCTCCCATCCAGATACCAGTCAGACAAAATTGGACATTTCACACTGAAAAAAGGATATTAGTATGTCTAAGAAAGGCCAACAGATTCCAATGTGGGTTTTCACCCAAAATATCGTCAAGTTTAGGATGAGAACTGTTAAAAAATATTTGGTAAAACCTATTAAAAGCAGTGCATGAGGTTAAAAGATGATGAATGGTGAGTTGAGTATGACAATAGGAGCACTCTGGATCAGGCTCGCCCAGGAAGAGATGTTTATGAGTGAGTCTGGTGTGTCCAATGCGGAGACGTGTCAGAATGACGTCATGCTTGCGATTGGGATGGGGGGGCCAGTAGGTGAAAGTGGGGTGTATTTTATGCAGTTTATTTTCTGTTTCTGTATTCCAATCATTACACCAGTTGTCTTTTATTAAGTTAGAAATTTCGGATTTTATATCACTGTAAGGCACACAGCCTGTAAAAGGGATGGTAGAGTGCTTAGCTAGAGAGTCGGCCTCCTCATTGCCCTGAATCCCAATGTGACTGGGCACCCAGCAGTAAAGAATATTATATCCGCTATTTATAAGTTGCCAGTGCATATGTAAGACTTTACCAATATGACTATTAGAATGGGAACCAGATTTGAGATTTTCTAGAACACTTAAAGAGTCGGAATAAACTATAAAGTACTTTTTATTTGAGCTAGAAATAAACTGGAGGCTTTCATAAATGGCAAGGAGTTCTGCTGTAAAAACTGAAACAAAATTAGGGAGAGTGTAGCCACAAGCATAAGAACCACTAGTGTAGGCAAAGCCAACATGGTACTCCGACTTCGAGCCATCGGTATACAGGTATTCATAGTCATGATAGTGAGCTTTGTGGTCACGGAAGAGCTGATGATAGATTTCGGGATCTGTGTTCTGTTTTGTAAAGCCTTTGAATGGATTTAAGTAGGAGATGCCAGAGTTGTCCCATGGTGGAAAGTCAAGCGGAGAGCCAGTAGAGATTTTTACATCTGCTAAACAGGTACCAGTAAGACTCCTGCGTGTTCTGAGCCCAAAAGGAGGAGTGCAAGTGGGGCGATTCTGATAAAAGCAATCCATATGAGTGTCGATAAAAGAATGTTTTAAAGGGTGCGAAGGATGGGAAAGGATGCGAAAGTAGGTGTTCAAAGAAAGCTTATGACGGATGTGGGTGAGGGATGGCTCATTGCATGTGACATACAGACTTTGTATAGGTGAGGTCCTAAAAGCTCCTGAACAAATACGTAGTGCAGTATGATGCACTGTGTCAAGTTTCCTTAAGATCGATTTGCAAGCAGATCCATACACACAGCAGGCATAGTCTATCCTAGAACGGATAACAGCACGATATCTGCAGCATGGCATCACGTTCTGCCCCCCATGAGGTATTAGAGAGAACCTTTAGAATGTTGAGATTTCTTTCGCATTTGTTGCGGATGTAAGATATATGATTACCAAAAGTGGCTTTCCTGTCAAAAATCACACCTAAGAATTTAGTGGAGTCATGTACTTCTATTTTGGTCTGACCGAGGTAAATTTCAGGATCCGGGTGAAGACCACGCTGCCGGCAAAAATGTATGGAGATGGTCTTCTCCACAGAAAAATTGAAGCCATTGGTACTACACCATTTTAATATGCGAGTGATAGCGGTTTGCAGTTGCCGCTCAATGAAAGGCATGTCTTTCCCTTGGCAGGAAATCTGGAGGTCATCCACATAGAGGCTACCATGAACTGATGGAGGGAGCTGGTTTAAAATATTATTAATTTTTATTGAAAAAAGTGTCACACTCAGGACAGAGCCCTGCGGTACCCCTTCTTCTTGTACGTAGGTATCCGAGAGAGTGCCATTTATCCGTACTTTGAAATTACGAAGTAAAAGAAAGTTTTTTATGAAAATTGGTAGGTTGCCCCGGAGGCCAAAGTTGTATAAATCACGGAGGATACCATATCGCCAGGTCTTATCGTAAGCTTTCTCTATGTCAAAAAAAATTGAGACTAAATGATTTTTCCTTAAAAAGGCATTACGAATTTGAGTCTCTAAGTTGAGGATATTGTCGATGGTCGACCTGCCTTTGCGAAAGCCACTTTGGAGAGGGTGCAAATAGCCCTCTGCCTCTAGGATATATACAAGGCGAGCATTTATCATTTTCTCCAGAAGCTTACATAAACAGCTAGTGAGAGCTATGGGTCGATAGTTTTTCGGATTTGAGGTATCTTTGTTAGGTTTGGGAAAGGGAATGATTACAGCATTTCTCCAGGAGGAGGGAAAAGTATGTTCATTCCAGATTCTATTGTAGAGTTTCAGAAGGTTAAGTAAGGAGTCATGTGAAAGATGTTTGATCATTTCATAGGTAATATTGTCTGGGCCTGGAGAAGTATTGGGTGATTGTCGTAGGCATTTTGTGAGTTCATTGAAAGTTAAGGTGCTATTGTAGGAGAAGTAGGAGGAGGTTTTAAAATTTAAATTTTGCCGTTCAGACTGTTTTTTGTATGTAAGGAAGGTGTTTGGATAAGAAGTATTGCAGGAAGTGGAGGCAAGGGTTTGGCCAATAGTATTTGCAATGCCTTTTGTGTCGGAAATAATATTGTTATTGATGGAGAGACAGGATATTGTGTGATTGGAGTATATGCCCATGGCCCTTCGAGTTTTCGACCATAGCTCTTTACTGGAGGTAGAGGCAGAGATACTGGATACATATTGTATCCAAGACTCTTTCTGACTTTGCCGCCTAGTTTTACGTGCACTGGCTTTTGCCTTTTTAAAGTTGATGAGATTTTCGGTTGTGGGGTACCGCCGAAAGAGGCCCCATGCTTTTTGCTGTTGCTTCTTGGCAAGGGTGCATTTCTCGTTCCACCACGGTTTTTTATTCTTACGGAGACTCTTGCAAGACCTGGGAATGCTGGCATCTGCAGCTTTAAGGATGATGAGAGTAATGTTACGAACGACCTCGTCAATATTGCCTTCAGTTAGAATAGAGGGAATAGTAGACAATGAGGTGAACTTTTGCCAGTCGGCCCTATCATGGATATAGTGAGGGATAGTATAGTTGGGAACAGAATTTTTAGACAAAGGTGAGAGGAAAATCGGGAAATGATCACTATTATGTAGGTCACTGGAGACAGAGAAATTATACAAGGGAAGAATTGATGGAGAGCAAATTGCAAGGTCTATGGCGTGGAAGGATTTAGTCGGATAGTGGAAGTAAGTATTATCTCCGTTATTCATACTGCATAGGGTGAAATCTGTAAGGAGTTGTTCAATTTGCTGTCCTCTATTGTTTATTTTTTTGCTGCCCCACAGAGGGCTATGAGCGTTCATGTCACCTAGGAGGATGAAGGGTGGAGGAAGTTGTTGGATAAGATTATTGAGTGAGTTTGTGCAGATGGTTTCATTGGGTGGTAGATAGATGCTGCAGATTGTAGTGAGTTGATTAAGGTGGATACGTGCAGCTACTGCTTGGAGATTGCTATTAAGGTTAACTGTTTGAGAGGGAAAGTTATTGTTAATTAGTAGGGCAACTCCACCGGAGGCCCTTTCATTACACTCATAGTCTTTCCGAAGAATAGTATAGTTGCGTATGGTAGTTTTTATTTTACTTTTGAGGTAAGTTTCCTGTAGGGCAAGACAGGCGGGATTATGGTTGTAAATAAGTAATTTGAGATCGTCGTTTTTACTTAGGAAGCCGTGGCAGTTCCAAGAAAGCAACAGGGCCATAATCAGGTTGTATTAGGGATGATGGACAGTTTACTCTTAGTCCCTGAAGGTTTCAGTAAGGTGCTAGGAATAACATCATCATCCATTGCATTATCTGTTATATCAGAGTCAGAGGGTTCCAAATTTAGGATGGAGTCATCAATGGATCGTTGAGGAAGGATGCGTTTATGTCTAGATTTGTTGTATTTTGATTTATAAGCAGCAGTTTTTTTAATTTGTGGTCTATTGTGTGTAGAGTTATTGCTTTGAGGCTTTTTCTTGGAGGTGCTTTTTTGAGGCACTATGAAAGAATTATGTGGTGTTGTAGTTGTATGTTTAGCAGTGGTAGTGGAACGAGATGGAGAGACTGGTAGAATTTTTGGTGGGTCGGTTTGGGTAGCTATTGATTTAACAGGTTTGGTTGCTGCAGAATAAGACAGACCGGGTTTGGGTGTACGTGAGTTAATTATTTTACGGGCTTCTGGGTAAGGCAGTCCTTGTGTGGCACGCAAGGACTGAATTTCTTTTTCATAAGACCATTTAGGACAGGAACGTGAATAGGATGGATGATCTTGTTGACAGTTAACACATTTCGGTGGATTAGAGCAGGTGTCACTTTCGTGGCCAGGAGTCCCACAACGGGCACAAGTTGGGGAACCACGGCAGGAGGTTTTGGTATGGCCAAACCTTTGGCACTGAAAGCAACGGGTAGGATTTGGTATATAAGGTCTAACAGCACATGAAAGATAGCCGGCTTTGATATGAGAGGGGAGTTTAGGAGACTGCAAAGTCAGTATTATGTGTTTTGTGTCCAGTATTTGGTTATTGCGGCGGATGGTGATTCTTCTAACTGCGCAGACATTTTGAGATTGAAAATTGTCTAGAATTTCAGCTTCAGAACAATGGATTAGATCTGGCTCGGATATTACGCCTTTTGATGTATTGAGGGTACTATGGGGTGATACTGTGACAGATTTTGGACCCAGATTTTTTAATTGCATTATGCTGTGAGCTTGTTTGTTATTAGCTACTTCCACTAAGAGGTCTCCAGATCTTATTTTTTTTATTTTGACAACTTCTCCAACATTAGCTATTATGCACTTGTGTTTAAGAAACGGGGATGTTTGGCCAAAGTTTCCTTCCTCACATTTAACAAGAAAAAATTTTGCATTAACACCTCCTGGAGAAGGAGGTTTCGGATCAATGACATGTGACAATGAAAGTGTCGAATCCATATTGGGGAATGGAGGTTCAGACCCGACCGCACCACCCACCACGGAACCCAACAAGGGGATGGACAAACGTGCACCAGTGCTAGTCGGGGCTATACGCGCACAGTACATCCCTTAGGCAGCGTCCACCCTTAACGACGTGCCCAGTAGATGTCCGTTTGCTTGATCCCTAGCAGTTGACCGAAATCACTACCACCAGCCGGTTGATACACAGTGGAACGCTGTGCACCTCCCGTTTACCCGAAGCCGAGGCCAAAGCAATGTGTTGGAGAAAACCCCTCAATTACCAGGATCCCCATTTCCGGCGACACGGGTCTCCACGCACGGCAAACACGTGGGCAGTTTACCCGCCAACAGAAGCTGCCGGTACAGAGCGACCACAGCTTCTGAAGGGGGGCCCTCACTTCAAGAGAAGAAACCACATCGAGGGAGAAGGGGAAGGAAACAGCAGAAGGAGAGAGGAGGGTAAAAAACCAGAGGAGCGAAAGATCGCTGGGGCCCCGGGATTGCGACACCCGTGAAAACCTAAAGAAGGTTTTCCCCCTGAGGGCGGAATATAGCTATGAGTAGTGGAGCCTGATTGTAGATTTTCTAGTACACTGAGGGAGTCAGAGTAGATGGTAAATCTGTTGGTCTTCATTCTAGAAATGTATAAAAGGCTTTCATGGATGGCCAGTAATTCAGCTGTAAATATGGAACAGAACGGAGGAAGAGTATAGCTGCAGGTATGGTTATTTTCGACAAAGGCAAAGCCAACATAATTATCAGAGTTTGAACCATCAGTGTATATTTCTTTATATTTCTATTATGTGTTTTGGTGATCTTGGAATAACTGCTGATAAATTTTTGGGTCTGTATCCTGTTTTGTGAAGCCATTGAATGGTTGGAGGTACGACGTCTGCAGTGTAGTCCATGGCGGAATTTCATGAAGAGAACAAGGAGAGACTTTGACATTCTCCAGTTGGGTACCAACAAGGCTCCTACGCATTCTTAGTCCAAAGGGAGGAGTACATGAGGGCCGATTTCCGTAGAGACGGTCCAGGCGAGTGTCCAAAATAGAGTCCTTCAATGGGTGGGATGGATGAGAAAGGATGCGAAAATAGTTGTTTAATGACAGCTTGTGACGGATGTGGGTGAGAGAAGGCTCATGACAAGTGATAAAAAGACTTTGTATGGGTGATGTTCTAAAAGCTCCGGAACAAATGCGTAGTGCGGTGTGATGCACTGTGTCAAGTTTTTTTATTGTTGACCTGCAAGCAGATCCATATATACCACAGGCGTAATCGATTTTGGAACGAATTACTGCACGGTAGATCCGCAACAGGGCGTCACGCTCCGCTCCCCAAGAAGTGTTGGTTAATACCTTTAGAATATTTAGGTCCTTTTCACACTTGTTGCGGATATATGAGATATGATTTGTGAATGTCAGTTTCTTATCGAAGTATATCCCTAAAAATTTTGTGGAGTCACGTATTTCTAGTTTTGAGCTACCCACATAGAGCTCAGGATCGGGATGGATCCCACGTAAAAGACAGAAGTGCGTGCTGACAGTCTTTTCTGCTGAAATGTTAAACCCGTTTGTGGTACACCATTTTAGGATGCGATTGATGGTGTTTTGGAGCTGACGCTCAATGTAACGCATGTCCTTTCCTTGACAAGAAATTTGAAGGTCATCGACGTATAGGCTTCCGTGTACAGATGGAGGTAGTTGAGTGAGAATGTTATTGATTTTTATTGAAAAGAGGGTAACACTTAAGACTGAGCCCTGAGGGACGCCCTCTTCTTGGACGAAACTATTAGATTGAATGCCATTTATTTGTACTCTGAAATTTCGAAGTGAAAGGAAGTTCTGGATAAAGATTGGAAGGTTGCCACGGAAGCCTAGATTATGGAGATCCCGGAGGATACCATATCTTCAGGTCTTATCGTATGCCTTTTCTATGTCAAAGAAAGTAGATATTAAGTGGTTCCGTCGTAAGAAAGCGTTACGAATTTGAGTTTCTAGATATAGTATGTTGTCAACAGTTGATCTGCCCCTGCGGAAGCCACTTTGGTAGGGGTGTATATGGCCCTCTGTTTCTAAAACGTAAACTAAGCGTGCATTGATCATTTTCTCCAGCAGTTTGCAAAGGCAACTAGTAAGGGCTATGGGTCTGTAGTTATTAGGATTGGAAGTGTCTTTTACGGGTTTTGGAAAGGGTATGACTATGGCCCGTTTACCCGAAGCCGAGGCCAAAGCAATGTGTTGGAGAAAACCCCTCAATTACCAGGATCCCATTTCCGGGGACACGGGTCTCGACGCACGGCAAATACGTGGGCAGTTTACCCGCCTACAGAAGCTGACGGTACAGAGCGGCCACAGCTTCTGAAGGGGGGCCCTCACTTCAAGAGAAGAAACCACATCGAGGGAGAAGGGGAAGGAAACAGCAGAAGGAGAGAGGAGGGTAAAAAACCAGAGGAGCGAAAGATCGCTGGGGCCCCGGGATATCGATACCCGTGAAAACCTAAAGAAGGATTTCCCCCTGAGGGGCATTTCGATCTAAATTTCTTGAGAAAAATACAATAGGTATGATACCTACACATGGCTACATAAATAATATGAACTGTAGCAAATCTGCATTTGAGTGGTTGGATTTTATCTGCCATAAAGAAAAGATAAATATGTCCAACATTCTGGGAATGGTCATGGCAAAAGAAGTTTAGGCAATATCTTTGTTGACAGATTTGGTGAAGAAACAAATACCGTATTTCAGATCCAAGGTAAATAAGAAAATACAAATTTCTGAAGTTATAATATATTGTTTTCTTTTTATTAATAAATATTTTTTACATACATTTTTTAATTGTTTTACTGGTTGTTTTTTCCATGAGTGTACCGTGTTATCCAGATAAAGATATGATTAATAATTTGAATAGAGAATACATGTGGATGCGTAAGTGTAAAGCCAAAAATACCAAACTGAAGTCTCTTGGATTCACCTACAGAGAAATTTGGGAGTATGATTTCTAAAATCAAAAAAGGGCCTTTCATGCTTTCACATGAATGCGTATGCAGATTAAACCCTAGGGATTCTTTTTTTGGTGGGCGGACAAACGCCACAAAGCTCTTCTACCAAGGAAAAGCCAAATACATTGGTTTTACCAGTTTATATCTTTATGTTAATAAATATTGCAGGTTTATTAATATTAATTATTATTTTTTTCAATATTCTTTATTTTACTTACAAGTACAGTGCGCACCAGTTATAAAGAATCTGGGATATAACGTCCTATCGGTTAAAACGTACCTAGAAGCCAGGTCCCGATTGAAGTCCTATATGTATAATTTTATTTTTAATTCGGTTAAAATGTACTCAACAAAAGTACGTACTTTGGCTATAATGTACTTTTTATACCAAAGCCAAAAATAAAATTTTGCTTTTCTTAAGAATTTTATTTCCTTTTTCTCGGAAATTTCAGTACCTTAAAAAAAACTCATTGTCAGTTTCTAATTCTCTAGCGAGATGAATGGTGTATGAATGAAGGGAGCGAACTTTTATCTTTTTCGCCTTCTAGGTAGGTCTATGAACAAGACCCATATTTTTTATATGTCATTCATCAATATAAATAAATCCTGAAAAGCCCTATCTATAATGATTCTGATGATAGTGAAGAAACAGAGGAGCCTATACCAAGCATACCCGACGCATTAAATGCTGCAAAAACATTATCACGATTTTTTTAATGTCGCATTGATGATGCAGAGACTCTACAAAAGTCTATTATTGATATCCCAAACGGTATTTTTAACGTAGCTTCTGCCCATTTAATACAAAAGAAAGTTACAAATTATTTATCTCAATAAAAATTGTAAGTAAAAAATAATTTTCTCTGTTTAATTTAAATTTTAAAAAATCAGACCTGTTTAAAAAACACATAACAATGAAATTATCAGCCCACTTTCTTTTTTTTTTTTGTGTAATATTGAATCTTACCAGCGGTACTGCTTATAATGTATTACGGCTATAACGTACTACTTTTTTAGGTCCGGTGAGAGTACGTTATAACCGGTGTCTACTGTAGTTGCTATTTTTTTTTTTTTTGACAGACGGACAGTACATATATATATTTATATTTTTTATATATTTTTTTTTTTTTTTTTTTTTTTTTAAGAGATATCCAATCAACCATCCAAACGTACTTCTGAAAGATTTCACTCATGTGAACGACTATTTTGGTTTGATAAAGTGCAAAGTTATCCCATCTAGAAAATTGTTCTTACTGTTTTACCATACAGTTGATTTCATAGTAATAATGTAATAGTAAATTTGATTTGATAAGTAAATAATGCTTAACTTTTATTTAAAAGACTTTTCTCTAACGTGTCTTTTTAAATAGATCAATCAAGAAATTGACATTTCTACTTTGTAGAACATGTGTTGATAAAAATCAGCAAGAAATATGCAAACATGATAATGATGACCGTGCTTTAACAGGTACTTGGGTGACTGAGGAAGTTTAGGTTTATGATTTTACTGAATAAAAATCTGACTCTTTTCAGCGTATATTGATACATTTCTGAAGATAAAACAGGAGTCATCAGGTTTTCCTTCACAGGCTACCTAATAGAGGAACAAAAGAACTCATACACCGAACAATATAAAGAGCGTGAAGGGAGTTTATTGGAGAAACATTCAATAGTGCCTCCTGGTAGATGGCAGGTTGCTAAGTTATGTCTGAACAGGTGAGCTATACTGTTAGAAAATATTACTTATGATATATGTATGTATATTTATATATAGATTTATTTAATTATGTTTATTTTTTTCTTTCCAATTATCACACAGGAAAAAGGAACAGTACACAGGGATTCTTAAAAATAGGGCCTGCTTTATATATTAGAAATTCATAGTATACATTATACCGTACTTTTGCATACATAGTCCGCAGACTATCTATGTCAAAAATTGCAGTTTTCCCCACATGGAGTGTAAGGTGGTGCAGATTATCTGACTTTTTTCTTCTTTTAATGCATGTATGCCATGTGCATACATGTACAAAATAAAAATAGTTCTTATATTAACTAAATATTATCATAACAAAAACTGTGCTGTACAGCTTAGAAGCTTGGATAAAAAATGAAGTGGTAATGGCAGGTAATAAAACAAAAATGATGTGAATATAGACGATTGCAGCATACCGTCTATCAATGGTTAAACTGGTCATAACTATAATTTTGGTCATATGTATGACTATCATATCTAAGGTTAAACTGGTAAGTTTTTTTTCTTTATATTAATACTACTTCTTTATTCTCTGTTTGTAAAATTGCATTGTGATCATGAAAATTTTTTTTAATTAAAATTCAGAATGGTATGCTTTGCTTAGCTTTAACTTAGTAAAATCAGTTTGCATAATTCAGTGCTACAAGCATACATTTAAAAAAAAACTAAATAAAATCTATTTATCGTTATCTATCTGTCTCTCTCTCTTGACATATATTAATTACAAGAATTGACTTTATAGGTTTTGATTTACATACGCATAATTGCCACTGGAAGTTTCCAAAGTGTTGTTGCTGATGGCATCCTTGCGAATGTTTCCCAAGCAACAACATCCCGAGCAGTGAACAAAATTTTAAAGGGGATGGTGGATCTGATAAAAGAAAAAATTAAGTTTCCTACAGACTATAGTGGAATTGCACAAGTTAAACATGGTTTCTTTCTGAGGAGTGGATTTCCAAATGTTATAGGAGGAATCGACTGCTCCCACGTTCTACATAACAGACCACACAGCAATGATTGGTTTGTATTCCTAAATAGAAAAAATCATTTCACAATAAATGTTCAAATCGTAAATATTTCATTTTTATCATGGAGAACCTTTAATAAATTACTTTATTTTGGTTTCTGCTCGAAGGATGCGAAGTAGGTTTAAATTTTTAGACCGACACAGCCTTAAGGAAATTTTATTTTAAACTTTTTTTTTTTTTTTTAAAGGAGGGTTCAAGAGTAATTTTATTTTAATTCATATTACAAAACTTTAAAAATTAATAATTTTTTGCACAAATTCTTAAACTGGTAGTTCATGTAAACGTTCTTTTAAAAAAATGAATTTAGCAACTGATAAAAAAAACAAAGTTTTCTAAAAAGTGACATAAAACCAATTATAAAGAATAATTTTTTGAGTAATTTTCTATTTTATTAATTATTATAATCATTAATTAATTTAATTAACAACTTTCGGACAACATTAACGGACTCAGAGTTACACGATCACCAAGAAAACATGATCAAAACATCAAGAAAAAAAAAGAAGACACGATGAAAGAAATGAACTCTTGAAACAGAAAAATTCCCTAAGAACAGCAAAATAAAGAAGAAATGAAAAAAGATGAGATTTGTCTTTTTCAATACTCATAGGAATCGTATCGAAGATTTCCCAGAGAAGTACAGTTTCAAATGAAAAAACAATATCTCAATACAATGATGGAATTCAAAGAATCCTTTGAAAAAAGTGAACAATTGGATGCTTCCACCATTGCTTCGACACCCCTGAGCAGAACACCACCCACATCATATCATTTTTAGACCATTTTAGATTTTTATTTAAATAAACAAGTAGATAAATTAGAATATGTTCTTTTTTTTTTCTGAAATTTGTAACATGGTCTTTTACAGATCACTATTCAATGTTTCATTGATTATATATATGTTAATGGGTTTACAGTAATATTTTAAGTATGATATGTGCAAGTTACTTTTTGGTACTACATATTTAATTATTTTAATTATATTTTTTCATATTATACAGTTTGTATGACTTTGTATACTAGTTGGGTAATGTTTGATTATTTAGTAACTTATCACGCAACACACACACTGTGTGTGTAGTTAAAAAATCGGAATCACTAGGGACAAAATAACTTGCCACTTTAATGTAATTTTTATATCATAAATTGAACTTCACTTAAAACAATATATTACATAAAGCATTAAGGTCAAATTATGAATATTTTTTTTTCTGTTTTCCCATATCCATATACATATGTGTATAATCACTTTAATTAGTTGTTATTGAAGAAGGGGACTTCAGAAATCTAGTATTTATTTAATATTTGAAGACAGCCAGTCAAGGAAGCACACAATACAAGTTTCAGTCTGTATGAAATATATAGCATTTAAAATATTATTGTACCAGCATCCAACCAGTGGCGGATTCAGTATTTTAGGTTGGGGGGGGGGCTACAAATTCTGCTTAACTCAGTTAAACTCTAATTTTACTCGAGTACTGTCTAATAACTGTTTGTACCATATCAACGTATTTTGGAGATTTCAAGCCAAATATAGTAACCCCATTTTCTGCAGTGTGTAAAATTTATTGCTTACAACTGAGAATTGGCCATTAAAGTGTTCCCCTACTGGTTTTGGCAGGCTGGCAACGCTCAAGTCAGCCTTGGGCCTTTAAGGCCTCGTTTCCAAGAACACAGTGCTCAGTCGCGGCACACCTTGACAGCAGTGAAAAACTGTCCAAGGTGATAACTGTGAAAAACTGCCCAATCGGCAAATGGGTGGTCTGAATTTCTTTGATGGACTGAATTTCTTTTTCATAAGACCATTTAGGACAGCAACGCGAATAGGATGGATGATCTTGTTGACAGTTAACACATTTCGAAGGATTAGAGCAGGTGTCACTTTCGTGGCCAGGAGTCCCACAACGGGCACAAGTTGGGGAACCACGGCAGGAGGTTTTGGTATGGCCAAACCTTTGGCACTGAAAGCAACGGGTAGGAATTGGTATATAAGGTCTAACAGCACATGAAAGATAGCCGGCTTTGATATGAGAGGGGAGTTTAGGAGACTGGAAAGTCAGTATAATATGTTTTGTGTCCAGTATTTGGTTATTGCGGCGGATGGTGATTCTTCTAACTGCGCAGACATTTTGAGATTGAAGATTTTCTAGTCTGCGCTGAATTTCAGCTTCAGAACAATGGATTAGATCTGGCTCGGATATTACGCCTTTTGAAGTATTGAGGGTACTATGGGGTGATACTGTGACAGATTTTGGACCCAGATTTTTTAATTGCATGATGCTGTGAGCTTGTTTGTTATTAGCTACTTCCACTAAGAGGTCTCCAGATCTTATTTTTTTTATTTTGACAACTTCTCCAACATTAGCTATTATGCACTTGTGTTTAAGAAACGGGGATGTTTGGCCAAAGTTTCCTTCCCCACATTTAACAAGAAAAAATTTTGCATTAACACCTCCTGGAGAAGGAGGTTTCGGATCAATGACATGTGAAAATGAAAGTGTCGAATCCATATTGGGGAATAGGGGTTCGGACCCGACCGCACCACCCACCACGGAGCCCAACAAGGGGATGCACAAACGTGCACCAGTGCTAGTCGGGGCTATACGCACACAGTACATCTCTTAGGCAGTGTCCACCCTTAACGACGTGCCCAGTAGATGTCCGTTTGCTTGATCCCTAGCAGTTGACCGAAATCAGTACCACCAGCCGGTTGATACACAGGGGAAAGCTGTGCACCTCCCATTTACCCAAAGCCGATGCCAAAGCAATGTGTTGGAGAAAAAAACCCTCAATTACCAGGATCCCCATTTCCGGGGACACGGGTCTCCATGCACGGCAAACACGTGGGCAGTTTACCCGCCAACAGAAGCTGACGGCACAGAGCGACCACAGCTTCTGAAGGGGGGCCCTCACTTCCAGAGAAGAAACCACACCGAGGAAGAAGGGGAAGGAAACAGCAGAAGGAGAGAGGAGGGAAAGAAACAGAGAAGCGAAAGATGGCTGGGGCCGCGGGATTGCGACACCCATAAGTACCTAAAGAAGGTGCTCCTCCTGAGGGGAGTATGGAAGTGAAGATTAGTGAAACATCTAAGGGAATGTCGCATGCTTCTCATGATGGTTATGAATATCGTATGCATAGAAAATATCTCAATGGAACCATCACATGCCTGTGTTTAAAAGAAAGACTGGAGAAATGCAAAGCGCAAATTACAACGGAAGGAGACATAATATAACGGTACAGCGAGCATTCTTGCATACCAAATCTGGCAGCAACAGAAATAAACAAAGCTGAGCACTGCTAGGAAATGGGCATGAGAAACTGGTGAAGAATTGAGAACAATTTATAGTCAAGAAATAGGAGAATTAGTGGATAAAGGTTATGACTTTGTAACTGATGTACTTTATTCAGCATGCAAGCAAAATAAGCTGCCAACCAGGGCCGTAACCAGAGGGAGGGGGGGCTATGGGGGCTGAGCCCTACCTAACAAGCTTTCAGCCCCCCGAAGATTTTCAAAATTTTTTGTGAATTTACTGATCAATACGAAAGGTTTTTAACGATCTTTAAATTTCACATTATTAAACGTATCCCTCGTTTGGGGGGGGGATTTCTCATCACAATGGCTAGATTCCTCTAAATACAGTTCATTATTTTGCTGCTCTTGGTTGCATGCAGCACCGGATCTTGGATTCTTACCAGAACACAAAACACTGCCACTCTTCCTTTAAGTCTGTTTCCCAGGGAAACGATTTTGAGGGGGAGTCAAAACTATCAGCGTATTCATGTTTGCATTCAAAATGGTGTCGAACATTTTTAACATTTGCTGTAAGGAATGATAATGTGAAAAAATTGAATTCAATTATTTTCCAAAAATAAAATCATCACAGGATTAAGGAGACATGGTACGTCTGAATTTTTGTTTCATCTGACACATAAAGTTGTAACAGTCCAACAGTGTTAGAAAGAATTATACTTTCGTGTTAGAATAGTTGACACATCCTTCAGATAAATAAGGGTGATAAGAAAAACCAATAGGTACTCTTTTAAACGGATCACCTCGTATAATATATTTATATTTTGCTTTATTTAGAATTTAGATATTTAAAACGAAAAATAAATGCATTTTTCAGTAAATTTTCATTCCAAAGTTGGATAGTTAAATTTATTTTACTGATATTTTTTAATTGGGACGAGTAACTATACCTTATAAATTATTCTTGCACAAAAAATAACTCTAACCGATATCCAGTACTGCATTCGCTCAAAATATCTCTAGAATATTTTTCAGGAAATCTCAATGAAAAAGTTATAACACAATGAATGTTAAATGTTTTTAAAATACTGTGTTTTGTAAAGCACATACTCTGGGAAAAAAAAAATATACAAACTGAAAAACAGTCTCTTCCCCCACCCCCTCGATTACTAATACTTATATTGGGTCAGCCCCCCGAACTACATTCTAAGGCCTACCTAACATTTCATCCTGGTTACGGCCCTGCTGCCAACTCTTGTGCATTTTCAAGAAAATACCATTTAAACATTTGATACATAGTTATATATCAGTAATTTCATAAATTGTTTGGTATACTTGGTGGCACCGCAGTTTCGCTTGAGATCTAAAGGTCCCAGTTTCGAATCCGACTCCGTCCGTTCTATTTTAGATTTATTAATTTTTAAGGGAGAAAAAAAATAAACAATTTAAAATGATTATGTAAGGTGTATATTGTGACTTATTTTGTAGAACTGGAGTTATAAAGTTGTTTGTTGTGTAAATATTTGATAATTTACTAATACTTTTAGGACTAGCATAGAATGGTATAGGATTCCTAAATAATAAAAATTTCACATATTTCTTTCAAACTGCGATTTATTGAAAAATTAATTAGTTATTCAAGAACTTATGAAGGAAGTTTAGCTTACATTTTCAACTGTTGCATGGTCAGCAGTGAACTTGTTTAAAATTCAGGCATTTAAGGGTTAAAAATTTGTTTGTCTATTCTGTTAAACTGCCATGGTCAGCAAAAGCATTCTAAGTACCAGGATATTATACAGGGGGTCGATCCAGAAATTTTTTCCAGGGTCCTACTTAAATTGCTCATTTTTGAGAATTTTCTTGCCACTTTTTAATTAAAGTCACCTTTCTTGTTAAAATAATTGATAAAATGGATTAAAGTTTAGGGTTTAATTATTGTTTCAATGACCTGCAAATTAGAAAAAAAAAAATGTAAATATTTCTTTTCAGATCATGTATGCAACAACAAACTGATTTAATGGATGCATACTTAAAAATACAATGGTAAATGTCTGAATTGTGCCCTAAATTCCCAGAAAGATTCCTTAAATTCTATGAGAGAAGAGGAGAGTGGCTTACTGTATACAGGCAGAACATGTTGACACGGAACCACAATACAAACAATCTGTCAGAAGCTACAATGAGGATTATAAAAGATATTTTTCTAAAAGATGTTTGTGTCGGTGTGTTTGATGCCTATTTAGAGAAAAGGCTCATAAAACATGCACACAACAGGGTGGGAAACAACCTGTTGTTAGATTTTTTAAGAAAGATGCAGAATGTTTCACCTGAAGAAATTATACAAATATCAGAAAACACTTATGCAGTGCCAAGCAACTACGAAAAAAATGTTCATTATTTTGTGGAAACTGATATAGGGTACTGTACCTGTCCTGCTGATAAAACAGGTGCATCTTGCAAACATCAATGTTTTTTTAGTGAAAACCTGAAACTGACGTTGCCAAATGCTCCTGCTGTAACCTGTGAGGACAGTTACAGTTTGGCAAAAGTAGCCTTAGGTGACAAGTGTCTTGAAAGAAGTTTCTTTGACAATTTTACTGAAGTAAAAGAAAAAGCATGAGTGTCAAAAAAGAGTAGAACAATCCGATGTATTTGGTGGAGTAGATTTTGTGCCAGATATTAATGCACAGTCAACCAGTACAGCAATAGAAGGGGACACTATGGCAAACGGATGAAGCTAAAGACAAAGTAAGTAGTGAATGATATTAGGCGGGCATGAAAATTTAACATTACCAGAAGTATTTTAGACAAATTTTTCAAAAATCTAACAGAAATTACAGATGACTTTTCTTTAAACACTTTTGTATTAAGATCAAATGCTGTTAATACTAAACGTAAAAAAATTCCAGTACAAAGCACATCAATACAAGAAGGGGGAAAGGAGTTGCTCATTTGAGTAATCCTATTCCTTCAGGTCGTCCTATTAAAAAACCTGAAAGAAAACATAGCCTTCAAAGCAATATTGATAAAAATATAGCAAATCCAAAATAATTAATTTCATTTCATACTTTGTCTTCATCCAGGGATGAGAATCTTTCAGTTTCTCCATCGTTATATAAATCTTAAGAAATATCTTCACTTTGGTATCTCCAGTCAGTGGCATAGCCAGAAATTTTTTCATGAGGGGGGGGGGGGGGTTACGACTACTTCAACTCATATATATTTATAGGTGTTTGTGAAAGGGAGTGAAGAATATACATTTTGTAAGGCAAAAATTCCTCATTGGTGGGGGGTAAACAGAGCTGAAAGAGAAGCAAGAAAAAATAATGGAAAAAATGGTGTTGGGAATGGTAGCATTTTAAAAATTTGCTGTAGTTATAGTTTGCTGGAATTTTTTGTGAAAATGAAAATTTCAGATAAACTATTAATGGTAACTTTTTAGGATATTAAGAGCTAATAGCTCAGTTTGACCAATTTCTTACATCCCATATTCACAAATATAGAAATCCAGGCTGGTGTCATACTAATTCCTTAGCATCAATTTGTGTTTCTGAATTCATAGAAATAATGAAGAAAGTATTGAATAACATAAAACCAGAAATCATTTCGGCTAGATATTTTTCAATAGTAGTAAATTGCACACCTCATATAATACATCTCGATCAGCTGTGCTTTATCATTCAATGTGTAGCAGCACTCTATCAAATAAACACTGCCAACTAATTGGTATGCTCAAAAAATGCTGAGTGCTTTTAAAATAAATCCCAATGTTATAAATATAAAAAATAATACATAAAATAGAACCATCATGAGTGTTTACACAACATTCAGTTTAAAACAACAATTTGCTGAGCTGGTCATCCTGGGGGGGGGGGGGGGAATGTTTACTTTTAACTGGAGCCTCTTCTCACACATCGATTGCTGTTTTCATTTTAATGGCGCCTGGTAGTATATCTGAACTTTGTGTGGATGCAAGAAGGTTTTTAGAAGTTATTTTTTTTATTTCTGTAAATTTGCCTTTGTGAATATAAACATTGATATCTGATTATTTGAAAAGAAATCGTAAGCTTTGTAAAATAGCGGTAAATACTTTAAAACATTCTATGGGAAGAGGGAGAAAAAAGTTTTTTTTTACCGTTTATCCAATTTCTCCCGAAATATATCCGATCAACTTAATAGCTTTTCGAATAAATTAGGTCTAATGAGTAATGCAACATATTTTTTATTTATTTATTTTTTGTTAATTAAGAAATAATTTTAGAAAATATTGAATTTTATCTGGCATTGACTTCTTCTGACCACGATCATCCCCCCCCCCCCCCCCTAACGATCGCTGCTGTGGCGTTTATGCCGGGTGCGGCGTTTCTGATGATTTTCTAGCTAACTAAGCTGATTTTTGTTGGTGCGGCGTTTCTTCCATAAATTACGGTAATGCCAACTGAATGTACATCGCTTTGTCAACCCTGTGGCCAATCAGGGCCGTAACCAGAGGGGGAGGCTATGGGGGCTGAGCCCTACCTAACAAGCTTTCAGCCCCCCGAAGATTTTCAAAATTTTTTGTGAATTTACTGATCAATACGAAAGGTTTTTAACGATCTTTAAATTTCACATTATTAAACGTATCCCTCGTTTGGGGGGGGGGGGATTTCTCATCACAATGGCTAGATTCCTCTAAATACAGTTCATTATTTTGCTGCTCTTGGTTGCATGCAGCACCGGATCTTGGATTCTTACCAGAACACAAAACACTGCCACTCTTCCTTTAAGTCTGTTTCCCAGGGAAACGATTTTGAGGGGGAGTCAAAACTATCAGCGTATTCATGTTTGCATTCAAAATGGTGTCGAACATTTTTAACATTTGCTGTAAGGAATGATAATGTGAAAAAATTGAATTCAATTATTTTCCAAAAATAAAATCATCACAGGATTAAGGAGACATGGTACGTCTGAATTTTTGTTTCATCTGACACATAAAGTTGTAACAGTCCAACAGTGTTAGAAAGAATTATACTTTCGTGTTAGAATAGTTGACACATCCTTCAGATAAATAAGGGTGATAAGAAAAACCAATAGGTACTCTTTTAAACGGATCACCTCGTATAATATATTTATATTTTGCTTTATTTAGAATTTAGATATTTAAAACGAAAAATAAATGCATTTTTCAGTAAATTTTCATTCCAAAGTTGGATAGTTAAATTTATTTTACTGATATTTTTTAATTGGGACGAGTAACTATACCTTATAAATTATTCTTGCACAAAAAATAACTCTAACCGATATCCAGTACTGCATTCGCTCAAAATTTCTCTAGAATATTTTTCAGGAAATCTCAATGAAAAAGTTATAACACAATGAATGTTAAATGTTTTTAAAATACTGTGTTTTGTAAAGCACATACTCTGGGAAAAAAAAAATATACAAACTGAAAAACAGTCTCTTCCCCCACCCCCTCGATTACTAATACTTATATTGGGTCAGCCCCCCGAACTACATTCTAAGCCCTACCTAACATTTCATCCTGGTTACGGCCCTGCTGCCAACTCTTGTGCATTTTCAAGAAAATACCATTTAAACATTTGATACATAGTTATATATCAGTAATTTCATAAATTGTTTGGTATACTTGGTGGCACCGCAGTTTCGCTTGAGATCTAAAGGTCCCAGTTTCGAATCCGACTCCGTCCGTTCTATTTTAGATTTATTAATTTTTAAGGGAGAAAAAAAATAAACAATTTAAAATGATTATGTAAGGTGTATATTGTGACTTATTTTGTAGAACTGGAGTTATAAAGTTGTTTGTTGTGTAAATATTTGATAATTTACTAATACTTTTAGGACTAGCATAGAATGGTATAGGATTCCTAAATAATAAAAATTTCACATATTTCTTTCAAACTGCGATTTATTGAAAAATTAATTAGTTATTCAAGAACTTATGAAGGAAGTTTAGCTTACATTTTCAACTGTTGCATGGTCAGCAGTGAACTTGTTTAAAATTCAGGCATTTAAGGGTTAAAAATTTGTTTGTCTATTCTGTTAAAATGCCATGGTCAGCAAAAGCATTCTAAGTACCAGGATATTATACAGGGGGTCGATCCAGAAATTTTTTCCAGGGTCCTACTTAAATTGCTCATTTTTGAGAATTTTCTTGCCACTTTTTAATTAAAGTCACCTTTCTTGTTAAAATAATTGATAAAATGGATTAAAGTTTAGGGTTTAATTATTGTTTCAATGACCTGCAAATTAGAAAAAAAAAAATGTAAATATTTCTTTTCAGATCATGTATGCAACAACAAACTGATTTAATGGATGCATACTTAAAAATACAATGGTAAATGTCTGAATTGTGCCCTAAATTCCCAGAAAGATTCCTTAAATTCTATGAGAGAAGAGGAGAGTGGCTTACTGTATACAGGCAGAACATGTTGACACGGAACCACAATACAAACAATCTGTCAGAAGCTACAATGAGGATTATAAAAGATATTTTTCTAAAAGATGTTTGTGTCGGTGTGTTTGATGCCTATTTAGAGAAAAGGCTCATAAAACATGCACACAACAGGGTGGGAAACAACCTGTTGTTAGATTTTTTAAGAAAGATGCAGAATGTTTCACCTGAAGAAATTATACAAATATCAGAAAACACTTATGCAGTGCCAAGCAACTACGAAAAAAATGTTCATTATTTTGTGGAAACTGATATAGGGTACTGTACCTGTCCTGCTGATAAAACAGGTGCATCTTGCAAACATCAATGTTTTTTTAGTGAAAACCTGAAACTGACGTTGCCAAATGCTCCTGCTGTAACCTGTGAGGACAGTTACAGTTTGGCAAAAGTAGCCTTAGGTGACAAGTGTCTTGAAAGAAGTTTCTTTGACAATTTTACTGAAGTAAAAGAAAAAGCATGGGTGTCAAAAAAGAGTAGAACAATCCGATGTATTTGGTGGAGTAGATTTTGTGCCAGATATTAATGCACAGTCAACCAGTACAGCAATAGAAGGGGACATTATGGCAAACGGATGAAGCTAAAGACAAAGTAAGTAGTGAATGATATTAGGCGGGCATGAAAATTTAACATTACCAGAAGTATTTTAGACAAATTTTTCAAAAATCTAACAGAAATTACAGATGACTTTTCTTTAAACACTTTTGTATTAAGATCAAATGCTGTTAATACTAAACGTAAAAAAATTCCAGTACAAAGCACATCAATACAAGAAGGGGGAAAGGAGTTGCTCATTTGAGTAATCCTATTCCTTCAGGTCGTCCTATTAAAAAACCTGAAAGAAAACATAGCCTTCAAAGCAATATTGATAAAAATGTAGCAAATCCAAAATAATTAATTTCATTTCATACTTTGTCTTCATCCAGGGATGAGAATCTTTCAGTTTCTCCATCGTTATATAAATCTTAAGAAATATCTTCACTTTGGTATCTCCAGTCAGTGGCATAGCCAGAAATTTTTTCATGAGGGGGGGGGGGGGTTACGACTACTTCAACTCATATATATTTATAGGTGTTTGTGAAAGGGAGTGAAGAATATACATTTTGTAAGGCAAAAATTCCTCATTGGTGGGGGGGTAAACAGAGCTGAAAGAGAAGCAAGAAAAAATAATGGAAAAAATGGTGTTGGGAATGGTAGCATTTTAAAAATTTGCTGTAGTTATAGTTTGCTGGAATTTTTTGTGAAAATGAAAATTTCAGATAAACTATTAATGGTAACTTTTTAGGATATTAAGAGCTAATAGCTCAGTTTGACCAATTTCTTACATCCCATATTCACAAATATAGAAATCCAGGCTGGTGTCATACTAATTCCTTAGCATCAATTTGTGTTTCTGAATTCATAGAAATAATGAAGAAAGTATTGAATAACATAAAACCAGAAATCATTTCGGCTAGATATTTTTCAATAGTAGTAAATTGCACACCTCATATAATACATCTCGATCAGCTGTGCTTTATCATTCAATGTGTAGCAGCACTCTATCAAATAAACACTGCCAACTAATTGGTATGCTCAAAAAATGCTGAGTGCTTTTAAAATAAATCCCAATGTTATAAATATAAAAAATAATACATAAAATAGAACCATCATGAGTGTTTACACAACATTCAGTTTAAAACAACAATTTGCTGAGCTGGTCATCCTGGGGGGGGGGGGGGAATGTTTACTTTTAACTGGAGCCTCTTCTCACACATCGATTGCTGTTTTCATTTTAATGGCGCCTGGTAGTATATCTGAACTTTGTGTGGATGCAAGAAGGTTTTTAGAAGTTATTTTTTTTATTTCTGTAAATTTGCCTTTGTGAATATAAACATTGATATCTGATTATTTGAAAAGAAATCGTAAGCTTTGTAAAATAGCGGTAAATACCTAATAATTAGACCTAATTTATTAGAAAAGCTATTAAGTAATGCAACATATTTTTTATTTATTTATTTTTTGTTAATTAAGAAATAATTTTAGAAAATATTGAATTTTATCTGGCATTGACTTCTTCTGACCACGATCATCCCCCCCCCCCCTAACAATCGCGGCTGTGGCGTTTATGATGATTTTCTAGCTAACTAAGCTGATTTTCGTTGGTGCGGCGTTTCTTCCATAAATTACGGTAATGCCAACTGAATGTACATCGCTTTGTCAACCCTGTGATATGTAATTTTGCTGACTGACAAAAAAAAAAAAAAAAAAAAAGTAATTCCCATATCTACTGCAAATAAACAGGAAACCAGAACCTGAGAAGATGCAATAAAACTTTATTATGTAGTATAAAACTTTATTAGTATTTTTCTGCTATTGCCACCATTCTTTTCCGACATCTTAAAAATGCATGGTTTGTGACAAAATTTTCAGATGAAAGACATATTTCTAGATGTATATGAAATTTCCCCTCCCCCTCCCACAAACAGTAATGAAAAGGCCATGTGGTTGGTTGGTTTTTATTGGCACAAGGTTCAAAAGGACATACTGCGTCAGACTATGCATAAAAATAGATAAAATAGTAATAGGCTTACAAGTAAAAAGTAGCATAAAACCATTAAGCTAAAAATTGAAAAGACCATGTGAATGCAAAACAATTCTTTCGTATGTTGTAGCAGATGATCAAGCAATTTGTTTTGCATGTTTTTAAGGCAAATTTCACCCACCCTCCCTTAAGTGCGCATCTGTTAAAGTAATGAAATATTTTTCGAAATGTGATTGATAAATAATGTTTCTATTTATTGTCACTTTCATAGATATTAATTTTTTTTTTTCATAGAAATAGTGTTTATTCAATAAATCATGTCAATTTTCTAATGCCTGTCATTTTGCACTGATTTAGTATATTTTTTAAAGGGGAGAGAAAAAAAAAGCAGACAGAGCCGGATTTGAACCAGGGACCTTTTTGATCTCTGGCAAAAGTGGAACCTCGGCACCAATGAGTGCATCAAATGACTTGCGAAATAATTGGAATATAAAAATGTATCAGAGGTTTAAACGGTTGGTTGGTTGGTTTTTTTTGGCACAAGGTCCAGAGAGGACATACTGTGCCAGACGTTGAGTTAAGTCAAATAAAGATGTGTTCAGTATAAAAGGTGTCATAAAACCTAGTAAAAGCTAAAATGTAAAGGTGATAAAGGAGACAAGTAAAATTCAAAAGTAGATAAAAGAGGTAAAACCAAAGGCATATGGATGGGGCCTCCCATCCAGATGCCAGTCAAGCTAAAGTGGACATTTCATACTGAATAAAATATGTTTGTGCGCCGACGAAAGGCAAACAAGTTATGGTGTGGGATATCACCCAATATGTCGTCTAGTTTGGGATGAGAAGAGTTAAAAAATATTTGGTAAAGATCATTAAAAGCAGAGCAAGAGGTTGAAAGATGATGTATGCTAAGTTGAGTATGACAATGTGGGCATTCAGGAGCAGGTTCGCCCAAAAGGAGGTACTTATGGGTTAGTCTCGTATGGCCAATGCGAAGACGAGTGAGAGTGACATCGTGCTTGAGGTACGGTTGAGTGGACCAGTGGGTACGGGCTGGCCGGATAGAGTGAAGTTTGTTTTGGGTTTCACAGTCCCATATGTGATTCCAAGTGCCTTTTGTTAGGGAAGAGATGCCAGACTTTATATCCGTATAGGGCAGATCACAGTTATATGGGACTGTAGAATGCCTGGCCAAACAATCTGCTTTTTCGTTTCCGGGAATCCCAATATGGCTAGGTACCCAGCAGTAGAGGATAATGTATCCACGGTTCATGAGTCTCTTGTGCATGCGTAAGACTTTCAAAATATAACTATGAGTGAGGGAGCCGGATTTCAGATTCTCCAAGACACTTAATGAGTCAGAGTAGAGGATGAAATGTTTGGTATTTGTTCTCGAGATGTAAAGAAGGCTTTCATAAATAGCTATTAATTCGGCTGTAAATATGGAACAAAACGTAGGTAGGGTGTAGTTGTAAGAATGATTATGATGCACATAAGCAAAGCCAACGTGATTATGACATTTTGAGCCGTCAGTATACAGTTCTTCGAAGTTTTGATATTTGCTTTTATGGTCTAGAAATAAATGTTTATATATTATAGGGTCAGTGTTTGGTTTTGTGAAGCCTTCGAATGGTTGTAGGTAGGGAATCTCCAATTTGGTCCATGGTGGGACTTCATGAAATGAACAAGTAGATACATTAAGATCCTCCAAGTGGGTACCGACTACACTCCTACGGATCCTAAGTCCGAAGGGTGGAGTGCAGGAAGGGCGATTTGCATAAAACTGGTCCAGTTGGGTATCTATGAAAGAATCCTTTAAGGGATGTGAAGAATGAGAAAAGATGTGAAAATAGGTATTCAATGACAATTTGTGGCATATGAGGAGTGAGAGATGGTTCATGGCAGGTGACGTAAAGGCTATGTACAGGTGATGTCCTAAAAGCTCCAGAGCATATGCGTAGTGCAGTATGATGCACGGTGTCAAGTTTTTTTAGCACTGATTTACATGCCGATCCATAAACGCAGCTTGCATAGTCCATTTTGGAACGGAAGATGGCTCGGTAGATCCGCATGAGAGCATCACGCTCGGCTCCCCAAGAGGTATTGGTTAAAACCTTTAAATTGTTCAGTTTTTTTTTTTGCATTTTCTACGAATGTCAGAAATATGATTAGCAAACGTAAGTTTTTTGTCAAAAGTTAGGCCTAAAAATTTAACAGAGTCCTTGATAGTGATTTTAGTATGATGGAGGTAAAGTTCTGGATCCGGGTGGATCCCACGCTTCCGGCAGAAGTGAGTACAAGTTGTTTTTTCTGCAGAAATATCATACCCATTTGTGTTACACCATTTTTGGATGTGATTGATAGTGGTCTGAAGCTGCCGTTCTATGTAACGCATGTCTTGCCCCTGACAGGAGATCTGTAAATCATCAACATATAGGCTACTGTGTACTGTCGGAGGGAGCTGGTTAAGGATATTGTTGATTTTTATAGAAAACAGGGCGACGCTAAGGACAGAGCCTTGTGGTACACCCTCTTCTTGTACAAAGTTATCTGAAGGGGTGTCCTTGATGCGTACTTTGAAGTTCCGGAGTGAGAGAAAATTTTTGATAAATATAGGTAGGTTTCCACGGAAGCCCATATTGAAGATATCACGCAGTATGCCATATCTCCAAGTGTGGTAATAGGCTTTTTCAATATCAAAAAATATTAACACAAGATGGTTTTTTCTTAAGAATGTGTTACGGATTTGAGTTTCTAAATGTAAAATGTTATCAATGGTGCTTCTGCCTTTGCGGAATCCACTCTGGAAAGGGTGTATATGGCCCTCAGTTTCTAAAACGTATACTAGACGAGTATTAATCATTCGCTCCAGTAGTTTGCACAGACAACTAGTTAGAGCTATGGGACGATAGTTATTAGGATTAGTGGTATCTTTTCCAGGTTTGGGTATGGGGATGACCATTGCATTTCTCCACTTCAAGGGAAAGGCATGCTCATTCCATATTCTGTTGTATAGCTGTAAAAGACTAACTAAAGAATCATGGGAGAGATGTTTAAGCATTTCATTAGTGATGCCATCAGGGCCAGGGGATGTGTTTGATGACTGTCTTAAACTGTTGCGTAGTTCATTCATAGTGAAATTACTATTGTAGGAGAAGTTCGAGGAAGTTTAGAAATTTAATTTATGGCGTTCGGATTGTTCCTTATATGGAAGAAAACTGCTAGAATAGGAGGTATTGCAGGATGTGAATGCTAGAGATTGACCTATTGTATTTGCAATTCTTTTTGTATCTGAAATAATTTGGTTATTGATGGATAGGCAGGATATGGAGTGATTCTTTTAGTTTTGTCCCATAGTTCTTTCCTGGAGGTTGAAGGAGAGATTCCTGAGACGTACTGAATAGAGGATTCTCTCAGAGAACGCCTCCTTATTTTGCGTGCGTGTGCACGTGCTTGTATGAAGGTAATAAGGTTTTCAGTGGTGGGGCATCGCCGAAAATTACCCCACGCTTTCTTCTGCTGTTTTTTAGCGAGGGTGCAAGCCTCGTTCCACCACGGCTTTTTTATTCTATGGTTGCTTTTAACAGATTTTGGAATGCTCGCGTCAGCTGCATTAATGATAATGGAGGTGACATTCCTAACGACCTCGTCTATGTTTCCTTCAATAATGTTTGGTAATATGGTAGATAGCAAAGTCTGCCAGTCTGCTTTATTATGAATGTATCTGGGTATGTTAGTGGTTTTGTTGACATTCTGATATAAGGGTGAGAGAATGATTGGAAAGTGATCGCTATTATGCAAGTCGCCAGAAAACTGAGAAATTATAGAAGGGGAGGATTGAAGGAGAACAGATGGCAAGGTCGATGGCATGAAAGGATTTAGTTGGATGATGGAAGTAAGTATTGTCGCCGTTATTCATAATACATAGAGAGAAATCAGTTGTAATTTGTTCTATTTGTTCACCCCTAGTATTGGTATCTTTGCTGCCCCATAATGGGCTATGGCCATTCATGTCACCTAGGAGTATAAATGGTGTTGGAAGTTCATGAATAAGATTATTGAGAGATGTTTGGCTAATTGTCTCATTGGGAGGGAGATAAATGCAGCAGATGGTAGTGAGCTGTTTTAATTTGACACGAGCGGCAACTACTTGGAAATTGGTATTCAGATTGACTATTATGTAGGGATAGTTATTGTTGACTAACAGGGCCACACCACCAGAGGCCCTGTCCCTCAGTTCGTAGTCTTTCCGAAGAATTGTATATTTGCGGATGGTAGGATGTTTATCGGGTTTGAGATAAGTTTCTTGAAGAGCAAAGCAGGCGGGATTGAGGTCATAGAGAAGTGTTTTAAGGTCATCAATTTTATTCTGAAAGCCGTGGCAGTTCCATGAGAGCAACAATGCCATAATTATGTACTGTTATGGGCATTGTGCGTGTCCTTTGTAATCCCTGCAGAGATATCAGGCGGTTTTATTTCTTCGTGTTCCATCGATTCTTCATCACCAATATCAGTTTCAGATGGATCTAGTTTTAAAATTGTGTCATCAATATGTGGCTGTGGAGGTACTTTTTTTCTTGCTAAATTTGTTATATTTTAATTTGTACGTAACTGTTTTACTAATCTGTGGTCTGATTTGGGTAGAGCTATTACTTGTTACCTTTTTTTTAGGTGGAGTTTTTGGGGATGTAGAGCAAGGTTTGTTCTGCTTAAGAGTACTTTGTTTACTTGTTATAGTATTGATGGTGGAAATATTTGATGGAGAGTCGGTTTGAATGGCTATTGATTTCGTAGATTTTACTATTGCAGCATAGGATAGGCCAGGTTTTGGTGTACGAGCTTCTATTATTTTACGAGCTTCAGGGTATGAGATTCTTTGTGTAGCATGTATTGACTGGATTTCTTTTTCAAATGCCCATTTTGGGCATGACTTTGAATATGATGGATGTTCCTGTTTACAGTTGACACATTTTGCAGCTGCAGAGCAGGTATCACTGTCGTGGTCAGAGGCACCACAACGAGCGCAGGCCGGTGACCCACGACAGGAAGTTTTAGTATGACCGAACTTTTGACACTGGTTTTTGGTTGGTTGGAATTTAATGGCACAAGGTCCAGAAAGGACATACTGCGCCAGACTATGTGTATTTAGAATAAAATAACGCTTTCGTGTAAAAGTTGTTGTATAAAACATGTAAAGCTAAAATCCGTAAGGTCTAAAACTGATAAAATCAAACTGTAGAAAGGTAAAAAGTAGATAAAATAAGCCAAGGACGTCTGGATGGGGGCTCCCATCCAGATACCAGTCAGAGAAAGGTGTATATTTCACACTGAGTAAAACAGATTGATACGTCGAAGAAATGAAAATAAATTACAGTGAGGGGTTTCACCCAATATATCGTCAAGTTTGGGATGAGAACAGTTAAAAAATATTTGGTAAAAATTATTAAAAGCTGTACAAGAGGTTAAAATGTGACGAATGGTAAGGTGAGATTGACAATGTGAACATTCAGGGGCAGGTTGTTCACCCAGAAGTAGGTATTTATGGGTGATTCTCGTATGACCAATGCGGAGACGAGTCAAAATGACATCATGATTTCGATATGAAAGGGTTGGTTGGTTGGTTGGTTGTTGTTTAATGGCACAAGGTCCAGAAAGGACATACTGCTCCAGACAATGTGTATTTAGTATAAAATAACGCTTTTGCGTAAAAGTTATTGTATAAAACAAGTAAAGCTAAAATCCGTAAGGTCTAAAACTGGTAAAATAAACGGTAGAAAGGTATTCAAAAATTGATATTCAAAAATTAATTTGAACAAATAATAGAAACACTTTAATTTATATTTTTGTTTCCTTCCAGAAGTTCCGGGAGAAATTGAAATTGCTAAAAAAAAAAAAAAAAAAGGGGGCATTTAAAGGTACATTTAATTTTTTTTTATTTGCAGTGTATGTTATGACTTACACACTCATCAAATACAGTATGGGACCTTTTATCCGGCAACCTCGGGACCAACCGCATTCCGGTTTATGGAATTTGCTGGTTTTCGGGTCGCTGCCGAAAAATTAACCCTTTGTGCATTGTAGAATTAAAAAAGTACCGGTCTTTAAGTACAAGTAGCTTTTATGATAATTACTGCTTATAATTATGTAAATAGTAAAGCATTCATAATAGATTTTAAAATAAAAATAATTAAATTTATCAAAACTTACTGTAAAATAAAACTTCAATACGGGGGGGGGGGGCAGACTATTTTAACGTATGGTTACCATGTTGGAAAGAGCAAAAAAGCAAGGTAAAACACTGCATACAAAAATCCATCCAAAAAATCCCCTTGCCCTATGCTGCCGGCGCCCATGGCATCCAAGTATTCTGTCAGATATGCAGAAC
>JAWZYV010016589.1:0-26324 GCA_038373885.1 Cheiracanthium punctorium | reverse complement strand
ATTGGCAACAGTTTCCAGCACATTTGATGAAAAAATACTTTGTTGGAAATGACCACCGGGATAATACGTAAGTATAAAAAAATCTAAAATTCTTCAGAATAATTTCTAATCCTAATATCAGCTCCACGCAGAACAGAGTGGAAATAGTTTTAGGTAAAAGAATAAGGATTTATTTTAACGAAGTACAGTTTAACCATTTAATCATCTGCCCACGGACACGAGAACAACAACAGTATAATCTTGATTTCACGAAGTCAAAGAAACAACAGAAAGAATTGAGATAAGAAGGTGAAATAAAAGAGAGTGTCAGTTTAATAGAAAAAAACACATTTATTCAAGATATTTAAGTTCCACTCCATACCTAATTCAGAATACTGCAAAAGATTAAAAAGGCTGGTAGCCAAGTTTAGTGATTTTGAAAAAGTAGATTCTACAGTGTTTTTTTTTTTTTTTTTTTTTTTTTTTTTAAGCATAAGCAACAATAAGTAATCATGCATTAACACATCTCATGCCAGTTTCAACATAAGAAACTTCCTGTTTTATTTATTTATTATTATTTTTTTTAATAAACCAACCATTGGTACAAAACTAGTTCTGTAAACAATGTATAAATTGACTTTTTAATCAAAATATATTTTTAAAAAATAATTAACAAACCAATTCTTTCATGTTTTTTATTGATTTATTCTAATGCACATTTAATAACAGAAACTTTATTTTTATCTGCTTTATTCACATATTCTGCTCGTTTTCCAGAAATAATTGAGTCTCTTAAAAAAAGAATAGTACCACTTTTTACCTGGTTTGTTGTCTGTAAACGGATTTTTTAAATTGCTTTCACCGATCAACTTTTGTACAGATACAAGACCTTTATCCCAGAGGTGCCCCCCCCCAATACACACATTTAAAAAAAAAAAACTCGCACGATCTTTTTGTTAGAGCATAATTTATTATTTTATATATACCGTAAAATCCCGATTATAAGCCCCCCCCCTTTTGCAAGTTCAAAAGTAGTTAAATTTGGGAGGAGGGCTTATATTCAGGATTTTTTGAAAGTTGATTGAAAAAATTATATTTTTGCTAGAAAATCCCGATTATAAGCCCCCCCCCCCTTTTGCAAGTTTAAATGACTTAAATTTCGACGGGGCTGGGGCTTGTAATCGGGATTATTATAAAATTTATTAAACTCGTTTTTAAAACTATTGATGTACATAAAATGTGTTTAAAAAACCAAAAGTAAAAACTTACCGATTTATTAAAAAAAAAAAAAAAAAAAAAAGAGAAAAGAATTTACACATAAAATATTCAATTGTCTAATCATCACTACTTGAAGAAAATCCTTCAAACTCATCTTTGTCATCGTCATCATCCTCAAACAAGAGATTGCGAATTTCTTCCGCTGGCACTTCTGTTCCGTTAAACGCGCGGCTGAGAGAGAAGTGAAGTTCTTAGTCTTTGCTTCTGTCCAAAGCGTTCGAAATGCCACATCTTTTAAACGATGTTTTTGAGTTCTTCTGATACCGATTCCCATGCCTGCGATACCCATAATAGAACGTCTTGTCTGGAAGGGCTTTTCAAATTACCTTTTTTGGTAACTTCGGCCTTTCTCATAAAACTTTCCCACTTCTGCTTCAGTCGATCTTTGAAGGGCTTAATCCAGCAGACATCGGCTGGTTGAAGAAACCGAGTGCATCCTGGAGGTATTAAAATTAAATCTGTGTCAACTATTTCAAGAGATGACTTAGCTTCTTCTGTGATATGGATCGGAGCTTTATCTAAAATTAGCAAACGACGCACATCGTCATAATTTTCTTTCCATATTTTACGAATCCATTCTTTTAATGCTGTCCCCGTCATCCATCCATTAGTTGTTGCAGTAACGCGTACATTTTGTGGTATAGTTAATTTGGATAAAACTCTTGGGGGTACCCTTCCAGAAGGCTCTTTCATTACACAAAATGCTGGCATTTTATGTCCAGATGCTCGTGCACTTAAAGCTACCGTAAATCCACGCTTAGTGCAGGATGTGTTAGCAATGTGAATGCTTGATTCGCCTCTACAATTATTTGTCCTATTTGACGGCATGTCAAAACGGCACATGGTCTGGTCCATGTTACCGATATTAAAATCGGTATAACCATTTTTCTTTCTCATGTCATTGACATACTTGAGAAAACAATTGATTTCTTCTTCCAGAAGTTCTGGGGTTTTTTGAGAGTCAGTAGTGCCAACTCTCATTGAAATTTCAAACCTCCGTTTAAAATTGGCTATGTAATGGGCCGAAGCTTTGAAAGTCGTCAGCCCTAACTTCAAAGCAATCTTCTGGGCTCCTTCACTTAAGAGCTTGTTGGTTACGACTCTGCCGTTTTCTCTTTCATTTTGAAAGAACTCTTATAGTTCGTCATCCAATTCCTCAGATAACGGCTTTTGTCCACTTCCAAGTTTACGTTTTTTCTTCGCATCGCCGTAGTCATTCATTCGGAGTAAACTTTCATTTTTGAGCCATTGCCTCAAACATTTTCGGTCTACTCCAAAAAACTTTGACGTATTATGTAACAAAGCACCATTCTCCCTGTGCCACGATAGTACCTCAAGTTTTTTCTCAACCGAATAACTTTTTCTTAGCGACATTTTCAAACTCACGTGGTCTAGCTTCACCGCACTACGGACGAGATAAGATGATAAATCACATGCATGCAACGCACAAAGTATAGCAATAGCTGTTAGTTCAGTGTTGCCAACTAATACAAAAAAACAGGGTGCGTTCAGAAATGCGATCATACTGGTGAGTATGCAGAGTGAGCGAAAGACGTGCGCCTGTTTCAGGCCGTTCTTTCACTCCGATCTGTTACGCGATGACGTCACACACGGAATTGGTGAAGCTAAGGGGGAGGAACTGAAGCTGCCGGCACGCGTGCGGAATATCAGACAGAGCGTCTTTTCCTCCTTCCAAGAATTGGAGGGGGGCTTATTTTCAGGAGCGAAGGAAAAAATCAAAATCATTCAAAGTTGGGGGGGGGGGCGTATAATCGGATTTTACGGTATATAAAATACAGGGTTGCCAACCCTTCTCGGGCTGCTTCAGGAGCACATTATTAAAATTTCAGGAGTTTTTGGACTTTTTCAGGAGCAATGCGAAAACATATTTAAAATCATAAAACTGATGACAAAAAAGCATTAATTTTATTTGTGATGAATCAATACAAAATATTACAAAACCTAATACAAAATACTTACAAACATTTCATGTATTTTTAAGTGACAATGAAGTGGCTGCTTTTGCTTTTTTTAAGTCATTTGTTGTGAAAACTGATTCATAACAAACATTTTTACCTGACTTACATTTCTCAATTATTAATGCCTGTAATGTTTCATGCCCTAAATTACAATGATTATCTGTAAGATTTTGTGACACAATACTGAATACTCGTTCACACGATGCATTGCTATGCGGAATTTATAAAATATTGTGCATTAAGTCAGGAAGCAAATTATATTTAACACAACCATTTATAGTCACACAATTCTTTTATCTTAAACCATGCAACATCTTCTCTGTCACATTTAGTAATATCTTCATTCAATTCATCCATTTGATAGTTGCAAAATTCCCTTTCAATGATGTCCCTTTCACTAGTAGAATACTGAAATAAATCTAAGAAAAACTGCACAGATGTGAGTTTTGAAGAAATCCTGAGATTAACGTCAGCTATTTCAGCATGCTTAAATAACTGTTCTTCAATGGAAATTTTTCTATCATGTATATACATGCTTTCGCGAAATATTTTCTAACATTACAAATAAAATTTCTTTGTCTCCTTATCACTGATACTGGTACTTTTTAAATATTGCCGAGCTTTGGCACCAATCACCAATTCATCATCTGGTTTTGAACCTTTTCATTTGATAATTTTAATTTGAAAATACTTTCAGCTTTAGCTATGGCAGATGGCTTTATGAATCGTGCTAGCAATTCTTTATACAATTCGTTAATTTCTCGGAGGATTTTATGCACCATAGGAGCTTCCTTTTGCATTAAGAGATTGGCCCTCTTAAACACAGGGATAGTACACTCAAAAAATAATAAATACAGCTTCATTTCAGGCATTTCAAAATGTTGTTTGATATCTAAGAAGCTTTGCGAAGTACCGTTTTCTTCTTCGCAGAAAAATTTATAAAGAGGATCCCATTGTTCTAAGAAACGTGGAATTACATCTCCCAAGGAAAGCCATCGAGTAGCTCCATATTTTGTAATTTTGTGCTTTTCAATACTGCACATTTCTTGACACATTTTAAATAAATGTAATCGTTTGGTACTCTTTTTCAGATAATAATAGACTTTAAACTAAAAAATCTTCAACATCATAGTCTAGTTTCATGGGCAGAATGCTGGGCCACTAAATGAACTAAATGACATACACATCCGTTTATAAATACATTAGAGTTTGTAGATTTAATAAAGGCACTTACTCCTTTATGCTGTCCAAGCATAACTGACGCATTGTCTGCACAAACATGACACACAATTTTGCCAAGTTAAGTTATGTTGTTTTAATTCATAGTCCAAGAGATCAAAAATGTTCTTACCAGTTGAATCTTTTTCCAGCCGAGGCAGCGACAAAACACAAGTTACAATTTCACGCAAATTTTTGTCACAGTATGTGACAAAAATTGGATACAACTTATCCGATTGACTTGTATTGCTTCCATCTGTAGCTAAAGAAAATTTATTTTTCTTTAAGGTATTCCACCAGCATTTCTTGGGTAGTTGAAGCAAAATGTTTTACCACAGCTGTTGTCTTCGTTCTAGCACAAGAATAGTTCTTTGCGATTTCTGAATCCGAAAACATGACTCTAAAAAGTCGAGTGGCATGATCAGAAATTGACAGAGGACAATTATGCTCAATCAAAAACTTCGTAAATAGAGACTCAGCTCGAGTCATGTTCATCGATATAGCAGCGGATTCGACTAGCATTTTCATGAGTTGCTGATTTGAAGCTTTCAATTTCGCATTCGCTACGTGACGAGAACTTCCACGTGACGACGGCAATCATTCCTACCTCCATGCGCAATCGAAAAATCAACATTGCATGAGGAACAAAATACATGGCTTTCCGATTTTTTAGGAACGTTTTAAAAACAGGCCATAATGTACCGTACTCAGGCTTAAAGCACTGCGAATGCTTTCTTTTTTGATCCATTTTAATTAATTAAATCAAAAGATGATCTCCACATAACCCAACAGAGCAGTGGGAAAAAGTGAGAACAGCGTACGCCGCTAAATACGCTTTGGTGTGAACACTTTACTTCAGTTCACTTGTTAAGTATTTAATCTTTAGTTTTTATTGGTTGAAGTGCGATGTGCGTCAGACATCGCAACTAGGGTAAAACCCCTCCTCCTTCGCACAAATTCTCCCTTTCCATCCCTGTGCTGTGCGGAGGGAAAACTTTTTCCCCTATACTTAGCAGCAAGGAAGGAAGACAGAAAAACAAATTCCCCTCAACAGTGCGGCACACTAGTGACTAAAATAAAAGTTTTTCCGGAAGCAAACGATACAATGCACGGAGCTGCGGATTGTACGAATTTTTCCGGACATTACTCCGGAACTTCGGAGTAGTTGGAAACCCTGTATATAAAATATAGAATAGCTAACTTACGTAATGTGGAATCCCAAGTGAAAAAAAAACAGATAGCATATGTTGCCAATTAACAAGCTTAAACCGAAAAAAGTGTATAAACATACATTTTTAAAATCTTAAATTAGTATTAAAATTGATTAAAGTGATTGAATCTAAATTCAAAGTAGTATCTAACTTGGTTTTAACTTAAAATGATTTTGCAAAATTGATTATAATGGAAATTTTCATTGTTCAGTTCCTTTAATATAATAATTAGAAATTGATTGATAATAAGCACTAATTACAATTAATTCAATTGTGACATTCGTTAGTCAAATTAATTTCAAACTATCAAAATTGTGGAGAAATAATTGTACAGGAAAATAGTTTGTATTTAGTTTTAAATGGTAGCAAGATTTAAAACAAGGATGCACAGATAGCAGCCTCATATGAGAATGTGGGCGTATAGTATGCATACTATATTAAGACATTATACAATAGCTAACATTCAAATTATTTTATTTTGGTGGCCTCCAATAAGTCACAGTGTATTTATGTGGCCCTTGGTTTTAATAAGTTTGTGCATCCCTGATTTAAAACTAGAGAGCTGCTGTTTACCTGTTTTGCTGAGATACAAAATGTGGGTGTATTAAGCAAACCATAATTAAAAAACAAACATTTGATATGTTAAAAAAATAGCAAAAATAAATTTATTCAAAAATAAAATTACTTTTGCTATTTTTTAATATTAATAGATTTTATTTAAAATATTTAAAGATATATTCCTGCATTAACAAATTGAAATCACATGGTTCCTACATAGATAAATATTTGGATGTTGAAGATTTAGAGTTCAAACATAAATTTTAAACCCAAGACAAAATTTTTTTCAGACTAATGTGATCCAGAAAAAGCTGTCTATAATCTGTTCGTTGGAAATGATGACCAAACACACATTTCTGAGGATAAATCATGAGATTTGACAGCCACGTGTCAATCCCTACTGGACCTCAAATCTATTTCTTTACGATTTGAATGCGGCTCATGGCTCTTTCAGTTGAACAGGTTGTTGTTGGCAAGGAGAGTAATGTTGTGTACACACACTTTAAGTGCATTAAATGCTGGGAAATTGTTTAAACACTCTATAGGGCTTTAAAAAACCTTTGTAACCCACATATTTTTTTTTTTTTCTATCACCAGGCTCTTCTGCATCGTTGCTGTCAGGGTTTCCGTCTTACTTTCATTAACTTCGCTTCCGATTATGTCTCATTATATTTGAGTGCGTGGCTGTATAAATTTCTGAAAAACTATTTAGTTTATTTAGTTAAAATTCAAACACATGAAATACCTTAGTTAAATAATTAAAAACATTAAAAGCCTTAAAATTTCCGTAAAATTCTAAAAACACGCACCATTTGAGCGCTTTCAACAGTTCAGTCCACTGTCATCTTCAGAACTGAGCCCGTCTGGCTCGTTCACCGCTGTTTTTTTTTTTTTTTTTTTTTTTTTTTTTACAGAAAAGAAAAAAAAATTAAAGATAGAAAAAAAGAACACATAAACGATATAAATACAATAGACAAAGTACCGCCCTTTCCCGCTAGCCTTAAACGAAAATATAGATATAAGATTTCATAAATGTCAAGAAAATAGCTAATTACACTCATGTCCATAAATTAAGGATAATTCAGAATCACACAGAAATTGATCTCTAAAATAAAAATTTCACCTGTGGAATGATCACACACATCTTGAAGAAGAATATGCAAATTACAGGAAACCACCAGATGGCGTGGATGGTACGTCACAATGACGAGAGTGTTAAGAGAGGGGTATATAAGGATGGTGGCAAAGAAGTAAAATTGTTCACAAGCGCTGTGAAAGCCTTTCAGTGCAAAAACCGCATAGTTATGGCACAAAGGAGGCATTTGGATGATGTTTTACGGTGGCAGAATTATTGGACGACTGGAATGTGGACGTACCCAGCTGGAAGTATCCGAGGAACTTGGAATCGCCCAGAGTGTCATCTCCAGGCTTTGGCAACGATTCCAAGATGATGGTAATTGTGAGTAGACGTTACAGCACACGGTCGCCCCCGAGTTACAACGCCGAATGAGGACGCTATTTGGCAGTTACTGCCAAAAGAAACAGACGGAGTACAGCATCAGACCTGTTTCGTCAGCTCTCTTCAGCTACGGTACGACAGTTTCAAGGCGGACCGTGTACAGACGCTTAGGGCACATTGGTCTATATGCTCGTAGGCCTGTCAAATGTGTTCCACTTACCGCAACTCACTGTCGCCTGCGATTAACCTGGAGTAGAGAGCATGCATTGTGGACACCGCAACAGTGGTCTTGTGTGATGTTTTCCGACGAGTCCAGGTTTAGTTTGGAGTCTGATTCTTGCCGGACATTCATCTGGAGAGCGCCAGGTACCCGTTACACCAAGAGAACACCATTGAAAGACACCGTTACGGTGGTGCAGGATGGCTCGTTTGGGAGGAATTGTTCTTGGTTCCAGAACTGACCTGCATGTTCAGAGTGTAACGATGACAGGCCAATCTATCGGGATGTCATTCTGGAACAACATGTACATTTGTTTCGGGGGCGACATGGGTGCTGAATTTGTGTTTATGGATGACAACGCCCGTCCTCACCGTGCAAACATTGTAGACGAATGCCTCTCAATCAGAGGATATCACGCCGTATGCCCCCTCAGTGGGAAGACCTTCTTTAGGTTTTCACGGGTGTCGCAATCCCGGGGGCCCAGCGATCTTTCGTCTCCTCTACTTTCTACCTCCTCTCTCCTTCTGCTGTTTCCTTCCACTTCTCCCTCGGTGTGGTTTCTTCTCAGGGAAGTGAGGGCCCCCCTTCAGAAGCTGTGGCTGCTCTGTGCATCAGCTTCTATTGGCGGAAAACTGCCCACGTGTTTGCCGGGCGTGGGACCGTGTACCCGGAAATGGGGATCCTGGTAATTGAGCGGGGTCTTTTCTCCAACACATTGCTTTGGCCTCGGCTTCGGGTAAACGGGGAGGTACACAGCGTTCCCCTGTGTATCAATCGGCTGGTGGTACTGTTTTCGATCAACTGCTAGGGATCAAGCAATCGGACATCTACTGGGCACGTCGTTAAGGTGGATGCTGCCTAAGGGAATGTACTGTGAGCGTATAGACCGACTAGCACTGGGTGTGCAATTGCACATCCCTCGTTGGGCTCCGTGGTGGGTGGGTGCGGTCGGGTCCCGAATCTCATTTTCCCCAAACATGGATATGAAAAATTCTTCGTCAATCATCAACGTTCCACTTTTCAACCGTAAATGAACACCCGATACACAATTTGCACACATGAATGACCGATTTCTTCATTATTCACTCCATTGAAGGGTAACCTTAATGAAACATCGCCATTTTTAAATTCACAAATGAATCCACTGACAATGTAGGAGAAGTCAAAAAAAGTTAAAAAATTAAGATCTGGAGACCTATTAATAGAAGTATCCAACAATAGACAAGCTTGCAAAATAATGAAATAAAAAAACCTTGGCCTAAAAACTGTTACAGTGACACCTCATACCTCCCTAAACATCTCGCGAGGAGTCGTATCAGAACCCGACCTTTTGCACTGCTCTGAAGCTGAAATACTTGAAAACCTATGAGATGAAAAAGTTGCGCTGTGCGTCGAATCACTATTCGGCGCAATAATCAAAACTAAACAATTATCCTAACTTTTCAGTCTCCCACTATCTCCATCTCATATTAAAGCCGGCTACCTATTATGTCCCGTCAGACCATATATACCAAATCCCATCCGTTGCTTCCAGTGCCAAAAGTTCGGCCATACTAAACCTCCTGTCGTGGTCACCTGCCTGTGCGCGCTTGTGGTGCTTCTGGCCACGACAGTGAGTCCTGCTCTGCATCTCCTAAATGTGTAAATTGTAAAGAGGAACATCCTTCATACTCCAGATCTGCCCGAACATGGGCGTTTGAAAAAGAAATCCAGTCCCTACGTGCCTCTCAAAGAATCTCATATCCCGAAGCCCGTAAGTTAATAGAAAGCGGACACCTAAACCTGTTTATCTTATGCAGCTGCAACAAAATCAACCAAAAACAATAGCAACCCAAACCGAACCACCAAAATCTGTTACCTGTCTCCTTTCCTTCTGCAACAGCACAAATATCTAAACAATCAACTTCTAATCAAAAATAAATCTCCACAGCTTCACAAAAAAATACATTGAAGAAAAAATTCTCAAAATGTTAACTCCACCCGACCACAAATAAAAAGTCTTCTGTCTACAGAACTAAATATAACAAACCCAAAATAAAACATGTTCCTCCACAACGCCCTATAGATGACAGTATCCCTCATTTGGACCCTTCTGACTCTGAAATGTCGACCTCCCCATGGATGATGACGACATCCCTAGCACTCCTCTCAAGCCTACGGGGACTCGGAGCAAGATGAGCATCATCCCCAACACAACATGATAAATGGCTCTGCTGCTATCCTGGAACTGCCACGGTTTCCTTAATAAAAAACGACGACCTCAAATACTGATTTATGATCATAACCCCGCTTGCCTCGCCCTTCAGGCAACTTTTCTCAAAACCAATTAGGACCTACTAAAATCCGTAATTACACTGTCCTTCGCAAGGACAATCAGCTCAATGATAGGGCCACAGGTGGAGTTGCCCTATTAATCAACAATAGCTATCCTCACACTATGGTCAATCTTAACACTAATCTCCAAGCAGTTGCCATGCGATATTCTAATTAAACACCAACTCACAACTGTCTGCAGTATATACCTCCCTCCTAGTGAAGCCATAAGCCAATCATCCCTCAATAGTCTCATTCAGCAACTTCTTCCACCTTTCATCCTCCTTGGTGACATGAATGCTCATAGTCCCTTGTGGGGTAGCAAGGACACTAACAATAGAGGCCTTCAAATCGAACACTTCTCACTGACTTCTCCCTTTGCTGCATGAATAATGGTGACAATACTTATTTTCACCTATCCAACTAAAACTTTCCATGCAATAGACCTTGCTATCTGTTCTCCATCACTTCTCCCAACATATAATTTTTCTGTATCCAGCGATCTCCACAACAGTGATCATTTCCGATTCTTCTGTCACCTCTGTACCACAATCCCAACATACTTCAGTACCTAGATACATTCATGATAAGGCTGATTGGTTCACCTTCACTTCCCTGCTGCCATCACCTCTCATGTTGTTGAAGGCCCCATAGACGAGGTTGTACAAACGTTACTTCAATTATCATCCAAGCTGCTGATGCCAGCAATTCCTAAATCAGGCATCAGACCTCGACGCAATAAAAAACCGTGGTGGAATGAACAATGCACCCTTGCTAAAAAGAAGCAGCAGAAAGCCTGGAGCAATTTTCGGCGGTTCCCCACACCGAAAATCTCACCCTTTAAGCAAGCTAAAGCTTAGGCACGTAGAGTCCGGCCGTCAGTGTCAAAGAGAATCCTGGATCAAATATATCTCCAGCATTACAGCCTCTACTTCTAGTAAGGAAATATGGACAAAAACACAAAAGAGCCATGGGTATTATATACTAATCAGTCTATTTCCTGTCTATCCATAAACAACAGCAGCATTATATCCGAAACAAAAGAAATCGCAAATACTATTGGTGAATCTCTCTCTTCCATCTCATGCAGTACCTCCTACTCAAATTCTTTCCTTTTTAATATAAACAACAAGCAGAACGACAAAAAATAAATTTCAAACCTCCTCACACTTCACATACAATAGCGACCTTACCGTCCATGAACTCACCAAACACTTAAAACAGTCCTCAAACACATCCCCAGGTCCCGATGGTATTACTTATGAAATGCTGAAACACTTATCCCATGCATCTTTACTCAACCTTTTGAAATTGTACAATAGAATATGGAACGAACAAACCTTTCCACCTCTTGGAGAAATGCAATAGTCATTCCCTTTCCTAAACCAGGTAAAAGATACATCTAACCCTAATAACTACCGACCCATAGCCCTTACTAGTTGCTTATGCAAATTAATGGAGAAAATTATCAATACCCGGCTTGTTTACATTTTAGAAACAGGGAACCATATACATCCCTTCCAGAGTGGCTTCCGGAAGGGTAGATCCATCCATAGATAACATATTAAAATTAGAGACCCAAATTCGTAATGCCTTCTTACGGAAGAACCACTTAGTCTCTGTGTTTTTTGATATTGAAAAGGCATATGGACCGAACGTGGAGTACGGGATCCTCTTGGATCTTCATAATATAGGACTTTGAGGCAACCTACCCACTTTTATAAAAAACTTTCTGTTCACTCCGAAATTTCCGGGTCCGGATTAATGGCATGCTATCTAATAACTTTGTTCAAGAGGAGGGTGTTTCCACAGGGCTTCGTTCTTAGTGTCACCCTCTTCTCAATAAAAATTAGCACATTCTGAAACAACTGCCCTCGACTGTCTATGGTAGACTTAATGTAGACAACCTGCAAATCTCCTATCAGGGAAAGGACATGCGCCTGATAGAACGCCAGCTTCAGAATGCCATCAACCGCATCTTAAAGTGGTGTGACAAAAAATGGGTTTAAAATATCAGCAGAGAAAACAGTTTGTACCCATTTTTGCCGGAAGCGCGGGATCCACCCAGATCCGGGAACTTTATCTGGACCATACTAATATTGCTGTCAAGGATTCTATCAAATTTTTAGGTTTAAATTTTGACAGAAACTTACATTTGCTAAAACATATCTCAGACATCCGCAATAAATGCGAGAAAAAACTTAACATTTTAAAAGGTTTTAACCAATACCTCTTGGGCGGGCTGACCGTGATGCGCTCTTGCGGATCTACCGTGGCACGTCATCCGATCCAAAATTGACTATGCAAGCTGCGTTTATGGATCGGCTTCTAAATCAGCACTAAAAAAACTTGACACATGTGCATCATACTGCACTACGCATATGCTCTGGAGCTTTTGGGACATCGCCTGTACATAGCCTTTACGTCACCTGTCATGAACCACCTCTCACTCTCATACGTCAAAAAATTATCATTAAATACCTATTATCGCATCCTTATCTCATTCTTCACATCCCTTAAAGGATTCTCTAATAGACACGCACTTGGACCAGTTTTTATGAAAATCGCCCTTCCTGCACTCCCCCTTCGGACTTAGAATCCGTAGGTGTGTAGTCGGTACCCAATTGGAGGATGTTAATGCATCTACTTGTTCATTTTCATGAAGTGCCACCATGGACTAAATTGCAGATTTCCTACCTACAACCATTCGAAGGCTTCACAAAACCAAACACTGACCCCATAATATACCAACAGTTATTTCTAGACCATAAAAAGCAAATATAGAAACTTCGACCAACTATATACTGACGGCTCAAAATCTCTTAATCACGTTGGCTTTGCTTATGTACATCGAAATCATTCTTACAGCTACACCCTACCTTCATTTTGCTCCATATTTACAGCCGAATTAATAGCTATTTATGAAAGCCTTCTTTACATCTCGAGAACAAATATCAAACATTTCATCATCTACTCTGACTCATTAAGTGTATTAGAGAATCTGAAATCTGGCTCCCTCCACTCATAGTTATATTTTAAAAGTCCTATGCATGCACAAGGGACTCATGAACCGTGGATACAACATCCTCTACTGCTGGGTACCTAGTCATATTGGATTCCCGGAAACGAAAAAGCTGATTCTTTGGCAAGGCATTCTACCATCGCCATATAACCGTGATCTGCCCTATACTGACATAAAGTCTGGCATCTCTTCCCTAACAAAAGGCACTTGGAATGACATATGGGACTGTGAAACCCAAAACAAACTTCACTCTATCCGGCCAGCTCTCACCCACTGGTCCACGTCAACCGTACCGCAAGCACGATGTCACTCTCACTCGTCTTCGGATTGGCCACACGAGGCTAACTCATAAGTACCTCCTTTTTGGGTGAACCCCCTCCTGAATGCCAACATTGTCATACTCATCTTAGCATACATCATCTTTTAACCTCTTGCTCTGCTTTTAATAGTTTTTAACCAAATACTTTTTAACTGTTCTCATCCCAAACTGGACGGATATTTTGGGTGAAACCCCCCATCGAAATTTGTTTGCATTTCTTAGACGTACCAAAATCTTTTATTCAATGTGAAGTGTCCAATTTTGTCTGACTGGTATCTGGATGGGAGGTCCCCATCCAGATGCCTTTGTTTCAACTTTTATCCTCCATTAACACTTTTTATCTACCTTCAACACTATCGACTTGTTACTTTATTTTACTTTTCACCATTTAGTCTTTACATTTTAGCTTTTACTAAGTTTCGTGACACCTTTTACCTGAATACATCATTTATGGTTTTAACTCATTGTCTGGCGCAGTATGTCCTTTTTGGACCTTGTGCCATTAAACACAAACCAACCAACCAACCAACCAACCACCCGTATGCATTGGCCAGCATACTCACCGGACTTGAATCCAATAGAGCATGTGTGGGATATGCTTGGCCGACGAATTGCAGCCCGTCTACCCCCTCCCACCTGTCTACCGGAACTTCGGAGTGCATTGCTTGATGAGTGGTGTAATATTCTCCAAGATCAGACTGATCATTTGATACTCAGCATGCCTAGGCGTTGTCAGGCCTGTATTGCATCGGCCGGGAGACATACTCCGTATTAACCATCCTACTAACCATGTTATACTGTTTTTTGTAAATAGGTTCTTTTTTGAAATTTGGTCAAGGGAGTAAAACTTGCAATTTTTATTAATTATGTCAAACATATAGCATATTTTTTGCTCTTTACTTTTTGTTTAATAAATAGACTTTACAAATAAGTCAAATTTGTTTTGCTTCTTTCTCTTTCTTTGCCTGAACTTCATTATCCTTAATTTATGGACATGAGTGTACATGAACCAGAGTTATGGCTTAAGAAGGGAAGCGTTGAAATAATGACACAAGAGGGAGCTGTCAATGACATGGCGCATGCGCAAATACAGCAATCATGGCAAGCCTTGATGAAGAAGTGGTGAACGAGCCAGACGGGCTCAGTTCTGAAGATGACAGTGGACTGAACTGTTGAAAGCGCTCAAATGGTGCATGTTTTTAGAATTTTATGGAAATTTTAAGGCTTTTAATGTTTTTAATTATTTAACTATTTAGTTCTTCACAAACACTATCAGCATCCCATTTCTAAAACTCGCATAGCTCTGTTACATTTTCACTTGAGATGTGTTGTTGATTAATTTGCAGAACACCTGTATCGGTAAAAAAGATTAATTTCTTTCACCATATTTAAGGAATGGTCGGGAAATCTCTCTTCATGCTGGTTATAGATGGAATCCAGAAGCTTGAAAAAGAGTTCAACCTTAAGTTTTTCCTTGAGATCCTGTATGGGTTCATCTACACCCATCTCATCCATGAATCTTTTTTCTCCTTACTTGGGAATAAGCTCTGGAACAGTGGCGTATGCAATGGGGGTTTGGGGGTTCAATGCCCTCAGGGAGAAAACCTTCTTTAGGTTTTTACGGGTGTCGCAATCCTGGGACCCCAGCGATCTTTCGCTTTCCTTTGCTCTACTCTCTCTTCTTAGCTCTATCCTTCCCTTTCCCCTCGTTGTAGTTTCTTCTTTGGAGGTGAGGGGCCCCCCTTTAGAAGCTGCGGCCGCCCTGTGCTGTCAGCTTCTATTGGCAGAAAACTACCCACGTGTTAGCCGTGTGTGGAGACCCGTCTCCTCAGAAATGGGGATCTTGGTAATTGACACGGGAGAAACTTCAACACATTGCTTTGGCCTTGGCTTCGGGTAAACGGGTGGTGTACAGTATTCCCCTGTATATCAATCGGCTGGTGGTACTGATTTCTATCAACTGCTAGGTATCAAGCAATCTGACATCTACTGGGCACATCGTTAAAGGTGGATGCTGCCTAAGGGATGTACTGTGAGCGTATAGACCCGACTAGCACTGGTGTGCAAATGCACACCCCCTCGTAGGGCTCCGTGGTGGGTGGTGCGACCGGTCAATTCCCCCAACATGGCTTTGAAAAATTCTTTGTCAAACATCAACGCTCCGCTGTCAACCTCCAATGAAAACACTAATGCACAACTTATAAACATGAATGCTTGATTCTTCATCATCCACTGTGTTGAAGTTAACTTTAATGAAACATCACCATTCTTAATACACAAATGTATCACTGATAATGTAGCAGAAGTCAAAAAAGTTAAAAAATTAAGATCTGGAGACCTCTTAGTAGAAGTATCAAGCAATAGACAAGCTTCCAAAATCATGAAGATTACAAACTTTGGCCTAAAATCTGTTACAGTGACACCCCACACATCCCTAAACATCTCACGAGGAGTCATATCAGAACCTGAACTTTTGTACTGCTCTGAAGCTGAAATATTAGAAAACCTCAGAGATGAAAAAGTATGCACTGTGCGTCGAATCAACATTCGACGCAATAATCAACTAATCAACACTAAACATATTGTCTTAACTTTTCAGTCACCCACTATTCCAACCCATATTAAAGCTGGCTATCTATTGTGTCCCGTAAGACCATACATCCCAAATCCAACCATTGCTTCCAGTGTCAAAAGTTTGGTCATACTAAAACCTCCTGTCGTAGGTCACCGGTCTGCGCTTGTTGTGGTGCCTCTGACCGCAACAGTGACACCTGCTCTGCAGCTGCAAAATTTGTCAGCTGTAAACAGGAACATCTATCATATTCCAAGTCATGCCCTAAATGGGCATTTGAAAAAGAAATCCAATGGATTCGTGCTACACTAAGAATCTCATACCCTGAAGCTCGTAAAATAATAGAAGCTCTCACACCAAAACCTGGCCTATCTTATGCTGCAATAGTAAAATCTACGAAATCAATAGCCATTCAAACTGATCCTCTATCAAATATTTCCACCATCAATACCTCAACAAGTAAACAAACTCCTCTTAAACACAACAAACCTTGCTCTGCATCCCCAAAAACTCCACCAAAGAAAAAGGTAACAAGTAATAGCTCTACCCAAGTCAGACCACAGCTTAGTAAAACAGCTACTTACAAATTAAAATATAACAAACTTAGCAAAAAAAAAGTACCTCCACAGCCACACATTGACGACACAATTTTAAGACTAGACCCATCTGAATCTGATATTAGTGATGAAGAGTCGGTGGAGCATGAAGAAATAAAACTGCCCGATATCTCTGCAGGGATTACAAAGGAGACGCACAATGCCCATAACATTACATAATTATGGCGTTGTTGCTCTCATGTAACTGCCACTGTTTTCAGAACAAAATTGGTGACCTTAAAATACTTTTGTATGACCACAATCCTGCCTGCTTTGCTCTCCAAGAAACTTATCTCAAAGCCGATAAACATCCGACCATCCACAAATATACAATCCTTCGGAAAGACTATGAACTCAGGGACAGGGCCTCTGGTGGTGTGGCCCTATTAGTCAACAATAACTGTCCTTACATAATAGTCAATCTCAATACAAATCTCCAAGCAATTGCCGCTCGTGTCAAATTAAAACAGCTAACTACCATCTGCTGCATTTATCTCCCTCCTAATGAAACTATCAACCAAACATCTCTCAGTAATCTTATTCATCAACTTCCAACACCATTTATACTCCTTGGCGACGTGAATGGCCATAGCATACTTGCCAACTTTTAGAAATGGCCATCAGTAAAATTATGTGCAAACGACATTTTTCAAATTTTTATATTAGATAACACGTTGGCATAAATATATCCCTTTATAATACACATATGTACATAAATATATATATATATATTATACATACACACTGAAAACATACAATAGAAATATTTAAGTGTTTTAAAAAGTCTTTTTTTTTTTTTTTAAATATTTGACAAAATTACATCTTACCTCTTCTCTTCATTTTAACACTTCCAACTCTAATAGCTATGTCCTTTCTTTTATATACAGGTTAATACATATACTTTGTGTACATGTACATAATTAAATTATGCATTTTAACTAAATTATTACAGAGCTAAAATACTTAATTTAGTACAATTAGATTTAAGCAAATAGGCAGTTGTTGGATAACTTAAAATTATAGTATGATATAAAAAATGAATGATAAAAATTAAGTCCATTGTGTCCACATGTCCAAAAAAAGTTAAAATTTATAATTGAAAAAGGAGAAGAGGGAGGAATCAGTAGTAGAAAGTTATTCTGCTAGTACAGAGAAGGAAAAAAGGCTAAGTATTTGTGAGGAGAACTATGAGGAAGCATCAGAGTTAAATACAGCTGTTGTGGCCTTCTTGGCTTTCCTAAGAAGTTCCTGAGAGAAGTCTTGTTCAAAACAGGGGTTTGAACTTTGTGTCTTCAAGATTAATAAATTCTCAAGGGTTTTATTTGACATTAAATTTCGTGATTCAGTTCTATTTTTTTGAACTAAACTGAAAATTCTTCACACTCTGCATTTGAATGTGGAAGTATAAGGATTGAAAAGATCACTTTAGCTATTTTTTCATACTTTAGGAGACCATCAGTACTTCTCATTTTCATTATCTCACTCCATTTCTTATCAATATCTTTATTTTTCTCAATAACACTGGACACATCTTCAAGTTGAAGCCTACAAAATTGTTTTTCAAGTTCATCTACTGCTTCTTCCTTACTTTCAGTTGGTTCTGATTCCAAAAGAAATGGAAATAAATCCGCAAAATATAATATGCTAGAAAAACTGGCATTATCAATATTTTTTAAGATCTGCCACTTCAGCATGCTTAAGGATTATCACAACTCAGCAGAAATTTTTGAACGATGTAGTTGCATACTGCTACAAAATACTCTTTGACAGCAGTAAAAAAAAGTCTTTTGCTCATCATCTGAAAGTTGGGACACTATATCAAGAGTTTCTTTACCAATCACGACATCTTTATCACTTTTATGTGATGAAGCTGAACAAAAATTGACTTCAACCAAATTCTTGTTCTTGACTTCTGATTGTTTCAGAAATTTGGAAAACAGTTCTTTCAGCAAGTCCAATAAAGTTCCTCGCAATATATGTATCTGTGGAGACGCAGATTGTAACTGGACATTTGCTTTTTCAAATGTTGGTATAACAGAACTCAAGAAAAGGCTAAACGCTTTATTTAATGGGGTAGTTAAAAACATGAATATATTTTCCTCTCTGGTCAAAGAGAATTGCTACTTGTTTTTGATCTTTTTGTGCAGGGAATTTCAGTGGCATCAATTTTTCTCTTCACAGCAACACTTTTACTTGCTGAAGAAATAGTATCTCCCTTTTCAGATTTTTTTGTCTTTTTCATTTTTCTTTTCTGACTTTTTATTTCTTTCTTCCCCATTATTACCAAGTTTTGGTATATTATATTCCTTTAAATAGCTGGGAAGGGAATTATTGCTTATTTGTATTGCTTCTTTGAAGAAACTTGTAAGCGGGATCCCACTGAGAAAGCAGCGTGTTCAAACTTCGTCCAAGGTAAAGCCACCATGTGCAGACATGCTTTAAAATTTTTTGGGCTTCGGCATTATACAACTGTTGAAATTTTTGTAAGGTTTCCTTTCTCTTGGCACTCTTATTCAAATAGTAATAAATGTCAATAAGGATGTTTTCAACGTTAGTTAGTAGTGTTGCAGCTCCTTTTTCAGAAGCCAGATTTATTAAATGACAACAGCATCCAATTGAAATGAAATTTGGTTGCCTTTCTTTTAGAAAACTAATAACTCCATTTCCCCCCCCCCCCCCCCCAGATCACATTAGCATTATCAGCACTGAATGCCAAACAGTGCTCAAATGAATGCTTTTCTTTTCAAATTCATTTAGGATCAATTTACCAATATTGCTACCAGTAGAATCACCATTTAAATTTGGCATTGATAATAAAGATGATCTTACCTTGAATTCTGCATAATCAAAGAAAGTTAAAACTACTGGGTATAACTTAAAATCTGTATCGTTGCTACCATCGCAAGCTACTGAAAAAGGACCAGTTTGTAAGTATTTCACAATGTCAATAGTTTTATCAACAGTCATTTCGTTTATTAGGGCTGCAGTTTTAGTTCTAGCAGAACCATATTTTTTGGCAATTTCACTCTTTGGGAACATTTTTCTGAATAGCGGACCAGCATGATCCGCAACAGAGATCGGGATATTATGCTCCACAAAAAAACATGTGAACAGCAATTCAGTTTTGATGACATCTAACTGCAAATCACTATGGAAATACGAGGATATGCATTTGCTGTTTTCTGAACAAGTTACGTTATTCTGGTGCATTGCCCCATTAAAATGCCGCAATATATCGTTGCGACCACCATGGGATATATTGAAGTCACGTCGACATACCTCACAAAAGCAAATTTTATCCCTTTTGATGACTTTTTAATACAGGGAAATTCATTTGTGTACGAAACTTCATAAGTTTGAAAATAACTTTTAGATGGTTTGCTTAAAGACATTATCTATCAGCTAACACGTGCACAGAAAAAAAAGCTAACGTAACAAGTTTACTCCTCACTACGACTGAAAAATCCAATGACTAGAGACAATCTCACCACTGACATATGCTCGCGCTTCCCTTTGGCAGGGAGAAAACGGAGGGATATCGGCCATGACGTCACCAGGCAGAAAGAGGCGAGCCTTTCTTTCCCTCTTTAAGAGGGGAAAAAAAAAAAAGGATTACATTTGCAGCCACCACCCTCCCCTTCTCTCTTCTACTGAGAAAAAAGCCGGTCTCCCATCCGTCTTGAGGGGGGGAAAGAGTACAGGGAAAAAACTGACATAGCGGCTTACGTGCAAAGGAAAGATTTTCTCACCGATCTCTAAGCGCAAAGATTTTCTCACCACTCTCTCCCCTTCAATCCTCCCCTTATATAATTTCTGTTTCTGGCGACTTGCATAACAGTGATCATTTTCCGATCATTCTCTCACCCTTATATCAGAATCTCAACCAAACCACTAACATACCCAGATACATTCATGATAAAGCAGACTGGCAGACCTTTACTTTGCTATCTACCATATTGCCAAATATTATTGAAGGCAACATAGACGAGGTCGTTAAGAATGTGACTTCTATTATCATTAATGCAGCTGATGCAATCATTCCAAAATCTGTTAAAAGCAATCATAGAATTAAAAAACCGTGGTGGAACGAGGCATGCACCCTCGCTAAAAACAGCAGAAGAAAGTGTGGGGTAATTTTTGGCAGTACCCCACCACTGAAAACCCTATCACCTTTAAAAAATGCTCGTGCAAATGCACGCAAAATAAGGAGACATTCCCAGAGAGAATCCTGGATTAAATACGTCTCCAGTATCTCTCCTTCTACCTCCAGTAAGGATCTATGGGGCAAAACTAAAAGAATCATGGGCATCTATAGTAATCCCTCCATATCTTGCCTATCCATCAATAACCAAATTATTTCAGATGCAAATAAAATTGCAAATACAATTGGTCAATCTCTAGCTTTCACATCTTGCAGTGCCTCCTATTCTAGCACCTTTCTTCCATACAAGAAACAGTCAGAATGCCATAAACTGAACCTTGAAACTTCCTCTAACTTCTCCTACAATAGTACTTTCACTATGAATGAACTACACAAAAGTTTAAGATAGTCATCAAACACATCCCCTGGCCCTGATGGTGTCACTAATGATATGCTTAAGCACCTCTTCCATGATTCTTTAGTTAGTCTTTTGCAGCTGTATAATAGAATGTGGAATGAGCATGCCTTTCCTTTGGAGTGAAGAAATGCAATAGTCATTCCCTTCCCCAAACCTGGAAAAGACACCACTTATCCCAACAACTACCATCCCATAGCCCTAACTAGTTGTCTGTGCAAACTACTGGAGTGCATGATTAATGCTCGGCTAGTATATGTTTTAGAAACTGAGGGCCATATACACCCTTTCCAGAGTGGCTTCCGCAAAGCAGAAGCACAATCGATAATATCTTACATTTAGAAACTCAAATCCATAACGCATTCTTAAGAAAGAACCACCTTGTATCAATATTCTTTGATATTGAAAAAGCCTATGACCATACATGGAGATATGGCATACTGCGTGATCTCTTCAATATGGGCTTCCGTGGAAACGTACCTATATTTATCAAGAATTTATCTCTCACTCCGGAACTTCAAAGTACGCATCAAGGACACCCTTTCAGATAACTTTGTACAAGAGAGGGTGTACCACAAGGATCTGTCCTTAGCGTCGCCCTCTTTTTCTATAAAAGTCAACAATATCCTTAACAATCTTGGCATTCTTGGCAATCGGCATTCTTAAGAAGGAACTACCTTGTGTCAATAATCATTGATATTGACACACAAGGTGGTTCTTCCAGTGTCACATGATACAACAATAGTACTTAAAGCTGTACTCATAATTCGTTGATATTCTCTTCAGTATGGCATTAAAGGATTCTCTTCAATATGGGCTTCCGTGGAAACCTACCTATATTTATGGAGAATTTTCTTTCACTCCGGAACTTCAAAGTACATAGTAATTACAACCTTTCAGGTAACTTTGTACAAGAAGAGGGTGTACCACAAGGCTCTGTCCTTAGCGTCACCCTCTTTTCTATAAAATCAACAATATCCTTAACCAGCTCCCTCAGACAGTACACGGTAGCCTATATGTGATGATCTAAGATCTCCTGTCAGGGGCAGATATGGTTACATAGAACGCAGCTACAGACATATTAATCGCATCCAAAAATGGTGCAATACCAATAGGTATAATATTTCTGTAGAAAAAACAATTTGCACTCACTTCTGCCGGAAGCGTGGGATCCACCCGAACCCAGAACTTTACCTCAATCATACTAAAATTACTGTGAAGGACTCTGTTAAATTTTTGGGTCTAACTTTTGACAAAAAACTTAAGTTTGCTAATCATATTTCTGACACTCGTAGAAAATGCGAAAAAAAAATACTCAACATTTTAAAGGTCTAAACCAATACCTCTTGGGGGGGGGCAGGGCAGAGGATGCTCTCATGTGGATCTACCGAGCCATCATCTGTTCCAAAATGGACTATGCAAGCTGCGTTTATGGATCGGCTTCTAAATCAATGCTAAGAAAAACTTGACACAGTGCATCACTCTGCACTACGCATATGCTCTGGAGCTTTTAGGAACATCGCCTGTACATAGCCTTCATGTCACCTGTCATAAACCATCTCACTCTCATACGTCACAAATTATCATTAAATACCTATTTTTGCTAATCCTTTCCCATTCTTCACATCCCTTAAAGGATTCTTTCATAGATACCCAACTGGACCAGTTTATGAAAAATCCGCCCTTCTGTTACTGCCCCTTTCGGACTCAGGATCCGTAGGAGTGTAGTCTGTACCCAATTCGAGGATGTTAATGTATCTACTTGTTCATTTCATGAAGTGCCACCATGGACTAAATTGCAGATTTCCTACCTACAACCATTCGAAGGCTTCACAAATCAAACACTGACCCTGTTGACGCCCTAGCAACGATCAATTATGACGTTATAATAGTTATTCATAATGCCATTGTGGCAACACTGGTTTTAAGTAAAAAAGATTGAATTTCGGCACAATTCGGTGTAATTAACCAACGTCTTATTTCGGAGCATATTATTGATAAAAATGTCGTTAATAAAATTTCGTTTATACTTTAATAGTTGTTGTAATTTAAATACAGTCCACAATTCGGCCAAAACATTGGTCCTATCAGAACCGGAGAAAGAAATCGGCTTGCATGTAGAAATTCTTTGATTAGTTGACTGTCACTTTTTGCTGTGGTGTTTTGAAAATGGCGAATTCGGAAGGAAAAAAGTTTATCCGAAAAATAAAAACGTTCAAAAACTATCGGGAAAGGAAATTATAAATCGCGAATAACGAAGCTTCAAACTTTTTAAAGGAAAAGTCGTCTGGTGCAGATAAATTTATTCTGCAAAAGCAAAAATTGAATGTGTTTCAGCGCAGTATAAGTTGTAAATTAGAAGAACTGAAACTGGATTATTATGAAATTATTGAAACGAAGGATTTTACCTGAGGATGGAATCAGAATTTGAAAAATTAGAAGACATTCTCGAGGAAGTAAAAGGTAAGCTTACAAAAGTTATTACACTCTATTTCAAATGTAAATGTCGCATCTAGTAAATTAGAAAAACTGTTATAATTCCAACGTTAAATTACCCGATGTAAGCTTACCAAAGATTCTATGGTAATATTGAGCAATGGAATAGTTTTAAAGCTCAATTTGATAGTTTAATCACAAACCACCCCATCGCTAACAGATACTCAAAAGTTATTTATATTTACGTTCTGTTTAAAAGGTGATGTTAGAAGCATAGAAACGCCTGAGGATACATTTTATTCCTTAATGCAAGTTTTGATAAACAGATTTGAAAACAAAAGATTAATTGTTAACACTCATATTCTAAACATTTTGAAGATAGAAAAATTGAACCTTGAATCTGCTAAGGGTCTTAGAAATATTGGTTGAAGTTTATAAATAAAAGTTTAAGAGGATTAAAGTTAATGAAGTTAGAAGCAAATGATCTCGTCTACCAGTTATTAATAACTGTTATAATCCAAAAGTTAGAACAAGGAAATCTCGTAAGCAATATGAAATGAGTTTAACTTCAACTGAATTGCCTGAATGGGAATAAATTTTTAGAATTCCTTGAAAATCGTTCACAGATATTAGAAAATTTGCAGGGCGTACAATATCATTCCATGAAAGTTTAAATTTTCTAATCAAAATAAGACGAATGCTTTTATGTTGCAAGCCTGAAAAATAATTTGTGTGTTTTATGTAAAAATTCTCACAAAGTTATACCAGTTGCCCTACTTTTCTCAAAATGTCTCTTTCACATCGATTTTTAAATGTCGCCAAAAAGAATAACCTTTGCATTAATTGCTTAAATCATTCACACAAAACTTTCTTCCATGTCCGTCCAAATACTGTTGTCGTTCCTGTCAAGGAAGGCACAATTACCTTTTATGTCGTTCTGAAAATAATCCTTCGCCAACTCAACATAATTTCCCTAAAAAAGATAACGCGCCAAGCGTGGAACCAGCTGAAAGTTCATCTCGGAATGATTTAAATTTGCAACCAACTGGACGATGTTTCTCGTACACAAATTCTGTCACCTTCGGATGAAATAAAAAATAGCTGCGAAAAGGAAATTGTGTGTTCGTTTTTCTTCGATTTTAGAAGCATCCAGTAAATCTGTTTTGCTTTCAAACAGCACTTGTTTGGGTTTGGTCTCCTTTTCAAAATAGATATATGTGTTGTAGAGCTATCCTTGATAATGGATCAATGTCGCATTTTATAACTACAGAAATGGCTATGGAACTGGGATTGATGTAAGCAAAAAGTAAATGTAGCTGTTAGTGGTTTAGGTGAAAACGCTGACAAATATAAATGGGAAACTAGTCGCACTCGTTAGTAATAATGATTCGTCTTTTATCAGGTTGTAGCGAAAGTTTCCCCGCCATATCCTGCCTGAAAATCTACTTCTAACTCCTTAGATAAGTGTGTTTTTGAACTTTCGGTACTAAACCTGCACATCAGTGTCACATGATACAACAATAGTACTTAAAGCTGTACTCATAATTCGTTATATTATGTAGCTGACTTTTTGCAACACAACTGGAAGTAAATGATGGCTCTAATCCTCTAGAGTGATAGTTCCATTTGAGACATCTTATACTTAATGATAAACTATATTTTTTACAGATTTCACAACACAGTGGTTATAAAAGTAAACCTCTTTCTTTCAAATGCCAAAAATCTAGTTGACAATAATATGAGCAAATACGCAAACGAGAACTGTGTGACTGATGATGTTTGCGGTGGCGGGAAAGCTTTCGTTACAAACCTAATACTCAGAAATCGAGTTGTGCTTATTGTTAACAAAATTAGATTTTGTACCGTCATCTATGCTTGACATGAAAAAGATAAATATTCTGTTAAGCTACACATTAGCCGATCCTCATTTTTTTCAAACCAAATAAGATTGATATGATCATTGGTGCTGAATTATTCTTCCTAATTATAAAGGATGAACAACAACATATTTCTAATAATTTAGTGCTTAGAAATTCTGTGTTTGGCTTTATTGCTGACTGGAATCAATTTTTAGACCAAGTCCGCTAAACAATATTGTGGGCTAATTTTGCAATCTGAAAATATCGAAGGGTTGTATCCCTAAATTTTTGGAAGTTGAAGAAGTTTCTTGGGTCGCCCGTAAGCAAAAAGAAGAATTTTTTTGAAGCTCATTTAGGACCACACTAGACGAGACAAAACAGGAAGATACACGTCCAGATGCCCAAACAAAAAAGAAAAATTTAAAAAACGTTGGGTAATTCTCGAATCTTAGCAGAAAAACGACTAATCAAATCTTAGAAGTTTTAGTAAACACCCCGATATGCTTTGGCTTTATTGCGAATTTTTTAAAGAAAACGAAGCACTTAACCCCATGGAAAAAATTTGACAAACCCAACGTCGATTCTGCGAATATACTTTGGAGTTTACGGGCCAGAAAGATTCTACTAAGCTTAGAATGTTTTTTAATGGTTTCCCGCCCCTTTAACGTCGGGAAAAATTTAAAATGATGTTTTACTTTTGGTGAAAGTAAAAAAAGATATAGTCGACATTTGATCGATTTCAGAAACAT
>JAWZYV010016588.1:0-39865 GCA_038373885.1 Cheiracanthium punctorium | reverse complement strand
CCACTAATCGGATGTTGCTTAAGTATTGTGTCTTCACCATGTGCATTGTGTAAACCTACCATAATCATCTTGTTTCAATAAACTACAGAAAAAAGGTACCTAATTTGTCTTTCTTATTTAAACCCATATTCAAAACCAAAGATTTCTACTGCGTAACTCAACTTAAATGAGTTTCAACTCTGCCTAGAATCTACAAAAACTTATTTTACAGATAAAATCCAGTGACTATTCAATTTCAGCCAAAGACTTTTAATTTGTTTGTTGAATAGCTTAATTTATAATACAATATAATCTGTTAAGTAGTTTCCTTTTCAAGACCACTATTCGGTTAAGTGACGGGTTGAACAAAACGGTAAAGTTTTTAAAGGGAAATGTATACTTTCTGTATAGTATTTGTAAGTCTAACTTATCCTTATTTCCAAGGAACGTTTCTGAATATTTTTACAGTGAAATACGGAATTAAAGCATCAATTACTTATAAACTAAAAGTATTCGTATCTAGTATTAGTTTAGATTATGGTCCAATGCTGTGAAGAGGAAAGGGAGTCACCAAAGAAAAGATTGTTCAAAAGCGCTTTCTACTCTGGAAGCAATCCTGAAACTATGAACAAAGTTTATGTCTCTTGAACAGATATTTACATATAGTTTTTTTCTTTCTGAAAACCTAATTTGGAGGCCCCTTAGAAATATGAGGCCCGAGGCGCGCGCCTCATGCGCCTATTGGGAAATTCGCCACTGATCACGGGTAATCAAAGAGGACAGCCGAACAACATCTCTGATGGAGAATATCTGGTCGTCTCATGAACCGCGCTTCTGTAAGCCAGGAGGAACAGTGGCAAATATGTATCCCAGTCGGTTTGACTCTTCGAAACAAATAATGAAATCGGTGTTGTTCGAGTCTTCGTGATTCCCAAATATTCGCAGAGCTCTGAAAATAGTGCTGAAATAAAATTTGTACTTTGATACGAATGTAACATCATAGGCACTCCGTAATAAGAGATCCAGTTTCAAACGAGTTCTTCAGCTACAGTTGAAGTTTACAGTTGAAGCTTCCTAATTTGGGATGGCAATCGCTTCTGGCCATTTGGTAAAGTAATCCATCAGGACTAAGATGTATCGATTGCCTTTTGATGTTGTAGGTAGGGGTCCTAGAATATCTAAAGTCACTCTTTCGAAAGGCGCGCCAACGTTATAGCGCCGCAAACAACCCTTGGTTTTTATTTTAGGTCATTTCCGGGCTTGGCAATCGTGGCATTCTTTACACCATTTTTCAACATCGGCATGAGGTCGATCCCAATAAAATCACTCCCTAGTTTTATTTAACATCTTCATCACTCCAAAATGCCCTCCACTTGTGCTATTATGAATCTCCCGCAGAACCTCTGGAATTCTGCTATGCGGAAGAATTAATTGCCATCGGCTTGATCTTCCGTCATCGCTCTCCCATTTCCGATATAAAACACCGTCCTTAAGATGTAAAGAATCCCAAAGAGCCCGGTATCGCTTTGTAGCGGAACTCTCTGGCATGATCTTTTGCCAAGATGGTCGATCCGTGAAATTTAGTTTCTTCTCCAAAATTGGCCTAATACTAGACTCATCACTCGAAGCCCACCGATCCACAGTTGTTGCAGTCAAAACCTTCATGAAAGTATCCGTCTCCGTCCTGTACTTTTTCTCGGCGTTCACGCAGTGTTTACAGTCCCCTTTACAAGGTCGTCTGGAGAGAGCGTCTGCATTTCCATGCAAAGTTCCTTTGCGATGCTCGATTTTGAACTCATACTCCTGCAGCCTTAGGATCCAGCGAGCTATCTGACCTTCAGGTTCTTTAAAATTCAAAAGCCATCTAAAGGAAGCATGATCAGTTCGGAGAAGAAATTTTCGTCCATAGAGGTAGTGATGGAAATGCTCAATAGATTTAACAATAGTCAGTAATTCCTTACGAATGACACAATAATTCCTCTCGGCTTACCCAAGTTCTTACTTGAAGTAAGCTATGACAGTTTCACCATTTTCTGTTCTCTGCAAAAGCGTGGCTCCTATCCCTTCATTACTGGCATCTGTATCAAAGATAAAGTCTTTGTCAGTCCGGGGATATGTCAAAATAGGAGACGTCGTTAACGCCTGCTTTAAACTAATGAACAATTTCTTGCATTCCTCTGTCCAATTAAAACTTGCATGGGCTTCAGTCAATTTATGTAAAGGTCTCGCTATTAGTTAAAATTTTTTATTTGGGAATACCTTATTCCCCCGTACACGATATATATTTCGGTTACACACATAACCATCATCAGTCGTTTCTTGAACTCACACTAATGGCGGCTTCCTTTTTTATCTCTTCGTTCTTCTTCTTCCGGAAATTTCGATGAATGACGTCATCCCATGATTGGTCGATTGTATGAAGCGCATCGTTGATGCTGCCATCTGTCGTCATTATTTCTAAGCTCTCACGAATGTAGGCATATATACTATTTTTAAAGTTGGCTATTTTTTTAATATTTTTAAAATCAATGGTAATGGGCTCTTCCAAAGCAGTATATACAGTAAGTTAAGATGTTTTTCCAAGAAAAAAGTTAGAGAATTTCAGCATATCAATTTTTTAAAAGACTGTGTACACTTTTAAAATTACCCCTAAATTCATGAAAATTAAAAATAGTTTCCTTCTTAATGAATTCTTTTATGATATAAAAAATTTTGAGCTAATCTTACTTAAAAAATATATTAGGAACAAATTTAAATATATAGCTAAATTAACGAAAGAAGAAAAATTTTACAACCACAAACTTCAAACCATGTGCTCGCCGGATGATTACCGTTTAAAAGTCAATAAAATAAACAATTTTTGCTAGAAAGAAAGAGATTTACCACAATAACCACTATAAAAAACTTAACTTTTGGATGAGAAATAATAAATGCTATAAACAAGCTCAAACTAACAAAGAAGATCAATTCATTAATCTATCCTCCATAACTCTCACTCAACAGCAAAAAGCCACTCTAAACCTCGGTCCCAAATTCATTCTCGATGACAAAATAGATATCAATGATACCGTTGCGAGCATTGAGGCCGCCATTATCTCATTAAGAACCAAATTATTAACAAAGAAATGAACCAAATTATTAACAAACAAATTCAAAGTAGTTTTAAAGATATAGACATAATTAACACCCTAACTAGTGCAATAAATCTAATCTTAAATAATTCATATTTTCAATATAATAATCAATTCTACCAACAAATAAAAGGAGTCCCCATGGGCTCCCCCATATCCGGAATAATTGCCGACTGGAAAATGAGAATCCTTGAGGAACAAATTAAACAGACACACAATAGTACCATCAAACTTTGGCTTCGCTATGTCGACGATATCTTCGCTATCCTTACCACCCATAATAATGAAGAAAATAATTTGATCAATCAACTTAATGCCATAGACCCGAACATTAAATTTACCTACGAAAAAGAAATCAATAACAGCCTCAATTACTTAGATGTGAACATAACCAGAAACAATAATCTCATTGAGACCACCATTTTTCGAAAACCTACTTGTAATACTAATATAGTAAATTTTAAATCTAAAACCCCTTTCAACTATAAAATTGCAGCCATTCGTTCATATATCGACCGCGCTTTCAAAGTTTGTTCTAACAGTGACCTCCTTCAAAAAGAAATTGCTTTCATAAGGAAACAATGTCAAGACGCCCACTACCCTCGAGAAATTTTTGATAAAGTTTTCAAAGCAAGGCAACGTAAATTAAATATTATAGACAACCGTCAAAAAGATAAACCACGTTATACTACCGCTATCCCCTTTAGCCGGGGGATAGCCAATAAACTATCTAATATCGCCAGTAAAAAGAACTTCCGTATTCCAATTAAACCTAATAAAACAATTTTTCAGCGCATTAGATCGGAAAAAGACCCAATCAACCCCATCGAAACCGCAGGGATCTATAAAATTAACTTTATGTCAAATGACACTAATAAAGAAAATTGCTACATCGGCGTTACAAAAAGGAAAATTAAAGAGCGAAAAAACGAACATTTTCAAGACATTAACCTCCAGAAACAAAGTACCGCTCTGGCACGTTTTGCTTTGGAAGAGCCCATTACCATTGATTTTAAAAATATTAAAAAAATAGCCAACTTTAAAAATAGTATATATGCCTACATTCGTGAGAGCTTAGAAATAATGACGACAGATGGCAGCATCAACGATGCGCTTCATACAATCGACCAATCATGGGATGACGTCATTCATCGAAATTACCGGAAGAAGAAGAACGAAGAGATAAAAAAGGAAGCCGCCATTAGTGTGAGTTCAAGAAACGACAGATGATGGTTATGTGTGTAACCGAAATATATATCGTGTACGGGGGAATAAGGTATTCCCAAATAAAAAATTTTAACTAATTAATCCGCCGTATTAAATAATGTTTTATATGTTTTTATTAGGTCTCGCTATTGTTGATAGAATGCGCAAAATCATTTTATAATTAATTAATATAATCAATTATACCAATTAACGTAATTAATTATTTTACTGATAAAATCTACGTATGAGCGATGATTAAAAAGGACAAGGAGTAGTACCCGCAATACATCCTTTAGAAAAAGGCTACATAATTTTTATTGTACTTTCATAATATATTTTAACAGATTATAAGAGATTTTTGGACTTCGCCCAGGAGGGAGCGATCACCCCCACCGCCCTCCCCTTGGATCCGCACCTGTGTCGTGTATTGCAATTTTGCCGAATAAAATGTTTTAAATTCTTAAATAAGTAAAAATAAAAGAATAATAATGATTTTTTTGTTAGTTTATTTTTGTAAAGTTATTTTTTTAATTATAATATCATGTGCATGGGAAATCAGAGCAGGCATGAAATATTTTGTACGCAAAATAATAAGGATTGAAGATTTCCGAGGCTATTATGTAAAATTTTTTAGTTTGGCAAAAAATAAAATGGCTGATATGCCGATTTTGAGAAAGTGAGTTCTAGTGGTTTGCACAGTTTTAGGCTTGGTGCAATATACTGAGAGCTTAAGGAAATAGCACTTTTGAAAATAAGTGTATAGGTTTTAATAGAATACAGCATTAAATTTTAATTATCTGATCAGAAATAATGCAGTTATTAAGGGATTTCAAGCAATCTATCTTCAGAATTCTCACCAAATTGAGTAAATTGATTTAAGTTGGGGGGAATTCTGCCAAATTTCAGAGAGTTGAAATCTTTGCATTTAGTACATCGGAGTTAATGATGAATAAAACACGTTATAGTTTATAATTTAAAAAATGCTGCTACTTTTCAAATAAATGCCTGCTTTACTTTTTGGTGATCGAACCATATAAGTGACAGATATTTCTCATTTTGATTGCTGTTAAGTCGATGCTTCGAATGATTCTCTGAAAAAAATCTTGCAAAATGGTGTATGTTGGCACTTTGGCGAGCCTTAGATTTGAAATTGAATATTATTTGAGACTGATATATATAACACTGGTTGCATGTCCCCACTTGCTAGCGGGGTGTATCATATATATTTTCATCTCACATTTGAACACTCTTTTAAATAATAGCAATCTGTCTTATGACAAATTTAGGTATGTTGATTATTTATGACTTTCTTTTACAGATGTTGATATAAATTTGTATTTCCATTAATCAGCTTATAAAAAAAATAACTGATTTTCATACTATGAAAAAAGATTTCTCCATAACTTGCTTTGATTTTTATTTAACACTAGAAAGACGGAGGGGCCTGTGAGGCCCATCGCGATCTTTATTGTTCAGTAATTCCAATAATAACTAACTGAACATAGTGCAAATTTCTGACTTTTCATAATTTGATCATATTTCATTATTCATTTTGTTATTTATCTGTTAGCCTCACAGAAGTGTAAATATTGAACCTTCTACCTAGAATTACGGCAGGGGCCAGAGTGGCCCCTGGGATATTTTACAATGATACGAGAAATTCCTCTTTTCACGTTATCTCTGCCACATGGCAAATGGTATTCAGTGAGTGCATTTTGAACTAGATATTTTCTTTTGTATAGGATAAAAATTCAACCCCCCCCCACCACCACCACCACTGCTGACTGGGGTGAGAGCCGGACACGTGAACAAAAGCGATTGCTCTCCCAGAGATAAATATATGTTGCTTTTGTCGTGTACAGATAATGCAGTGATACACATATTCAGGTTTTATTTAGTCATCGGGAAAAATGCGCCGAGCACGTGGACTTACTCAGGAAGAAATTTTAAAAGAATTACAATGATTAGATGAAACTGATTCTGGTGATAGTGAAATTAGTGATTTGGACGAAGACTAAGAATATTCTCCCACAAAAAGCAACAATTCTGATGATGAATCTGAATGAGCTTCTGAGAATGACGGTGAATGCCATGAAACTAACATCTCGGAAAAAGAATGTTCAGAAACAAACCCCCAAGTGTATCTTGTTATAAACCAGGATTAGATCTCACTGTAGATGAACAACTTCTTCCATCAAAGGCTAGATGTCCTTTCACACAATATATTCCAAGCAAACCGGACAAGTTTGGGATAAAATTTTGGCTACTTGTTTGCGTAGATTCAAAATATGTCCTCACTGGTTTTACGTACACAGGTGCAGACAAAGAATGGCCAGCTGACCAAGCTGCTCATGAACATGTTGTTATGAAGTTGGCTCAACCTTACTTGGGAAAAGGAAGAAATATAACTATCGACAGTTATTTTACTACTGCAAAATTATGTGAAAAATTGAAGTCACAGTCAATCAGCCTAATTGGAACTCTCAGAACAGATCACATAGAAGTGTCACCATCAGCAAAACTGGGAAAACAAAATCTTTATTCCACTATTATATACAGGGGAGTTAACGATATAACATTAACTGTTTATAAAGGGAAAATAATAAAAATGTTTTGCTGCTAAGTTTTCTCCATAAAAACGTTATAATCGACGACAGTGAGAAGAAAAAGCCAGAAACTGTTACATATTAGTATAATCAAACGAAGTATGGTGTAGACATAGCTGATCTAATGACACGCCTTTATAGCACCAAATCCGGGTACGCCGTTGGCCTATGCATGTGTTCTTTAATGTTTTGGATATATCTGCTATAAATGCGTGGATTTTATATAAAGAGGTTACCGGGAAGAAAAAACTTAGTTACAGAGACTTTATCCAACAGTTATGTGAAGAACTCCGTGGTCACTACGTGTCATCGAGAAATACAACTAATGGAAGGAAACTGAGGGAGCAATGTATAAGCAGAGAAGGCAAAACTCAAAAAAGAGAGTCAAATGTAGGATAAAAATATCTTGCAAAGGTAACCATACATGGAACACATGCCAGGATTGCAAAAATGCAGTTTGTGGCAAATGTGCTTCGAGAGAAGTGCGGTGCATCAATTGTTATGAAAACTGTACAAAGTGAAATAAATCAGGTTAGTGTATGAATTTTCAGTTTCATGAATTAAACTAGTGTATTTTATTTCATTTTATTATTATCTGTAATTATTATTTTCTAGAGTGGGGAAACTTAATTTTATCAGCAATGAGCATATAAATATGATTGAAAAAGTACTTATTATATTCTGTTTTTGCAGATTTTTATTATGCGTACTTTTACTATCAATATAAATTAAAATTCTCTGTAATTTTGATGATTAATTTTCTATTATATTCTAATAATTTAATTTTAACCATATTTATAGATTTTTAATATAAATAACTGGTCTACACTCAAAAATCTAGAAGGGGCCAGACTGGCCCCTCCCGGCTTTTTAGGTATACTGCAATTGTCAGTCTTCCTAGTGTTAATAAAATTGATATTTATAATTAACTGTATTATAAGGATAAACATTTAATCTTTAGTTGGTTTTCATTGTGTTCTGTAAGATTTTTAATAATGGAATTTTGGTAGGTATGTAGGAGGAAGAAAGAACATAATTTTGATTGTTGTAATGCTTTAGACACTTAATAATTATTTTTTTCTTGTGTTTGATTACCTGGAAATTCTTGAAAAATCATCTTAAGGCTCTTCCTCAGACAGATCGAAAGAAGTTTCCTTTCCATGTTAAGCAATGGGAATTTTATTACTTCGGTTTTCAAGTAATATCTCGGCACTAAATTAATATTTTTAAATTTTTCTTTCATTGTTGTTTTCTTGAAAGACTTCTCACCTTTTCCCTCTTTCAGATTTTAGAAATATTGCTTTGATGTATTTTTTATTTAATATTAAACACAATCATCTATCTAGAAAGACACGAAAATTCTGACAGTCAACTGCGATTTTCTCAGACCAGACTCACTTTTTTGAAATTTGGTAAAGATAGAAAAATTGCAGTGCACTTTGCCTTTTCAAATACATAAGTATTTTTTATCTAATCCATAAATTTGATTTTTAGCGATTTATTTACACATTTTTGATGAAAATTTTTCAGATGTTTTCCACCCCCACTTGCCCACGTGTTGCGTTACCACCCGCAGAGATGAAACGGGGAGAAGGAGGAACTTGATTTACGACTCCTCGCAGAAAAACTCTCTGTTTAAAGGCTTGGTTTGTATTGAAAAGGAATAGATTTGTTTCGGATGGATGATGTAAATGGAGGGACAATTTACATTGCACAGTATGGAGTACAATTTCCACTTATATAATATTTAAAAAGTTTAAATGCACAAACTTTTTTAGGTGAAGCAGCTTCAACCTAAAATTGTAGGAAAGTTTATTTCTCTTTTGTAATTCCATATACATCGAAGTTTCCTTCTGATGTTCGGTAATCAAATAAAGCACTATTCATTACGCTCATTACCTATATATATATATATATATATATATATAATTTTTTTTTTTTTACTTGTATATAATTTTTCACACAGCTATATAAAATGCTAAAGAAAAGGGCCTTTAGTATATAAGTAAAGGTTAAAAAGAAATATAAGTAAATAGTATTATCCAGTAAGTAAAAACATATTGGACTAATTTGTATGTATGTATGTGTGTGTGTGTGTATCTATGCACGCGCAATCGAATAGGCAAACTCACATCATCTAATCCGAAAGTCACTAGTGACCAGAGTGTTTGACAAATTTTAATCGAACTTGGCTATTAATCATCCGCATCTTTTTTTTTCTCCCTGTAATTCCAACTTCCAACAATGTCCGCCTTCTTTTCATACTACCCTCTGATTGCAGTTCTATATCTTACGTTTTCGGGTCCCAGATGTATGTTTATACTTATCCGTTACAAAAGCTTCATTAGTAATCAGTCAAATATATTGGCGCCTTTCTTTTCCTTTCTTATTGCATGTTTAAACTTTAGTACATGATGACTGCGTCTGTGTGATCCAGAAGAGGTTTTGGAAGACACAATTATTTTATTTCCCCGTGAGACTTGTGCGCCAAAAATTCGCAACATACGTCCTCTAGGAGTGGAATTCGAAGCAATTGCCCCTCCTCCCCTCTCGGTGGGTCAGGGTCACCTAGAGGGGACCCCTTTTTCGTATGTTGTCCCAGGACCACAGTATAGCTTTTTGAATAACTCAAAATGAATCCCGATTTAAATATGATGACTGATCAAAAATGAAAGAAAAACATATTTACGCATCGAAATTTTGAAGTACGGACGCAGCTATAACGGACATTATTTATTCTGTTGGCTAAAAGGGAGGAAAAAAACAGAATGTATTTAAAGAATTGGTTCATATTAACCATTTTTAAAAAATTCTCTGTGGTATTAATACATCCATAAACATACTACATACAAAAATACTTCTAAGCCGATTTGAAATTTCGCAATCAAATGAAGTGTTTAACTAACTCAAAAGTATTAGAATTTGCTTTTAGGATCATATTTAAAATTTTCTGTGCATTTAAACTTCTTCAATGTTATATCAGTGTAAATTTTACTCCGCGCTGGGCAATGCAAATTGTGCTCATTGATATTTAATTAATTTAATTGGGAGGATACAACACTGAAACGCCCGACACGTGAAGATGCCTCTGATTACAGGATCTTGGCTCCCAAGCTGATGAGCTGATTTCAGTGCAATTTATTTTGTTTCAAAGCTGATTTCACAAGTGTTTCTTAGTTACATTGGACGATATTGATTTCAACATATTGAGGCTTATTTTTTTTTTTTTTTTTAAATATAAATGCTTATTTGCACTTGTTTTCTAGGTGTGGTTGATTATATTCTTAATGACTAAAGCAGCCTTTTATTAATGAATACGTCATTTTATCTCTCACCCCCTTTATTGAATTGTCCCAAAAAAGCGACATAATTTTACATATATTTAAATACTATTAGTTCGCAACAACTTTAATCCATTGTTACAATATTTCGTAAGCTGTAGATATGCATCCCATGTATTTTTCTATAAATAGGTTACAATCATAAAAATTTCAACATAGGGTTACCAGGCGAAAAGCACGAAAGGTGAGAGATAAAATGACACAGTTAATTAATATCGTTTTAATATGAAACTAAATTCAATAATGAAACTAAAAAATTAGGGGGGGGGGGGTCATAGGGGTCTCTCCTGACGAGGCTTGAACAGCCGAGTTATATATACATGTAATGTATAAAAAGGTAATTTGGGTTTTACTAGTTTGGGTATTGTTCAAACCGGTACTTTCACTGTAAGTTTTGCTTTCCTGTCATACTTGCCACGCGCGCTCTGGAGCTATGTTTTATTTATTTTGTTATTTGCCAGACATCAGGCCGTCGATTCTGAGTTCTTTAGATGTACACGTGTCCCCATGCCCTTGTAGCCCCAGATGCGGGTCATGTTGGTAAATGTGTGTGGTTCGATCAGAGATAAGAGAGAGGCGGAGTTATGTCTTCGCAAACCACATGATGTGGTAAGCGTAAATACTCCCGCACATCGAAAATCGAGAGACTTCTGCCACTGGAACTGCTTAATGAGTCCACGCTGATTCTTGTACCCGTCTCCCCTCCTCTCTTCTCATTCTAAATTGTAACTTAAATGTAATGTTCAATAAACCATATCACCTGCCTTAACTCTGAAACTTTACTTGAAATATCTGACGTCTCATATATACACAGTGGAACTTGCCTTATGTGACCACCCTCGGAATCAACAAAATTGATCATCTTATAAAGTGGTCACCTTACAAAGGTTGCAATGTGCGGTGATTATTTACAAAAGTGGTCAGTATAGACTTGTGGTCTCTTTACGAAGGTGGTCACTTTAGGAGGTTCCACTGTGTATATGTAATGCGAGGTATATCTTATTTGCAGTACATATTGTGTTTTACTTATTAGTTATATATATATATAGATAGGGAACTCGGCTGTTCGAGCCTCGTCATGGGAAGACCCCCCCCCCCCTCCTGAACCCCCTAATTTTTTGTTTCATTATGGCCATATCAAAACGATATTATTTGACTACGTCATTTTATCTCTCATCTTTCGTGTATTTCACCTGGTTCAAGTTAACCATTTGCTCCCCATTTGTGGAACAAATTAGAAATGTTGAAATTAACTCTTGAACAACAATCAGGGAATTTAGATCTGAACACAATGATAAAACACATCTGAAAAAACTTTGTATGAACTTTTCTGCACATGAAATCAAATGCAACAAATGGAGTTTATTTCCAGATAGTTCAATTATTTTGCCCATCTGGGGCTGCAAGTATCAGCACATTAAATGTTTTGTAAGTAGTTTATGCGAATTTTATTAAAATTTCAAACCTTCATATTTTTTCCTGCGAATTTTCTGTTTTTATTTGCGAAAATTCCGTACCGCTAATTATAATTCAAAAATTCTTAAAAAGATATAAATCTAACAAGTTTTTTGTCCATTTTTTGTGGTATCATTCTTGAAAAGATTTAAATTCCGAAACTTTCAATACTTTTGACCAGTAGTGTACATATATATTCTGGATTCTGTCTGGATTCTATCTGTTCTGGATATATTTTTTTCCAGAAAACACACAGTTTGCAAAATTTCGTATTCGGGATCAGCCGAGGTCAGAAAAGTTGTCACTTGGGTTGGATAATAACCCTGTAATTTTTTTCAAAGTTCGACAATGTCTTCCGGTGGCGCCAACGCCTTTAAATTTGGGAATCAGGGCCAAAAGAGACATTTTCTTCTCGATAACACAATTTTTCCGAATTTTGAAATCGATATCAGACGAGCGCGGAAACTTCTTTATATGATACACTCTAAAAATAAGAAGCATTTTTACCGCAGAACTATTAAAGATTTCCAAAATCCGGTAAATTTTATTTTTGGAAATGCTTTCGCTAAAATACCCGATTTTAAATGAGCCAGTGCCATCTGAAGATATTGTCCGTTTTTTTATTTTTAGGAGGGGAGGGGGTTGAGCAGTTACTTGCTAACCCAGGAACAACTTTCCAGCATTCGGCTGATACAGATTTCAAAAATCCCCTCCCCCCCCCTAATTTTTTTTCTGTGGGGGGGGGGGAAGAGCCTATTTTGGCCGAAATTCTCATAGGCACCAGCATGCCATAAGTTAGTCTTCTTTTCAAAAAGAAAAAAAAAAAGAACACGGTTATTAGCCAACCCAAGAAAAAACTTTCCATACTCTGCTGATATCAATTTTGAAAATTCGCAAAAATTGTGTTTTCGAGGGAAAAAAATTCCTATTTCGCCCCAAATTGCCACTTTTAAAAGTTATTATATATATATTAAAGATCAGAAAACAAAGTCAAGGACTAGGAAGTAGGTAAATTTGTATTATACACAAAAATATTTTACACAATCAATCGTGTAAACTATTATGCATATTTTAATTTGTCGCAACTGCATACTTTTAATGAAAGTGTTTTTCAACGCCCAGATTTAAGCAATTATGTATATAAGGAAGTTTAAAAAAATGTATTATTTTTATGTCTCTTTTTCATCATATTAACCAAACCAGAAATCAAAGCCCGTTGTGGAGGCAAATACATTATATTTATGCATTTTCATTTATTTTCAAGAGTTTTTCTAGAAGTGACTTTCATTTAATGGTTCAATTTAACAACTTATGGCAACAATGCATTCTTGTAACTGTAGTGTCTAAAATAGAATCTGAAATGAGATTTTTAATTTAAGTGAACAAGATTAAAAGTATTGAGTGTAGTTTTCATTAATACCGCAAAACTTGGATAACTTGAACATGATCAATTCAAAATTTCAAGTTTGACTATATAAATAAGAATTATTATTATTATTATTATTATTATTATTATTATTGCAAGAAGATCACTTTTGACTTTTCTAAAATGTGTAGGTCAAAAATGAACCCTAGCAGAGAAAATGTTCTCCGATGTTGGATAATTCCTCATTGAAAATAAACACTCAAAAAACTGGTGTTAAAAGATAAAATAAATAAAAACTTTGTGAAAAAACACACATAAAAGGTTACTTCAAGGCATAGCAATCATTTCGACTACACTCATCCTCCTATCTTTTCATGGGAAAAAAAAAATGCTTTTTTCTCTTGTTGAAGTAAGTGGGGCACATGATGCGGGTGCTGTGCTAAAGGGGGTGCCAAGATCAGTTATCGCACCCTAATTAAGGTTTGCCCCAGGTGTCATAAACAGTAGTTGCGGCTCCGGTAAGTACATGTGTACTTGAAACAGCTCTCAATTATTACTCATACAGAATGTTTAATTCAGCCCTTTAATTTTTTAATTAACTGTTGAACTGAAGAGTTATTTGTGTCTATTAAGATTATTTTAAAGTATGAGTATACTTATATCTCTAGGTACAGATATTGGACACAAAAAGTTCAGATTCAGTGATTAAAAAAAGAAAAATCAATTTTTATTCTTGTCAGAAATATTTGTAATTTTGTTTGTCAGTGGTTTAATATACACAAAATGTTAAGTAAATGAACTAAGCACTTTTGCATGTCATCATAAGGCCACCAACAGTTATGCTGGTAACGTTACAATTATTTATAAAATGGCTAGTTTTACAGAAAGATGTTACATTCTGGGAACATTTTTCTGCCAGTTTTTCTGTTAATTTACAGAAATAGTATGTTTAGTTATTTCCTATATTACTACATACCCTCCAACATTGGCCTTCACCTCATCAGTAGCACTTAAGCGATATCGCCGGGGGGGGGGGGTTAGGGGAGTCATAACCCCCCCACGAGGAATTTTTTGCCATACAAAATGTATATTCATCACTCCCTTATCACAAACACCTATACATATATATGAGTTTAAGTAGTCATAACCTCCTGCTTTTTAGAGGTTTTCTCAACACAGGGTGTCTACCAAATTTCTGAAAGTCAATTTCCTGACTTTTGGGAGGTCTCGGGAAAAAAATTCCTGACCAATGCATTTTACTTAGGGAAATTGCACAATGCTTGTCTTTATATTTGCATATTTTGTACAACTTCTTTAAATCAATTTTGACTAAGTATACAGGATTAAGCTTTCATCAATTGAGAAACAGAAGTAGTTGCACTTTCTGATAGAATTAACTAACTGTTCTTGGAAACACAGTCCTAAGATATAAGTTACCAAGTAAGCTAATTTGTCTTTTACCCTCACGTCACGATTGATGGGTCCCCCATTTTCCCCTTCTTATACAAACACATCGCTTGATGCTTTCGCGGTCCAAAAAATGTGTCGCAGCTGCTTTCGGTTTCCAGTCTGACAGTTAGAGAGAAAGTGTAGAAAAAACAAAGACACTGGAAAAAAAAAATTGATTCTTTTGGTGAATTTTCCGGACCCATTATCCAATTTCCCAGTTTTTTCCAGACTTTCCGGACCCCTTTTCCAATTTCCCGGCTTTTACCAGACTTTCAAGAGTGGTAGACACCCTGCACCTGCATCATCATTATTAGAGGTTTTTTTCAATATCAATAGTACTATCACGTTTTAAAAAACGATCCATGTGAACAAAGAAAACAACGTGCGCTGCACTTTCCTTCCACAAAAGAGCTAAGCTTACATCCAAACACAGGACGCAGCAAGATAGGGTGGTGGGAAATGCGAGAGGAGACGTGACGTAACAAGAGAAGGAGCAGCTTACGGCATCCCCCCCCCCCTCCCACGCACACCACACTTTCGCCGACACAAGTTTGCTCACGGCTGCCGGCGCCGAGGGAGAATGTTGAATTCCCTTCTTTCACGATCGGCGCCGACACACAGGAGTGTTGACTCACAACAAAGCAGCTAGGGTTGCAAACCGCACCTCCGTGCAGGCATAATGCCCTAAAAAAAGTAAACATTTGCTCAATTCCGTAGTTTTTTCGTACCATCCGTAGTTCATGCTACTTATCCGTATAAACTACGGATAATCCGTAGCAGTTGGAGGGTATGTTACTATTATATTTCTCCAAATGTTTAAATATTTTTGGTACTTACGTATTATCCCGGCGGTTTACAAAGAGAAATGCTGGGCATATGAAATTATTAATGGTTTTGAATATGATTGCCAATAGTTTGGCAACTCATTTGACAGGAAAATAGTTTGTCAGGAATGACCGCCAGGATAATACGACAGTACCATATTTTTATACATATATTTAAAAATTTTAATGCATTTACGAAAATATAATAGTAATAATAATAAGTATAATACCAGACTACTTACTGGTATTATATTTATTTTATGTATTACTATTATACTTTTATAAATTTATTAAAATTTTTAAGTATATGTATAAAAAAATTTAAACATTTGGAGAAATATAATAGTAATATATGAAATAACTAAAAATACTATTTCTGTAAATTAACAGAAAAACTGCGGCAAAATGTTGCCAGAATGTAACATCTTTCTGTGTACAGGAAGTTTCTGTATACAGAAGAATTACTGGCAGCAAAAAGTTGCCAGAAAATATCTGTATACAGAAATTTTCTGTCAACAGTAATAAATGTTATTCAACAGAATGATTCTGTAACGCTTACAGATAGTTTCTGTATACAGAAATCAACTGTAAAACGCTGCAGTTGATGTATACAGATAATTTCTGTAGGGAACAGAATTTTTCTGTCATATAACATACAGCTCCTGGCAACAGAAAATTTCTGCCTACAGAATATTTCTAGCAACTTTTTGCTGCCAGACTTTTTCTGTTGATTTAAAGGAATATTTTTTGCAGTGTACTGCTGAAACTAAGTGTTGTTATTTCAAAATTGACACAACAATGGAACCATCGGCCGACTTTGTGCGAAATTACTTCTCTAATTTTTTACGGTGCATTAGCATACTACACAAAAATTTTAACATTCGCACAAATAATTCCATACGAACTTTAACTGTGCCCAATTTCACGGTCATCCGTTCGCGCAGTGCGCTGCAAAAGGGACAGTAAGGTTTTGCTTAGCATATTTATATATACATAGATGTGCAAATTTTGTTGTAATAGTATAACCCTATAGTACTGCTGAAACTAAGTGTTATTATTTCAAAATTGACACAACAATGAAACTATCGGCCAACTTGGTGCGAAATACTGCATGCCAAATTACTTCTCTAATTTTTTACGGTGCATTAGCACACTACACAAAATTTTAATATTCGCACAAACAATTCCATACGAACTTTAACTGTGCCCAATTTCACGGCTGTTGTTGCATATTGGGAAAAGCTAAAGACTCTTTATATTTTTCCCCATTCTTTCCCACCCTCTTCATTAAATACCTTGTTTGAAATGTGATACATCTATAACTATTTAAGGTAAATGGGGGGGAAAAATCACATGTCCCTGTTGTATGTTTGTAAACAAACTTTTCTATCTTTCTTAAATATATACAAAATATCTAAAGTTTATTCTGATAATGAACAATAACTTAATTATGAAATAAATACAAAATTATAATGCTATGAATACCTGGAGATAGTAATATACAACTTGTAATCTTTTAAACTACCACAGAAATGTAAACAATTTTGCTGACTTGGCATAGTAAGACATGCTGTGATGTCATCATATCAGATTAGGTTCAGATAAGGAAATTAAAGTTAACTTGGTGTTGGTTGTTTGTTCCAAGTATCAAGTACTAATTGTTTTGTCAGGAAATGTTCAACCTTTTTTTCTTAACTGTCATGATGGCATCTAGTTTCTGGATGTTGTTAATATACAAATTTACTGTCATGTTGCAAGTATATATGGACTGGATCTATTAGTTTTGTCAGCAGTGCAGTGTGTAAAGTATCAGCCAGTAGGTAATAGCTACTTCTTAATCCTTCTCCAGGCTTGTATGTTTTTCTTGACATTTAAAAGTCTTATGCATGGGGTAACTATGCAAAGCAGGGATCCATAACTTAACGTAATGTGCATTATAACCAATTCGTTATTTGTTACAAATCATAACGTTATTCATACCGTAACTTTCAAATCGTTCTTCACAAAATAACGTTAATGATTTGAGAAATCAGTATTCGGTTACTTGACCCAAAACTGCTCGGGGAATAACATTATTTAATAACAATATTCAACGTATACTTATTATAACGTTATCTTTTCTGTGCTATACATAATAACTCTAAGAAGAGTAACGGAATGCATTCGGTTAATCATGTTAACCGTTTAGTTTATAACGTTAAACTCAGATAACTATTTGATAACGATACAGTATCAATTAGTTAGAATATAACCTTTCATTCAATAACAATTTAAATGCAGTATGAGACCATAACGTTAAAGGAACACAACGACAGGTTCATACCGTTATAACGCAATAAAGAAATGCCATTCATATTGAAACAATCCGTTACAAAATATAACAAATTGTTCCAATATATTTAAATACGGTATAAGATCTAACCGTTCGAGTAACCTACAAATTTTGATCCGAATCAGCGGCTTTTCGGACTGAGAGTAGGGTGAATGAAATGTAAAAGTATTGAGTGGGTTCACCACCCGCATTTATATTCCGTACGTAAAACACAGGACACATGCAAGGACTGATTTCCAGCAGGGTATTCGGAGCAATCGCCCGGGCCCCCAACAATAAGGGCCCCTCCCTAATAACCCTTTAAATCTAAAAATTTGCACATTTTGAATTTAATTTAAAATAAAAGACAGCTAATTTAATTTCATGTGAAAAATAACAGTAATCATAATTCGTTACTATTTCATAGAGCTATCATTATATGCACGCCTTTTTTTTAGCTAACGGTATAGCCTCAGGTAATTATTCAGCGCAAACATCATTTAGGCGTGGTCTATGTAGTAGTTAATATTGTAAAAAAGTAACATGCTGAATGAAGCTTTGTGGGCTTCAGCATGTTACTTTTTTACAATAATAAAAAATCTTTTGTTTAAAGTGTGAATGTCGAGCATTTTGTCCTATTATGCGGCTGTCAATCTATCAGTGTTGAGTTTTGGTCGCTTTTCTACAGATGCAGCGTAAATACGCGTTTAGAACCCTTTAAAATGTCCTTCAACCAAGGCACCCTTATCTTTTGCAGATAGCCCTTGTTTAGCTTTGCCATAATACAATACAACACACACACACCAAAAAAAAAAAAAAAAATTCTTTTCAAGACAGAACGCTTTTAAACTCTAGTCCTGCCAACTGTTAGCAATAGGAGGTGTGTTAAACAGTAACATTTTTAATTAGTAATAGGTTGGTGCATAATTATCAGAACAATCCCAGATTTTGATTCAGGGTGGTTTGTCCATTTCAAACCTGGTGAAATTAGCTTCGAAGATCAGCCAGGAAGAGGGCGACCATTGGATTTTGACGACCAGGCACCTTTGGCAGACTGGAAGGGAAGAAAGCTGGGATTGTTCCTTCCGATGGGGAAAAGGAAAAAAGGCCTGATAATTATGCACCAACCTAATAACTTTAAATGTTAAAGTACCGTAATTTATGGAAGAAACGCCGCGGCATTTATGAGTTTAAAAGTTAAAAAATAGTAAGTGCGGCGTTTCTACCGGGTGCGGCGTTTACAATATTTTTAATTTTTTTTAGCCGATCTTCAACGAAAAGTCGAAAAATTTGTTTAGTGATAATTTTCTCAAAAGATGGCGCCACCACCAACACACACTCTTTAGCGCGCACAGATCACAGCGTAGCGAATCAGAATGCGAACGTACCCCCCATAGAAAAGAGGTTTGATCTTTGATCCAGTTTTGGAGAAAGTCAGAGCACCCTGAGATGGGTCCATGTCCCGTGCTCTGAAGTGGATGGCTTCATACATCCAACCGATGTCTCCTCAATTAAGTAAAAAGAAAAAAAAAATAGAAGTAAATCTTTTACATCTACATTTTAGCCCCAACGCAGAACATGCCGAAATCGGCGACGTGCGTCGCAGAACAAAGAGCTCCGCTGCAGAACAATTACGGATGAGGACTGAAAAGGGAGAGAGAGGGGAGAAATCAATCACTTTAAACAGAAAGTCAAACTCAAAAGCCAGACAGCAATCTGGAGGGATACCATTTCATCTCCTGCATCCAGGCATAGAAAGAATATATTCCTTTGTGCGGGGGGGGGGGGGGGAGATGGCACGGCGGCAATTAGTCAAAAATGAATTATCACCCAAAAGGCGCCTGATCATCTCCTTCTGGGAGAGCGCCACCTTTTTGGACCCCACATGTGGAGAACGGACAGCGCTTATCACTTGCAATATCATTCACATTCATTTTCTAGCTACGTTTTTTCCCCTGGTAAATATGTCTGCTCGAGACAAAGTCTCTTGCTTTGTGTGTAATACTCCTATCATTTTTAAAAATTATAGGAACATATAAAACTGAGAATTGTTATGTGCGACCCCTTTAAAAAAATTGGATTAAAATGGCTCCTTTACAAAAATACAATCGATTAAAATGGCCACTTCAAAATTACAAGTAGTAAAATTAGACCTTCATACATGCAACCCGTTAAAATGCATTTTTGCAAATAATTTATCCTCTTCTGAATATGATGTTTATTAAATAGCTTTTTTATTTCATCTTTCGTGAGCTATGAGCTGACCTTAAAGGTGCCTCTCCGATGTTTGTTTTCTGTTGACACAACAAGAAAACGCAATCAGGATTTTCAAACAAATATGCACGCATACTTAGAAAGGGAAAGGGAGATTAAGCAATTCCGCCTGTCGATCTTGATACTGCAATGTCAGAAGTTATGTTTAGTAATTACACGGTTGCAAATTATTTAATAAATATTCATAATTTCAGATTTTACCGCCGTAGTAAAAGCAGTTAGTAACGATGCTCCGGATGTTTCGCGCTCTTGCAAGTTTATGCTGTGAACGATTGTTTTGTTAAACTGGTCTTCCTATTACAGTTTATTCATAATTATTATAGATAATACTATGCTTTAAGTAATTATGGAAGCATTTAGAAATGCAAAACTACTATAAAGGGGTCCGAAAAGTTACGCGATTTCGAAACATCGGTCTGAAAATCTTGAGAATTGCAACATTTGAATATTTTATGGCTTTTGTTGCAATTAAGAATATTTAGCCTTACTTATATAAAAATTAACATCGATAGCATATGATAAATTTAAATTATTGGCCCAATTATATTTTCTAATTATCTCTTCTGAAAAATCGAAAAATTCAATATATTTTATTAAAAACTGTACAGAATTCTGCAAGTTCTTTTTCTCCATACTCATTTAATTCCCCAGAAAAAGATGGAAAGGAAGCTGTATATAAAATGTCAGCAGTGCAAACACATATCAACTTTCCAGGCCCATCTTCACCAAAGAAACGTCTCATTATATTTGCACTAGCACTTTAGCATACTTCATGACAAGGAGACACAGGGTCTGTTACACTGCTTGTGTACTTAAGTGCACCAGACTTCTGAGCATTTGGTTGTAGGGAGGGGGGGGGGGTAAGATTATAAAGGAAGAGAAAAGATTTAAAATATGAAATACCCAGAAGTCTTAAGGAACAAAAGTCTTTTTATTGAGAAAATTATTTTACTTTTATTTTCATTCTCTATTTTGCAAAGTTCAAACAATTAAAATATTATAGTTAATGCATAAAAATATTAATAACTCTTCTGTTCAAAATAACCCTATAATGGTATAAATATCTATTCCAGTTATTCAATATTTATTCCACAACAAATTCCAGTTCTTAATTTTTTTTTTTTTAATGGACAACAATAGCTAAAAATTTTTTCAGGATTATCATGCAGCCATAATAAATATTCCGTTGATATTAACAATCAGCTGGTCATCTATTTAAGTGGTAATATTGAAATAGCCGGAAAGGAGATAAGAACATTTGCCTCCCCGTCTAGCCCACAAAGAAAACCACAAAGCATTCTGTAACTCCAAGCCACAAAGTAAGAAAGGGGAAAGAAATTATGTTTTGACAATAAATTTCTAACTTTTGAACAAATTAAGATGTCTTTCTAAAATTTAGACTGTGAATCAATTTTTGCATTTAAAAGTGATCCCCAAATTTTCAAACAAATCGGTCCATTAATAAAAAAATTATAGATGAATTAGTTTTTACACAGTTGATTTCCATCCCCCTTCTCATCAAGGTCCGCTACTACCCGGACTGGGCCTCCCGAGTGCTTCCGGGAGGGGGAAAGAGGGCGGGAGAGTTCTATAACCATAGCAGTTGTGCAAATTCCTCCTTTTCATTTGACAATTATCATTAACACATTAGGTGTAAGCAAACAAATAACAGTTAAACAAATAAAAGGGCTAAAGAAACTTAATAAGAACTTCGCTGATAAAAAAGAACTTCGCTGGCAAAAGAGGGTGTCAAGTTTTTAATCATCGGGGCGCTAACGAATTTTTTTTTTTAAAGGGCATCGGGGCACGGCGCACCACTGACCTCGCCTAGAATGAGCTCAGCAGATTATAAATATCAAAATTAGCAATATAATACACAAATGATTTTGATAACAATAGAATTTAATGATATTTGATTCTTTATCCCATTAAATATTTAGCTGCTTCATCAAAATTGAACAACCCAGCACACAGGAAAAGCCCGCTACTTTTTTTTTTGTTGTTGTTGTTTGTTTGTTTTGAGAGGGATTCTGTGTGGCATTGCAAGAATTGCTCAATCCCTCAGTCTAGTGCGAAACCTGAGTTAACAAACGATAGAATTCGTCTGGCCGGTAGTCAGAAAGTCGTAAATCGCCAGTTTTTTAAGTTTAAACGCCACCTGGCGACTGGGAATTTTAAGCTTTAGTTCGAAATATTTTCTCTACATATATATATATATGTTTGGTTAATGTTTCATTTCCTTGTTACTTTCATAATTACACAAAGTTTCTCTAATTTCTTTTAATATTTTAGATATAGGTTACGCTTACTAACATCCTAACATAATAGCCCTCTGTATATTAAGGCAGATTTCCTGCAGAACATTTTTGGCTAGTTGAGAGAGCGTTGCAGAACATTGCAAAACATTCTGCTTTGGGGCATTTTAGAACTATAATTAAATTTTAATGAAGTTTTGAATATATATTTTGAAGGGTTAAAGTTCTGTAAAATACCGCAAAAGTGCACTACCCTCTATTAAATGCACCCGTTTTTCACATGAACCTCTATTGTTCTTAAAATACTGAATTTCAGCCAAAATCAGTCTATGTTGCGCACGGTGCGAGTTTAACCCTTCCCCCCCCCCCCCAAAATAAATAAATAAATAAATAAAGTTAATCTGAAAGTTTTTTTTTTTTTTCGCCGTGCGGCTTTGCGCCCTGTGCACTCTATCGAATAAACACTGCCAACTAATTGGTATGCTCAAGAAATGCTGAGTGCTTTTAAAATAAATCCGAATGTTATAAATATCAAAAATAATAAATAAATACCATCAAGAGTTGTTACACAACATTCAGTTTAAAACAACAATTTGCTGAAGCAAGCTCATTACGTAATCAACAGCTGGCCATCCGCGGGGGAGGGGGGAAATGTTTACTTTTAACTGGAGCCTCTTACACATCGATGGCCGTTTTCATTTTAATGGCGTCTGGTAGTCTGTCCGAACTTTGTGCGGATGCAAGAAGGTTTTTAGAAGTTATTTTTTTATTTCTATAGATTCGCCTTTGTGAATATAAACATTGATATCTGATTATTTGAAAATACAAATCGTAAGCTTTGTAAAATAGTGGCAAATACTTTAAAACATTCTATGGGAAGGGGGAGAAAAAAGGAGATTTTTTTACCGTTTATCCAATTACTCCCGAAATATATCCGATCAACTTAATAGCTTTTTTAATAAATTAGGTCTAATAAGTAATGCATCATATTTTTTATTTATTTATTTTTTGTTAATTAAGAAATTATTTTAGAAAACATTGAATGTTATCTGGCATTGACTTCTTCTGACCATGATCACCCCCACCCCACCAACGATCGCGGCTGCGGCGTTTATGCCGGGTGCGGCGTTTCTGACGATTTTCTAGCTAACTAAGCTCATTTTCGTGGGTGCGGCGTTTCTTCCATAAATTACGGTAATCAGAAGTTGTTCTTTCTGCACTTTAAAGGAATGTTAAAACGTGACATACTGATGTTGACACTGCCCGTGAAAAGGTTAAATTCTAGGTCTGTTTTAAAAAAATATTTTTTAAAGGAACTGGGAGTTAAGGGCTTAGGGTCACGTATCCTCCTAACACCGACATGTTTAGATCAGATAGTATTAGCATTAATGAGTATGTGTGTATTTTGCAAATCTAAAAGGCAGGTATCTGCTTAGTGGGGGGCGCTGCCTTGGGCGAAGGTCTTTTTAAGAAATCCAACACATATTCACGCAACATTTGTCAAAAATCGCCCAAAACTTCAGACTGTTAGATAGACAGCCACGCAGTTGGCTCGAAGCCTGGACTTTGATACTTTAGCAATCCATCATGCTCAATGTTTTATTCACTTGGCTACGGTACGCCATTATAAGCATTTAGCTTTTTATGTCTTGCGAAAATTCCGTTTATTTATACACAACCAGACTTCGTGTAATCATAATCGTGTAATCGTAATCGACTGTAATCGATTACATTTTCTTGTGTAATCGTAATATAATCGTAATCTGGCAAATAAATTTTTCATGTAATCGTAATCTAGTCATAATCTAGAAGTTTATTTTTTCGCGTAATCGTAATCTAGAAATTTCACTTGCTAGATAGTCGTAATCGAAGAGACTGTAATCGTAGTCGCTTTGATTACGAGAGGATTACAAAACGATTACAGTTGCCCAGTTTTAGTTTTTGTTCTGCTTGCTGGGAAAATTTTCACGGGGAGGCACAGGCATGCCCTGAAGACAGGAAGTTCCAGTGCAGCTCCGACGTTTGGAGGAAGACAGGAAATCGCTTGTATTATTATTTTTTTTTTCCCCCGGAAAATATTTAGATGACCATTCTTTTTTGTTATTGTTGTTGTCTGTCGTCTTCTGTTCATCCAAGTCTGGACTGGTGAGAGACAAGAATGGACTTCCCAGAAGAAAGTGAGGGTTGCGCGGGAGGGAATAGCTAAAACTATTTCTTGTGGTGTCAGATCTTTCCTTCATTTCTTCATTTTGATTTGCAGTCGTGAAAAAGAACATAAATGGCACCTACACAGGAAAAAGTGCAGCATGTTTTTTCAGTTTTAGAAAAGTATAAAAATAAAAATGGAAAAGGATGTGCATTTAAGAACTGTGAATGTGTTGTTTGGATTAGTGGACAACAGATAAACTTTGGTTCCTTGTGTTGTTTGGATAAGCAGGTAGGCACGCATATATTTCTGTTAAAAATTAGTATATCTTTGTGCTATTAATAAGAATGTAATAAATTTATAAAGACCTTTAGAAATATCAATATTTTTTAATGATCGATAAATTTCTGGATAAATGGGTAAAGAGTAGGGAACATAGACAATGATCTACAAAACCTCTTTTCCCCCTTTAATAGAATTAACATTTTTTTTTTTCCTTCAATAAAATTTTATGGTGAATAAAAATGCGTAAAAATACATAATGAAGTATTAAAAATCAATTTTGTTTTATTTTCGACTTGATTGGCTGCCTTGACTTAGTTCTAAAAGTTTAATGGATAAATAATTTATTTTCATTTATGCCAGTGTTAGTGATTAGTCACAGAAAATAGTTCATTTTTTTTTTAAATATAATTCACAAAGTATTCATACTTTGTTTTTTTTCACTGATGAGTGCAAAAATTATTTAAAATATTTTGTTTCTATCTAATTTGTACTGTACACATATTATATTAAAACATAGTACGTCTTTCGAACTTGAATTGTTGGCATTTATTTATTATCAATTTGGAATTAAACTGCAGACTAATTATATATAACTTTTCTATTGTGTGTATTATAAGCTTTTATAATTCCTCCGAGAATTCGCATTAACCAACATAGGCGTAGGACAGGGTTCCGCTTGCAGTCTACTTTGTTTAAAATACCATCGATTCAAAAGTCTTTTCCTCCTGCAAAACCTATAAAAATTTCACTATTTCCACTCTTGAATATATTATATACACACATCCCTCTCCCCCCCCCCCTCTCATCCGCAAATCTTTGACATCTCTATGTCTATATTAACCTATTTTCTATCTCTCATAAAAATGTTAGCTCCTTTATACCACATTCAAAAGTTTAAAAAAACTTTTGGCACTGTACTATTTTCATTAAATTTCAAATGTATATATGTATGTATTAAATATTCAATATGTAAAAGGAATTCTTGACCAGAGACAAAAATGTGTGTCTGTTCTTTAGCATATATAACAGCTAATTGCTTAGAAAGTGAGCATCTTTGAACGGTTAATTATTTATAAAATAGTTTTACAGTAAATTCGTGCCTTTTTTATTGTAATTGGCATTACGTTGGGTTTTACCATTCACACCGCCAATATCACTGTCCAGTTTTGTTTATTACGTCGTACCAGCACCAATACACTATATATGACCCACCACACTTTTAAGATGTATGTTTAGAGATATCTTTAGACATCTCCATTCTGCTATTCTTAAGTAATTCTTATTAGTAGTATTCTTAAGTCTTTCTGTAATTCTTAAATTATCCTCAATAGATAGTATGCATGTAGTTTTGAGTTAGTAGTTAGTTTTGAATTTTTAAAACGGCATGTGTATTCTAGAAATTAAAAGTTTGTTTGTTTGGCAGGCCCAGTTTTAGATATTTAATGCCCATATCCATGTTATGAAAGTATAAAAAAAGAAGTTAAACTGTGCGTGAAGTTTTCTGTAAAATAATAACTGCAATATACGTTCAGCCTCATCTATTCAGATTCAGGCTAACGGTTATTGTAGAGAAAACAATGCATTTGTCGAGAGCCCCTGTTTTTAGCATTTTACTCAATGCATTAAAAAAACTTAAAATTTGGTTTAATATGTTCGCGCACATCGTTGCAAGATCGTAATGACAGAGGTTATTATTCCTCCTTCACGGCTGAATAGGAACCATGGCTAACTTTTCATGCATCTGCCAGTACCTCTTTCGAAACCAGAAATCCAGGATATAGGCAATATCCTGGACTAATTTTTGCAGAACTTATCCAGAACTAATTTTTGCTTGATTAGGTTAAACCTGGGTTCATTTCAAAGATGTGTTAAACCACCAAGCCTGTCCCCCCCTCCCACCCCACACGCACACTGCAAATGACATATGTTTAAGTTAAAATCGGAAAATGCCATGTTCAAATAGAGGTTCATATGCATTAAAAAACTTTTCACAAGTGGGCCTAGGAAATCAACCAGGTTCGTCTAATAGTATAGAAGTTCTTGCTGTATGGCATTCTTGTAATTTAGCTCCCTGAACAGATGGACCCATTATTCTGTTCTTGAATTAAAATTGTAAAATTTAGACATTATAATATCAATGCCAGAAGGGTAAAAAGAAAAGTTTTGTAATCATAATATAATCGTAATCGGACTCAAATGTAATCATAATCGAAAGTTTTAATAGATTACGTAGTCGTAATCTAATCGTAATCGGAAATTGGGTTTTATATGATAATCGTAATCTAACCATAATCGGGAATTATACTTTCTCCGGTAATCGTAATCCTGGTCTAAAAGTGAAAAATAATCGTAATCGATTACACGTCTGTGTAATCGGCACGAAGTCTGTACACAACTCTAATGTATGGTTCCTTCCAAAGAAACGACTGTCTGCACTCCTGCTCAAGAAAGTGGAACGAAATTGGGAATCACTGATCTAGATCTATGAGTAATGTTAATATATTTAAAAAGACATACTGTTTTGCGTGTTTAATGCCATATATAACATCATTGATCTCATGAACTCTGATTATGTATCAATCATCCATCACTTTTATGATCTTGTTTTTTGTATGCCATTTCTTTTTTGAAGGAAGGGGGGGGGGGGGGATGATGTTGAGTTGGGAAATAGTACTTTCTTTAAGTGCATGCAAGTTATGTCCTCCCTCCCCCCCCTTGCAAATGTGAAAGGGGGGAGGGAGGACATAAAAGACCACCTCAAGAGGGTAATAATTAAAGATCTAATAAAGAATAAAATGGTGGAAAACTGTGAAACTATTACTATTAAAAAAATGTATATTGCTATAACGCAAATATGATGACTTCGTTTTCAGAATATTTTGTCATTTCTCTCATGTGTCAATGATCCTCATCTCTAAATCCATTGCCTTTTCACTTTACGAACCTGTTCTATATATGGAAGTATTGTAATCCTGAAAATATTCGACTTTTAAGATTTTTATCTATTTATACGTTTTCGGGAATTAATTCATTTATGTTGTTTTTGCGGTAATGTATTTATGTATGTGTGTAATTGTGTACATGAGCAAACACGATAGCTCCTAAACAGTGCATTTGATTGAGCTGAAATCTTGTATATATATTATAGACCACCCTCGCATGACCCATATTGATTTTCGTGTATACAGGATGTATAGTTTTTTTACAAGACTGTAAAAAAAATTTAATACATTGGATGGGAGCTCTTGAAAGTGCGCTAGCATCTATTGACAATTTCAGTATTTTGTATTATGGCAAGCCTACAAGAAGGGCAATCTACCCACGGTAGAGGGAGTTTTGGGCGGAGGACTTTTTTAAGGGGTTCTAACGCCTATTTTCATGGTATCTGCATGCACATAAAACCACCTGAAACTTCGGATCCTTTGATCGACACATTATGATCTATAGACATAAATAATTTAAGGCGTACTAGTGCTTAAATGGTGCATTCGTATAAGTTCAAATTCACCTGCATTTCCCCAGCCCAACCACATTGGCAAATGCAAATTCGAGTTATGCCATTCGTTTGTACTTTGTTTGTACCGGAATGTACCGAAATATTTTCGTTTGTACCTATACCGAGATACAGCGCCCCCTTTGTGGTCCGGCTGGGGAAACGGCAGCCCGACCACAACGCAAATTGCAAATTTGAGCTATGCCATTCGTTTGTACTTCATTTGTACCGGAATGTACCGAAATATTTTCGTTCGTACCGATACCGATATACAGCGCCCCCTTTGTGGTCGGGCTGGGGAAACGGCAGCCCGACCACAACGCAAATTGCAAATTTGAGCTATGCTATTCGTTTGTACCGGAATGTACCGAAATATTTTCGTTTGTACCGATACCGAGATACAGTGCCCCCTTTGTGGTCGGGCTGGGAAATGGCAGCCCGACCACAACGCAAATTGCAAATTTGAGCCATGCCATTTGTTTGTACCGGACTGTACCGAAATATTTTTGTTTGTACCGATACTGATACCGAGATAGAACGCCCCCTTTGTGGTCGGGCTGGGGAAACGGCAGCCCGACCACAACGCAAATTGCAAATTTGAGCTATGCCATTCGATCGTACTTCATTTGTACCGGAATGTACCGAAATATTTTCGTTTGTACCGATACCGATACCGAGATACAGCACCCCCTTTGTGGTACGGCTGGGGAAACGGCAGCCCGACCACAATGCAAATTGGAGCTATGCCATTCGATTGTACATCGTTTGTACCGGAATGTACCGAAATATTTTCGTTTGTACCGATACCGAGATACAGCGCCCCCTTTGTGGTCGGGCTGGGGAAACGGCAGCCCGACCACAACGCAAATTGCAAATTTGAGCTATGCCATTCGTTTGTACTTCATTTGTACCGGAATGTACCGAAATATTTTCGTTTGTACCGATACCGATATACAGCGCCCCCTTTGTGGTCGGGCTGGGGAAACGGCAGCCCGACCACAACGCAAATTGCAAATTTGAGCCATGCCATTTGTTTGTACCGGACTGTACCGAAATATTTTTGTTTGTACCGATACTGATTCCGAGATCGAACGCCCCCTTTGTGGTCGGGCTGGGGAAACGGCAGCCCGACCACAACGCAAATTGCAAATTTGAGCTATGCCATTCGATCGTACTTCATTTGTACCGGAATGTACCGAAATATTTTCGTTTGTACCGATACCGATACCGAGATACAGCACCCCCTTTGTGGTCGGGCTGGGGAAACGGCAGCCCGACCACAACGCAAATTGCAAATTTGAGCTATGCCATTCGTTTGTACCGGAATATTTTCGTTTGTACCGATACCAAGATAGAACGCCCCCTTTGTGGTCGGACTCGAGCTCGGGAAACGGCAGCCCGACTACAACGCAAATTGAAAATCTGAGCTATGCCATTCGTTTGTACCGGAATGTACCAAAATATTTTCGTTTGTACCGATACCGATATCGAGATACAGAGCCCCCCTTGAAGCCCAAAAACAGAAGGCTGGAAATTTGTCTATTGCACGATACCCTTTGCGGCCGCTCAAACGTGGCACCAAGCAAAGTAATTTTTAGGAGACTTGCGGACGGACGGCAAAGTGTTCGTCGGCTTCGGGTGATCCCGTTGACTCCCACATTGAAATCTGTTTCATGTAATTTTTTTTACTTAAAACTCCGATTTTGATTCTATTTCTGTGCATACGTTAAGATAAGGTGACCATAAGTCCCCAATTTTTGGGGACAGTGCCCAATTTCTGTTGTTTTGCCCCCAAAATGTAAAAAAAAAAAACAATTGGGGACAATTTTTTATTAATACTTTTTTTTATTAGATTACTGTTCATTATTTCGTTAATTATAAAATGTCCCAAATTTTGTTTCAAATTTGGGGACATGTCCTCAATTTTACGTTCAAAAATTAGGTCACCATAGTTAAGGTGACCAAACGTTTCCGCTTTCAAAACTTTTCAGCTTGTCCCCAAAATATAAAACAACAATTGGGAACAAAATTTTAATTAGAACAGTCATATCTTCCCAATTTATTAAGAAATCAATCGTTTTTCCTTAATTTTATCAATATTTATTATGTTCTAGCTAGTTTAATAAACAGAAGCTATTCTGAGAAGAGCATTGAATTTATAAAGGGCCTCAAACTTGTTTCAAAATTGGGGACACAATACTGATTTGTCCCCAACCCTTTGTTTAAATATAGTCACCTTAGTTAAGGCGACCATGTTTCTAAACAGTAATTTGGGGACAAATGAAGCATTGTCCTCGAATCTAATCAAAACTTGGGGATGCTAGAAAATATTTACGAGGACACGACATATTACCATGTACACCCTCCAAAAATAGTATTCGAGTAAGAGATAAATTTCCTATTTTAGATTTGCGAATAATGATTGAGTTTTGGAAAAACGTAAAATGTGACAGAAATATGGAAAGTCATATTTATACATAGCCTAATTCATATTCTATGATAAATAATTTTTAATATACGAAACCAACGTAGGAAATTTTTACTCGAACACTTTTTTCGGAGGGTGTATAGCAGTATACCCATACTTTAAATCTTGTATGACTTTGATACTTAAAAATGAACACTAATAGCTATTTATATCAATTGTGTATTCTTATTTTTAATAAATTAATGGAATGTATTTCATTAATTTATAAATATTTATTTAAACCAGAAGTATGAAAGGAACATCATCTTGAAATATTGCAATTTATTCAAAATTTAACCCATTCGTGCCTGGATATTTTTGTGACTTTCTTCGATTTTTGCTAACACCAGCAGTAATTGATAAATTTCTGATGTCAACTTTTTGAACAAGGGATGATTTCATTTAAAATCATTATGTATAAAAATTGAAATGTCAACATCGTACTTGGCCATATTAAATTATTTTGTGGAATTGAGGTTCAATACTCGCGAATAAAGGCTAGGAAAAATAAATAACGTTTTCGACTGATAGCAAAAATGTAGTTCCAAAAAAGGGACGCTAGGCATAAATGGGTTAACTCTTGGAATAGTATTTGTATTTTTCAGAAGACATTGCTTTTTACATTGGATCATTTTGTGATCATTTTTCATGGAACCTTGTACACCCTCTAAAAAAAGTATTCGAATGCAAGAAAATTTTCGTACATCAATTTCATGCATGGTTCTTCATGAAAAGGGATTAATCATTAAGAAAACTGAAATGGGAAATTTGGCTCATAGTCGGATACTTTATTGAATGTCTGTACACGCTACACACACCATGGGCATAGCCAGCGAGGGGCAGGGTGGGGCAGCTGCCCTCCCCTAAAATGAGCTATCATAGGGTCTGATTATGACAAACCGGACATTCTTCGGTTAGACTCCATGTCCTGCCCCCCCCCTTATGAAAATCCTGGCTACGCCCTTGACACACAATGACAACAAGCACTTTCACAGTTCGAATTTCATTGTTTCTCTGAGTAGGTGGCGCATTTCTTTGATTTATTTTACTTATTTCTTCAGTTTTTTCTGAAAGAAATAAAGTAAACGGAAACTTTCAGGAAAAGAAAGTCCAAATCTTTAAATTTGGGGACAAAGTATTTTTGGGGACAAAATGAAAAAAAGATCTATATTTGCGGACTGTCCTCGAATTTCGCGGACGTATGGTCACCTTACCTTAGTATACGCAGGAAAAGTATACAATATTCACACAACAGATTCTTAAATGTATCAAACATATACAGGGTGACTCATAAGCATATGTACAAAATTTAAGGGGGAGACAGAGCACATCATAAGGAATCAGAATTACATATCAATGCGGGGTCGTAAACGTTGTCTTCATGTAGCTTGTAATAATCACTTTGGTATAAGTGCTAAAACAATAGCGAAATATCCGACCATTGTACGACAAAGACTAATGTATTTTTCTCAGAAACAAGGTATCTGAAATTCTTAGTTTAAAAATTCTCTTTCATTTCACGGATGAAATTTTTGGAGATCAGCCTGTTGTTTAAAAAACAAAGGCCTTGGGTAAATACCAATTTCTGTTTCAAAATTGGGGACATTTTATAAATTCAATGCTTTTCTCAGAATAGCTTCTATTTATTAAACTAGAGCATTATTAACATTGATGAAATTAAGGAAAAACGATTGATTTCTTACTAAATTGGGATGATATGACTGTTTTAATTAAAATTTTGTTCCCAATTGTTGTTTTATATTTTGGGGACAAGCTGAAAAGTTTTGAAAGCAGGAATGTTTGGTCACCTTAGACCTAATTTTTGAACGTAAAATTGAGGACGTGTCCCCGAATTTGAAACAAAATTTGGGACATTTTATAATTAATGAAATAATGAACAGTAATCTAATTAAAAAAAGTATTAATTAAAAATTGTCCCCAATTTTTTTTTTTTTTTACATTTTGGGGGCAAATTGCAAAACAACAGAAATTGGGCACTGTCCCCAAAAATTGGGGACTTATGGTCACCTTATCTTAACGTATGCACAGAAATAGAATCAAAATCGGAGTTTTAAGTAAAAAAAATTACATGAAACAGATTTCAATGTGGGAGTCAACGGGATCACCCGAAGCCGACGAACACTTTGCCGTCCGTCCGCAAGTCTCCTAAAAATTACTTTGCTTGGTGCCACGTTTGAGCGGCCACAAAGGGTATCGTGCAATAGACAAATTTCCGGCCTTCTGTCTTTGGGCTTCAAGGGGGCGCTGTATCTCGATATCGGTATTGGTACAAACGAAAATATTTTGGTATATTCCGGTACAAACGAAGTACAAACGAATGGCAAGGCTCAAATTTTTTATTTGCGCTGTGGTCGAGCAGCCGTTTCCCGAGCATGAGTCCGACCACAAAGGGGGCGCTGTATCTCGATATCGGTATCGGTACAAACGAAAATATTTTGGTACATTCTGGTACAAACGAATGGCATAGCTCAGATTTTCAATTTGCGTTGTAGTCGGGCTGCCGTTTCCCGAGCCCGAGTCCGACCACAAAGGCGGCGCTGTATCTCGATATCGGTATCTGTACAAACGAAAATATTTCGGTACAGTCCGGTACAAACGAATGGCATAGCTCAAATTTGCAATTTGCGTTGTGGTCGGGCTGCTGTTTCCCCAGCCCGACCACAAAGGGGGTGCTGTATCTCAGTATCGGTATTGGTACAAACGAAAATATTTCTGTACAAACGAAGTACAATCGAATGGAATAGCTCAAATTTGTAATTTGCTTTGTGGTCGGGCTGCCGTTTCCCCAGCCCGACCACAAAGGAGGCGCTGTATCTTGGTATCGGTATAAACGAAAATATTTCGGTACATTCCGGTACAAACGAAGTACAAACGAATGGCATAGCTCAAATTTTCAATTTGCGTTGTGGTCGGGCTGCCGTTTCCCGAGCCCGAGTCCGACCACAAAGGGGGCGCTGTATCTCGATATCGGTACAAACGAAAATATTTCGCTACATTCCGGTACAAACGAATGGCATAGCTCAAATTTTCAAATGGCGTTGTGGTCGGGGTGCCGTTTCCCCAGCTCGACCACAAAGGGAGTGCTGTATCTCGACATCGGTATCGGTACAAACGAAAATATTTTGGTACATTCCGGTACAAACGAAGCACAAACGAAAGGCATAGCTCAGATTTTCAATTTGCGTTGTAGTCGGGGTGCCGTTTCCCCAGCCCGACCACAAAGGGAGTGCTGTATCTCGACATCGGTATCGGTACAAACGAAAATATTTCGGTACATTCCGGTACAAACGAAGTACAAACGAATGGCATAGCTCAGATTTTACATTTGCGTTGTAGTCGGGCTGCCGTTTCCCGAGCATGAGTCCGACCACAAAGGGGGCGCTGTATCTCGATATCGGTATCGGTACAAACGAAAATATTTCGGTACATTCCGGTATAAACGAATGGTATAACTCGAATTTTCATTTGTCAATGTGGTTGGGTTGGGGAAATGTACGTCTCAAAACGCATGTGTTTCAGGACTTGCAATCAAAAGTAATACTCCTTCAGGGGCTGAGTCAGAAATTTTTCATGGGGGGGGGGGGGGGGGGGGGGGTTACGACTACTACAACTCAAATATGTGTATACGTGTGTGTGATAATGTAGTGAAGAATATACATTTTGTATGGCAAAAATTTCTGATGGGGGGGGTTATGACCCCCCTAAACCTCCCCTTGGCTACGTCCCTGCTCCTAGTGTTGAAACGGCCGTTAAGATCATGATAAATTAGACGAAAGTCAGCAGTAAAATCAATCACAGCACAGCTCTAGGCAGTGGCGAAGGGGGGGGAGGGGGGTCGTTTGTCGGTGGGGGCGATTAGTTAGAAGATTGACATATTCGTCCATTTTATGGAAGTGAAATAGGATCTTTTACATTAATTTCTTTTATATAGGGGGGCGGTCGCCCCCTCCGCCCCCCTTTAATCCGCCCTTGGTTCTAGGACTGTTGACTTCTGTTTTTGTTCAGAGCTCTGGGAATGGGGGGACCATAACGTGTTTGCCCTTACTTAAAAAGCGGGCATTTTAAAAGGGCTGGTGATTTTAAGCGTTTCTAATGACTCTTCAGGGAGCAGGATCGGGTTTTTCAGTTTTTTCGATTGTACACAATAGATTCACTTGAGGACTATGACCCGCAAACCTCTGTGAAGGATACGTTTTAATTCCACTCCGGTGGGCCACAAAGGGAAGGTAGCTTTACAAATCTACTGCGCATAATAAATTTCACTTTTCAAGTCCGCTTTTAATTTAGGTGCTAATGGGAAGAAAAATGGAAAACAAACAATAAAAATAAAAATTTATACTATATGATTAAATTTAAAATAAATTTACTATTAGCATATTAAAATAATACATTTTTACACCCCCCCTTCATTTTTTTTAAAGGGTAAATTTGAAAAGTGTCAAAAAAGGGTCTCTAGATCATTGGCACGTGATGAACGTTTCGATCGTCCGCCATCTTGCTGGTAGTTAATTCGAGCGATGGCAACGGCTGCCCTTTTTTTCAGCATTGGGCAATCTATCCAGCTGTTCTCGCTTTCTTCCATTTTTCAGCAGGTGTCAGTGCTGTTAAAAATAACCGTGACCATTTTTTTACGGGAAATGACGTGCTAAAAAGTAAAGGAGCTATGTCACACGCAACTATTTTTATAGAAATCAAATCTATTCTTTGTGACTGGCAACAATCAAAATGTCAAGAGTTTGGTGTCCTCACGGCGAGGACACTGCGCGTTAAAGGGTTAAAAGCCGAAGTGACCGAAAAAAGGGGAGCAGAAATGATTGAGAATACGTGATTTTGCATATATTACATTAAAGAAAGCCAAAGTAAAAGAAAGCCAAAGAAAAGAAAGCCCAAGTAAAAGAAAGCCAAAGTAACCTGGCCAGTCCGGGCCTGGTAGTGCGAATAACACAATAGGTTTAGTTTGGAAAACGCTCCCCAGGGCACGGTCCATAGAATATGCGATAATAAAGGATTATAGCATGGGAGTAAAAAAAAAAAGAAAGAAAAAAAAAAAAATCAATCATATAGGTCCGTGTTCCTCGAAATTTGTTTTTCATGCGCTAGGCCACGGTCTAGGACCCCCAACATTTTTATTAATTTGCCAGGAGAGGACAGCTCGCGTCACTGAATGTGTCGCTTAGAGCTAGATATACGCCTTTCCCGGAATTTCTTGCCACAATTTGGAACCTCATCAGAAGGTGGGGGACTTCTGAATACTGGCACCCCTCAGAAACTGCTAGCGACCGCCAAGAGGATTTTCGGAACCACGGATTTAACGTGCACGTACACCGCATGTACACGGTGGTCTTTAGTGGTACACCGGTATTGAACCCACAACCTTCCGGTTACGAGTCCAACGCCTTAACCGCAGGGCTACCACGCCCCATCCCCCAACATTTTTGGGGGGCAATCGTTAAAATAGTTTAAGACAAGAGTACTCCATCAATATTTTTATATCCATCAATATCCATCAATATTGATATATCTATAAATATTTTTTATTATTTCAGGTCACCATCAACAAATAAAAGGCAGAAAGATAAATCACATCGAATGCATTGAGCATAGTCGGCCCCTCAAAATCTTAATAAGGTCCTACCCTTAACTTCATAGTTTTTCATGAATATTAAATCTCAAGTGTATATTTTGAGTGTCTACATCCCTATCCACCCCCTCCCCCAACACCCACGCACACACTTCTTGAAAGATAATATTGCATTCATTTTCACAGTAACAAAACAAATTTTTAAAAAATTCTGTAATAATAATAATAATAATAACGACAATAACAATAATTATAATCTTTTAAATGTATTTTTATTTTTTCTAAAAAACTAGGGCCAAGGCCCCCCGACTCTCTACGCTCGCTTTTCGTATGAGGCATTCGGCCCCTAATCAGGCTTATTCGTAAAAAAGACATAATTTCAACAGACAAAACCCGAAAATTGGATCAGATAGAATGTTACTGAGCTACACATTGCTTGGTTCTTGCATGTTCATTGGTACATAAAAATTTAAACTTCACACTACAGTAGACCCCCCTCCCCCTCATAACATGGAAGATATTTTGTTATGGGAATCCGTGTTGTACAGGTCCTGAGCTATACTCCACCTGGAGTGCAGACTCCGCTTATAATCGCTGGAAAAATTATTTGCACTCCTCAGAAACACAATGATATTTAATGTTGCCATTCAAAAGTTATATTAATTAGGAGCTAAAGCGTAATAAAATCAGAACATCTGCTTCAGCTGTATTTTTAATAATATAAAACCTATTGGACATCTTGCGAATTTGCCCCCCACGGCGATTTTTCATTATTTGGCGACTTGCACACATGTAAAGTTAATAAAAGCTACGGAACAGATAGGATAGCTTGCCACCAATGGCGACTTTTCATTATTTGGCGATTTACACATGCTCACAACCTATAATTACTGTTCATTTAAGGTTACCGGAAAACCGTTATCCATATTTTCATTTACATAATCGTTTGCAGATTGGCGTACTTAGCACCACGAATTACACCATCTCGTCGCGCTAGCAAATATCCAAAGTGTACTATAACTGCTATAATGGAATAGTTAACGCCGCCAAATATTTCTACTGCTAGCAAATAATCCAGCTGGACCGAACCGGCTTTAAAATAATCTGCATTTTAATTATTTTTCATTTTCAAGATATTAGTTATTCTGCTTGGAAAAACGAATAATCGCTAATTCTAAACTCCTGTTGTCTAAGCGAACTTACTATATGAAAATTGTCAACTTTGTGTAACACATTTTGAGTTACTTATTTCATATAGTTTTCATTTTGGCATAAAATGGGCGTAATTCTAACTCATGTTTGTAAATTTCACGTGATTCTAGATACTTGGAAACGCTTTGTTGCAAAGGAATGAATGATTTTATACCAAATCTGGCAACCATTATGTTTATTTTTTCAGTTTTTTATTAATATCTTCTAAAATAATTCGATTTTCGAAATTTAAGTCAGCTTAGCAGGTTCCTCGGAATTTTTCGAATCTGTGGGCACCTTAGTCTAAACTCAAATCCCCACGGTTTAGGAGGAGATAGGTCAACAAGCTTTGACAGTGCCAGCAGCAACGGCCTTTACTATTTTTTAAAATAGAGAGATAACCTACGCTTGTTTTTAAGAGTACCCATTCATTAAATTGCGCCAAGCCCTAGAATCATCTTCTGAAAATCGCATATCACCCATTTTATTTTTTGCCAAATTAAAAAGTTTCCACATTTTAGTCTCGGAAAATTTCCAAATCCTATTTTAAATTTGAGTATAAAAGATTTCATTCCTGCTCTGATTTCACATGCACACGATATTTTAATTAAAAAACAGCCTTACAAATATTCTAAACAGAAAAAAATGATTATTCTTTTATTTTTAATTCAAGAGTCTAAATCATTTAATAAAATGGCCAAACATGGCAACCTCGATGCTTATTTCTCACTTTTTCACTGCAGGGGTTACAATTGCAGTATTGCGGAAGGCAAGAATCGGTGTTTTTGATGGTGCTTTTTATCAATATCTCCTAAACTAATTCGAATTTCGAAAAAATCGCTTCGAGGTGTGTCGGGACCCGTGCTGGAGAATTTCCGTACAAAATTTGGTAGGTCTACGATCACCCGTCTTCGAGCTACGCGAGACACAGACAGACAAACTAACGGACAGTTTACTCATTGCTTTATTTATATAGATTATGCGATTAATTATATTTTAAATGCATAAGGCTATAAATTTTATCATTTCCCTTCATCCCCTTCCACCGGAAACATGCATTTTCCTTGTCTCCTGATAAGTACGATATAACGAGGGGAAACCGATTTTCATCCCATTGGACCCATCCCCTTCACCCATCGACCTTCACCACACCCCTCAGCACAGCAGTCGACATCCGGAAGACTACGAAAGACGGGGGGAAATTCTGAACCCCAATGTTTTGGATAGCGGTCGATGAACTCTTGCGTTCTGTCAAAATTGCTTGTGGAAAAACCGCTATATCTCTCTTATTATAAGAGTACAAACGAAAATATTTCGGTACGTTCCGGTACAAACGAATGGCATAGCTAAAATTTGCAATTTGTGTTGTGGTCAGGCTGCCGTTTCCCCAGCCCGACCACAAAGGGGGCGCTGTATCTCGATATCGGTATCGGTACAAACGAAAATATTTCGGTACATTCCGGTACAAACGAATGGCATAGCTCGAATTTGCATTTGCCAATGTGGTTGGGCTGGGGAAATGTAGGTTTCAAATTCAGTATGTATATTGTAAATCTCTGTTTTAAAGCCTGTTTAGAACACTAGATTCTCGTAAATGTAGGATTTACAGTTTTATATCTTTTTTCCATGTCTGCAAAATAATATTCTTACACAATGTGGTCTATACACTCTTGTTTCAAGTGCACTAGCATTTGAACACTGTATTCAATTGAATTGAATTTATTTTATGTAAACACTTGGTAAAGAACGAGTGTTCTGAAACTAGACTGGAGTCATTCCATTTGATTTTTATTTGCGAGAATTTATTTTTTAGGTGGAGGGAGAGGCAGAAGTAGCACAGTCTGTTCAATTGCATGATGGGCGGGATAGCATTTTGTAAGCAACACTTCTAAGTTTAGTGATGAGTTAAATTCTCAGTGAAAACGTGAAAAGTGCTGTGAAAACTATAGGATGACATGTGGTGCATATGTGATAATAGTGGATTTTCATGCATTTGTTTTATTAATTCCAATCCTGTTAATCAGATACGCCTTATTCTTTTTAATACTTAGCATTTTTTTTTACATTTCTTTCTTTACTTTCTCGTACGAAGTAAAAGGAAGTACAGTAGAACTCCGATTATCTGAACTCCGACTATCCGAATCGCTTACTACCCACTTTCAGAATTTCAGAAAAAAAAAATTAAGACTGAAATTTACTGCGATTGGCAAAATATGCGATTCTGTCTACGTGCGCTACTGTCCTTTTTGTTAGGAAAAGTAACTGTAAACCTTACCTTAAAGGTTCCATGACATGTGGTTGTGTTTTTCTTTATTATAACTGAATGCTGTATAACTTAACTTTAATTATTTGCCTTAAAATCTAAAGGCACAGATAGCTCTTATTTTTCTTAGTTAGAGTTCGTACTTAACACTATTCTAATATCAACGCTTCAAACAAGCACCTAATTACTGCAAAACGTTTTGCATAATGTGTTTCTGTTTT
>JAWZYV010016586.1:0-77040 GCA_038373885.1 Cheiracanthium punctorium | reverse complement strand
AATCATTTTAAATTTCCTTAGAATGGTTTATTAATACACACATCTAAAGGTTGAACTAATGGCGTTAATCCGCCTGGAATAACTGCCAAGTCTGTGATACACTCTTTCATTAATTTCTTTGTATTAACCGTTAAATGCGATCTGAACATATCCCAAAGTAAAAGACTTTCTGGATTCCATAGGGCAAGTCTGTGATTGCAACGTAAAGGGTGCGCGTTATATGGAGGATATACATAAAAATTAAAAAATGAAGTTTAAAATTATAGGTGCGCGCTATACGCCGGCATTTACGGTATATTATTTATTTGATTATATATAATTTAAATTATGTTAAAGAAAACGAACTCGGACTCGAGCAGGCTATGAACAGAATAATATTATTTTTACTTACCTTGTTGTTGTACTTAAAGGCGATCCTGGAGAGACAATCACAATAGTGCGGCCATTAAGCACTGCACTAAAGGACCGGTCTCACCTGGCTTTTGCCTTTATTTACAATGATTTTATACACAATATTTACATGTCAAAAAGTATTCTTGGGATTACAGAAATTTTCGGGTGCGTCCTCCGGCCACTAGGTGTTGTTTGTTCAGTATGTACGTGATGACCCAGTCCTGTGATATGCTCTCCTCAAGGAGCGGGTGATGGCCATGCATCCCCAGCTGCACGGTCGAGGGGCTGGCGGTAATGATGATCTCCTCTGCGGGGCGCTTGGATGGGATGGCAGGTGGTGAAGCTGACTGTGCGGGGCGCTTGGCAGCGATGGCAGGTGGAAACACTGGGGTCGGAGCTCGTTTCTTCGACGGAGAGTCCTTGTCAGCCTCTGCGGTAGGGGTGGGACGTTTTGCCGTCTTGGAAGCAGCCTCGGTGTTTGTCAAGAAACTGTGCCGGCACGCCTCGCACTCGACATGACTATCTCTGAACTCTGCAAAAGAATAACAAATAATAAGCTACCAAGAAACGAAAAAAATAAAATCATAACTTTCTTTAAAATTGCCACTATAAATTGAAACTGGTCTCTCTTGTCTTTGTCTTCCCCGAACAGTTCTGCGTCCCTCATGAAACAGGGAAAAACCGTTTCACAAACTAAAAAATAAATACTTACTTTTAAGACTTAGGCCAAAAACACCGAGAGCAAAATTAAAAAAATTATAAATACTTACGGACGAAGAACATGTTTTTATCAAACGTCAGCTCATCAAAAATCCTCCTGTGCATCCTAAAATCTGTTTTGATTGCAAAGTGGGCACATCTACTGCTCTTCATCCAGACATTTTTTTTTTTAAATTTCAGATTGGGTGGTCTAAGTTGGACAAGACAGAGTACAAAACTGCTATTGAAGATGAAACTATTACATAAAGAATACAGAATTTGGAAGAAATTTCAAATTTTCTTGTAGAACATTTTAGAAATCAACACCTTAGGGATAACTATAAAGAATTAATCCAACATTGTTTAATTTTTAATGGAGTCTCCCCAAATTGACATTTCTTCCAGAGTACCTGGTGCTGTTCATTATGCCAGGTGTATGTCTAAAGCAATTTATTGTCTCAAAATGGTTCTTTTCAGACATCAGGTCTCATTAACAGATTTAGAAAAAGGAGCTATTACAAACATTTGTTTATTTATAATAAATATTTATGTAAAGGCATGGTTCAACACTCCCACTCAAACTTTAGCCTCAATCAAGACTTAAAATTATTAGAATCACTTGTTCAATACTGAAAATTTGATAAAGAGGTTGCAAACAAAGATCTATAAAATGATAAGCCATCTTTGATATCTTAACTTAGAGCAAGTTGCATTTTCATTTTTTGAAGACAATTTGGCAAAAAAAGTCAAAATAAGCATGGCTGTAAAATTAATTGAATTTGAAAAAGAAACTGATGATAAAGATGTAAGAGCAACAATGTTTCAACGAAGCGGATCATTTATTGGACAAAGAAGTTGATTTTTTTATTTCATCACGAGCAGTATTTTTTAAAGAGATTTAATTTTAATATGAAATTTTTGAATACTGATAACGATGTATGGTGTGAAAATCAGTATTATTTGAAAGAAAAAAAGCAAACTGAAAGCTTTTAAGGTTTTTAATGACTCAGCTGATAGGAGAGTAAAATTAATTCAAGAATTCAATTCCTGTTTAACTCAAGATAAAGAACAAAAGCAGTTTTTTACTAAGTAGTATCTGAATGTAGAAAAACTTTTCCAGAGTCGTCGAAAGCCACATTATCTAAGCCTTGCCACTTTAACAAAAAATTGTAAACAATTTTTTTTTTTTTTTTTTTTTTTTTTAAATAGTGCTTCCTTTTAGATACATAACTTTAATAATCAAATATATCTGAAAATTATTCGTTCTTAATTTTATGCCTTCTTTGGCCTTATTTTCTGTTAATTCTTTTACTTAAATTTCCTTTTTTTAAATTAAAACCTTTATTTTGTACCAAAAAGAAAGAAAACAAAATTAGCAAAGACGAAATAGATATTTTTGAATTTTCATAAAAAAGCCAACTTTTAGAATTCGGATCATATCTAGTCCTGAAAAAACGCATAGATACGTGCTTTTTCAGGACTAGATATGATCCGAATGTTACCGTCTGATCGTTTTGGAAATGGGAAAATAATCTAAAGTTGTTTTCACGGTAAAATATTCCTGCAATTTTTAAATTATAAAAAAAAAAAAAAAAAATTTTAATAGGAAGATTTGCAATTATTAAAAAAAAGGCTCCTAAACTACATACAAGCTTTAATATCACAGTGTTATAAATGATTAATATTATAAATAGATAGCAGTGAAAACTGGAATAAAGTGGATGGGATTTGCCATCACAACCGCTTGGAGGGTTAAATCTGTAAGATTTTACATAAAAGTGATGTGTAACTCATCAAGGCAGGAAGTTTTCTTATGAAACGAGACCAACATTATGTTTCTAGACTCAATTTTGTCCATTTTATGATGGAAAACTGCTTTTTTTGCGAAAAAACGTGGTTTTTCTAAACTTTAACCTCAATGCGGCACGGGTTAATATTATGCAAATGAGCCAAAACTTTATCAATCTCGTTTTTGAGCCTATTGGCAACTACACGGAAAATACAGTACTCTGATGGCTCTAAATCTGGAAATCATGTTGGCTTTGCCTATGTTAGCCATTCTCCATCTTGCAGTTACACACTTCCTGCCTTCTGCTCTGTCTGTTTTTACAGCTGAATTGCTCAGCATTTATAAAAGCCTTTACACATATCTCGTATGAACAAAAAACACTTTATTATTTACTCAGACTGTTTAAGTGCCCTGGAAAGCCTGAAGTCCGACTCTATTATGCATAGTTACAGAGCTAAAGTCCAGTAAATGTATACACATCTAACAAATTGTGGCTTCATTATCTGTTTTTGCTGGGTTCCTAACCACATTGGGATTTCAGGCAATGACGAGGCCGATGCTTTAGCCAAGTGTGCTACCAACCCTTATGCAGGACCTATGAAATGGCATTGAAATTACGTCAGTTTAACGGGAAATTAAAAAGCATGAGATAGAGTAATATCCAAATGAGCTTCTTTCCGAAGAAGAATCCGAGTGCGATGAAAGATGTTTCAGCATTATCTCGTCAATTGTAGTAGGGTTGGGGATTTTCAGTGTGAGCAAAGAACTCGCTCATTGTGATGTACAAGACTTTGAAAAATTTTAATGGATTTTTGTTGCCATGTCTATATAGATTTAGATGTGTTAAGTTGATAGAAAATTCACTTTCTATTTTGCCACTTACTATTGTGATTCTGTCATATGTAGATACAAATTTATATTAATTCTAATTATTTAAAAAAGTAACTAAAATTAAATTTTTCTGTGTTGAACTAAGTAGGAATTAACTTAACAAGTAATATAAAAAAAAATATATTTTTTATCATGTATTATACATTCATTTACTGTTTACACATTTTTCAGTTAGCCATTCACTTACATAATTTTTAACTTGACATGTACATTTTATTTTTAGGTTTCTGATTCAGATTTAAACATTTTAGATGTAGCTAGATGGCCCGGAAGCTATCATGATTCTCCTATTTAGCACTTGTGTGGTTTGAAAAGTCTCCTGCAAACAATCCAGTGTCTCTCCAAATAGACATTTCTATCAGAGTACCTGGTGCTGTTTATTATGCCAGGTGGATGTCTAAGGCAATTTATTGTCTCAAAATACTTCTTTTCAGACAACAGGTCTCATTAACAGATTTAGAAAAAGGAGCTATTACAGACATTTGTTTATTTATAATAAATATTTATGTAAAGGCATGGTTCAACACTTCCACTCAGACTTTAACCCCAATCAAGACTTAAAATTATTACAATACTGAAAATTTGATAAAGAGGCTACAAACAAAGATCTATAAAATGATAAGGCATCTTTAGTATCTTAACTTGGAGCAAGTTGCATTTCCTTTTTTGATGACACTTGGGCAAAAAAATTCAAAACCTTATTTTCTGTTGATTCTTTTACTTAAATTTCATTTTTTTTTTAAATTACAACCTTTATTTTGTACACAAAAAAGAAAGAAAAACAAAAGGGGGAAAGACGAAATATAATTTTTTGAACTTTCATAAAAAAGCCAACTTTTAGGATTCGGATCATATCTAGTCCTAGAAAAAGCATAGATGTATGCTTTTTTTAGGACTAGATATGATCCGAATGTTACCTTCTGAGCATTTTGGAAATGGACAAATAATCTAAAGTTGTTTTCACGGTAAAATTTTCATGCAATTTTTAATTATAAAAAAAATTAACAGGAAGATTTGCAATTATTTTTTAAAAAAGGCTTCTAAATTACATACAAGCTTTAATATCAAACATATTTTGATATCTCAGTATTACAAATGATTATTATTATTATAGATGTATTGCAGTGAAAACTGGAATAACGTGGACGGGATTTGACATCACAACTGCTTGGAGGGTTAAATCTGTACGTTTTTACACAAAAGTGATGTGTGGCTCATCAAGGCGGGAAGTTTTCTTCTGAAACGAGATCAGCATCATGTTTCTAGACTCTTAGATTTTATCCATTTTATGACGGAAAGACTGTTTTTTGCGAAAACCCGCAATTTTTCTAAACTTTAACCTCAATGCGGCACGGGTTAATATTATGCAAATGAGCTGAAACTTTACCAATCTTATTTTTGAGCCTATTGGCAACTTTTTGGGGGGGTTGCCGCCTCAAAAATTCGAAAGTTGATTTCTTGTGACCACCCTAATCAACAGGTTCTTACGAGCATTCAGTCAGATACTGGCCATGCATTTTTCCTTAATGCTCCTGGTGGCACTGATAAAACCTTCTTGATCAACTCACTTCTTTCAAAAGTCAGGAGTGTCAGTGGCATTGCTTTGGCTGTTGCATCCTCTGGAATTGCCGCAACATTGTTAGAAGGGGGAAGAACAGTTCATGCTACCTCCAAACTTCCCTTCAAACTCAATGATAGGGAAAGTCACAAGTGTAACATCACTAAGCAAAGTGATATGGCACATTAAAGACATTCGAAATTGTGATGGGTTGTTTGGGGGAGTCACTGTGCTACTAGCTGGAGATTTCCGCCAGACTCTACCGGTTGTACCAAGGGGCAGAAGAGCCGATCAGGTTAAAGCATGCATCAAAGCTTCATATCTGTGGCCCCTCATCAGAAAGTTATCTCTGAGAAAGAACACGAGAGCGCACTTGATAGGAGATTCCTGTGCTGGTAAGTTTTCAGATCTTTTTATTTACAATTGGAAATGGAGACTATCCAGAATATAAAGGTAAGATTACCATCACCATGGACCTTGGCTCAGTTGTGACAACCCTAGAAGATCTTACAGCTAGAATCTATCCTGATATCATTAACATCAAAATGAAATATATGCATTGGTTAGGCGAGTGTGCTATTTTCACCCCAACGAATGACAGTGTTGACACCATCAATGAGAGTCTGCTGAATAGTTTTCAAGGGGTAGAAATGACATACAAATCTATCGACTCTGACATGGAAGATGCTGTTCATTATCCTCTGGAGTTTCTTAATACTCTTAATCCTCCTGGGCTGCCTACCCATAGGCTTCGTCTCAAAGTTGGGGCTCCAGTGATGCTACTTCGTAACCTGAACCCTCCAAAACTGTGCAATGGTACTAGGCTGAAACTAACAGCCTTCTACAAGAATGTCATTGAGGCCACAGTGTTCACCGGTTGTGGTCAGGGAGAATCTGTTTTAATACCTCGTACACCACTCATTCCATCAGATTATCCCTTTGAGTTTAAAAGACTACAGTTTCCTGTCAAGGTTTGTTTTGGAATGACTATCAACAAGTCACAGGGACAATCAATGAAGGTGGCAGGAATTTACTTAAAAGAGCACTGCTTTTCACATGGCCAGTTTTATGTGGCCTGCTTCAGAGTTAGTTCACCAAACAGCCTCCATATATTAACTCCAGATGGTACAGCAACCAATGTTGTCTACAAAGAAGTTTTAAAATAAAAACTAAGAAAAAATAATGACTAGTTTATAATCTTTTTAAAGTTATCTTTAAAACGTTATGTATTCACCATTCGCGTAGCATTAAGTCTAACTTCATCAGTATACATTATTTTGTATCTACAGCTCTGTTTGAATACATGAAAATTTGATTCACACACACACAGAATTATGTTATGATAAACTAATTTTTAAATCCAGTTTATCCCAGAAAAAAAAATATATAGAAATGTCCAAACAAAATGTATGAATTCGTGAGCAGTAACACCAGTAGATAAAGTTAAATTATATAGAAATTACAAAATAGGTTAAGGAAGGGTTGAAATATAAATACAATATATATATATAAAGTTAAACTTTAAATGACGAAAAATGTTGTCAGAGATATTTATATAACTAGTGGTTTATATATTAATCACTGAAATAGTTTTTGAGTCGACTTTTCTAATTATCATTGTAACATTCCTTGCATTTGTGTTTTTAATGGAAATATTCCTCACTCCCATGCGAAGAACGGGCACCTTCAGCTAGTAATATATATTTCTCATGTCATATAATTATATAATGAGTAGTAAATGCCATATGGCTTATGTCAGACAAACTGCAAATTACATAAATTTAATAGCCTCTTCAACAATAAAAATCGTGGGCACATAATATTTTAATATTTATGCATTATTTGTATCACAATGATATTAAAAGACTTGATAAACAATTTTCTTAAGAGAATGTATAGAATTCGTGAAAGGAAATAGATTAAATTAGTCACAAATAACTATCTACTTTTCAAATCAAAAAGACTCAAATCAATATAGATTCATATTCTCCAGCTAAAAATATTTTAAAATTAAGGCAATTTAATTTTTTTAATATGTTAAATGTTACCAAATTTTCAACCTTTGAGATTTTGTATTCATTTGTTTCAATGATTTATTATTTTTTTTTAATGTGACTTTTCACTACTTAAGAAGAGAGAAGTTGTACCCCCCTGTTATTGTTTATAATGTTTTATTTATTTGTCAACACTAATAGTAAAGGGTATCAATTTCTGTGAAATGCATTGCTCGAAATTCTTACATAGTTTGAGACCGTCTTTTCACCTATATAGTGAAAGAGAATATAATCTAGTTTAAAATATCTTAACCATTTTTTGTGCCTCTTCCTCCATTGCTGTTGTGGATTCACCCTAAAGTTTGAGAGGGAATAGGTTATATAAATGGGCTTTCTATAAACTGCCCATTATCTTAAACTGTTGTGTACTATTTGGCTGTGTACTGAAATATTATAATTTAAAATTTAGAATTGTTTTATTAAAACCAAATTTCACATATTTCAGGTATGTGAGCTGCATTTTAGAGAAGATGTGCGAAGAGTAAAGATATTTTATGATAAGTCTGGAAAGCAAATTACAGCACCAATTCAAGCTAGACTAGTGACTGGTGCAGTTCCAGTAATTTTTCCTAACTGCCCAAAGTACTTATCAAGAACAGATATTTACACGGAGGAGCCAGAAAAAAAAAAAAAAAGAAAACGTTCAGAAAATCGTCAACTTCAAAAGGCAATCTCAGAAAGTACTAAGCTGCATGATAGCTTCCTTAAAAATGACAAACTTGGTAATTTAGACGATTTAACAAAAAGGGTATTATCGTCTAATTTTTTCAAGTGCTATGACATTATTGTTAAAGAACAGTATGTTATATTTATGAAAATTGCAATTGATGGTACACCAAAAAAATAGTTGACTCGGCTGTTATTGATGAAAATCATTTTATGCGAGTGTCAATTTGTAATATAGAAGTAACAGAAATAGGAAAATACAATCTACCATTATGCATTATTAGTATAAGAGTTACAATATATTTTGGATGAAATTAGCAAACTAAATTCATGTGATAATAGTAATTATACAGAAAGTAAGTTAAAATTAGTCATGGATATCTTATTGGATGTAAAAAATGTGGCAGATGAAGACAAAAAAATTATAATACACAATATTATTGAATAAATATCATTATTGCAGTTTAACAAAAATCACAGAAAATATAGTGCTGATTTTTTAATATTATGTAGTTTAACATTTCTATCTCTCCCCATCCATATCGTTTTCTAAGAAATAGTAGTTCATTCACTTTACTACACCCACTACACTTAAACGTTTGTGTTCTAATTTTCATTTAAATCCCAGCGTTTAACAGCTCGATAATTTCTTATGTTATGCAAAGCAAAGAATCTCACAGCTGAATTCATCTGATTTATATGTAACTCTGTTGTTAGATGAAATACATCTTAAGTATTTTTTAGATTACAAAGGTGGAAGTGTAATAGGATTGGATTATAATTTTAAGTGTGCTGCAAGTTCAGCTTTTGTTTTTATGATGAATGGTGTCCAGTCACAATATAAAGATGTGGTACACATTTTACATGTACTCACAATAAGAGCTGAAATTATGAGAGAATATATTATTAAAAATGTGAAAGGCTTGGAAGATATAGGTTATCATGTGATGTGTATAATTACTGATAATAATTCTATCATCGTAAAGCTATTTCCATGCTAGTTTCACCCCCAATACTCTCGATAGTTTATCCCCATCCTGTAGACCCATCACGCCCTTTTTTTTTCATTTTTGATAGTGTACATCCTCCGATATTGAGACTCTGAAAGTTAAAAAGAGTGCAAAACAAGAGTTTAAATGCACTAAATGTGGAGAAATGCACAAAAAGTTGGAATGTCCAGCATATAATAAGTTGTGTAATATCTGCAAAAAGAAGAATCACTTTGCAGCAATGTGCAAAACAGAACAACAGAAAAACAATAGGTAAGAATAGATCAGATTCTCGATTTGTAAACAAAATTATTAGTGAAGCTGTGTCCAATATTTATATTGATTCTGTGTCTCTTAACTCTAAATCTGATAAAACTTGGTTCCAAACCATAGAGGTTAATGAGGAATCAGTAACATTTAAATTACCAGCCTAGGTAGGTGACGTCAGAAATCTTGTGGTACGGCTTTCTTATCTATAGGAGGTTTTGGCTGTGTGCTACTGCATAAAACCTACAAAGTATTGAGATTACGATTCAGTATGAATTATATCCAACACCATTTAAATCTTCTACCTTGTGTGCGAATTGAGAATTTTCATTGTATTATATTTCAATAGCTTTTTTTTTGTGTCTTTATTTCATAATATTCCCACATGACTCAAGATTGGTATTTATCCCATATAAGATAGATTGAGAGAAAATCTGCTTAATGCCTTTTAAGGTAAAACTGTAAAATGATCCATCGTTGTAACAAACGTAAGGGATTTTTTTTTCTACTTGAGACACAATCACCTGCTCGGAAATGAGCAAAAGTATCTAGTTCTTGTGACACGTGAAAGCTACTCAGAAGATGTAATTAACTAGGTCAGAAAATTGTGGGCATCCTATTGATCGCACATGACTTCAATAGATTTTGGGGCTTCCGCCTATTTAAAACGTGGTTTAAAAGACCAAAGAGCTTCCTTTAATTTTGTTGCAAAGCAATCAGTCACTGTCCTAAGAACAGTATCGGTGCTTCGTAATCACACCACCGAAAGATTTATAGATAGTTTAATAGAAACAGTACGGACCACCCAAAATAGCTAGTGGCACTTCTCTGTGCGGTGGGTGAGGGACATTCTGTTCAATTAATTTAAACAATAGGACTGCATGTTTCTGGTGAACAGACTTCCATTTCAATCATAAACTGAGTGGTATCTGCCTCTTTTTAATCTTTTTTCTCGTCTCTGCAAAGATGGACCTTTTAAAGTTAGCTGAGTATTTTAACAAACGGAAAGTGTACTGCCTGCAGTCTAGAAGCTCAGTTTATTCTAATGAACATTGTGACAGGAGATTACGATAAAAGTGCAATATTCGAGCAGTTCTGTGTTTTTCGACTTCTTCAATTTTTAGTAATATTTGGAAGCATGTTTGGTGTTGTTAATTCTTCAACAGTTTATTTCATAGGATCAAATCATTTAGAGCTCCCTTATGCATAATTCAGTTCAATATAAAAAGGACTTGTGCAAGTGGGTCTCTCTCAAAAGCGTAAAAGAGCTGCTGAGCTGAAATTAGAGGCAACAAAATATGTGAAAAGTTTGGCATGTTGGATCAGAGTTGGAGTTTCTTCTGATGCGAGATCTATTGCATCAGGTTCAAATGAACAAATTCCAAATAAAATACTCTTTAAGAAAAATAATTTTGAAGAGGGTTCACTTCAGATGAAATTTTAATACATTCGGAAGAAAAATCCAGCGACAATATTAATTTAGATGAATGCTCTGACTCGGTGCATAATGCAAAAAATTCAGCATCTGGAAATACAACATCAAAAGATGAAAATACTTTGCAATATAATGTGGAATTCTTAAAAGGTTAGTTCATATTTTATATAAAATGGCACAGTATGTAAAAAAAAAAAAAATATATATATATATATATATATGTATATGTAATTAATTGTATCAATAAATCATGGCTTAATTTTTCAATATTTCTACATTTTCTATCTCATATGTTTATTTACTGTTATCATTTATTAAATTTTACCATTTCGAATAAACAATTATAAACTGGGCTAAGCTTCAATATACCCCCACATTTTTTTGGCGCCAAATTTGGTAATAAAAGGAATTTTCTGGTAACCCTAACGAATTGGGTTGGCGCATCGACCTTGAACTGAAGAAGACTGAGCATGCTTGCGAGCAAGAAACCAGTTTTTGGTTCAAACATGAGCCATATTTTCCAGCCAGTCGATCACGTGATTGTGGGACACATTCGTCTTTGCGCCCATACACTGAACATGATGAACTCTTGTGTAGCATACAATTGTAATGCTAAAGCCAGACAAGGATACTCTTTTTTTCACATAAGTGAAAACTTTCTTTGATCATCATAGAAATATATAACAAGGAAAATAGATGTCTCCTCTTCCGATGAATCAGATGCAGAGGATGATAACACTGAACTAGACGATCCATTACCAGCTGTTGGACTCAATAATTTTATTCAGGATGTTGTTCAATATGTAGCAGGTTTTGTTGCAAGACAATTGCTAAAAACTTTCACGTGTGAACTTTGCATTTCTGCAATATTATCTAAAGAAGAAAAATCTGAGCTGATAGCCTATAAGGCATTTTCACCTGATGCTCGGTTAATTGAACCAGCAAATGATCTTGTAATATTATGCAAACACACAGAAATTGTTTTTCACCAGACTGAAAAAGCATTTGGTCTTAGGGGAAAAAAAAAAAAAATTATTCTTTACATGACACAGCAAGTTTTGAAGAAAATTATGTAAATAATTTATTTAAATGCCTCGAAAACCATTTGTTTGATCATGAAGCTGAAAACAAGCATTTTATAATTTTAGTAAAATGTATAATTGACAAATATTTACAATTAAGAATGCACCATGCAACCTCTTCATATAATTTAAAAAATAATTGTAAAAATATAAGGAAAACATTCACGAAATTAATTATATTTAAAAACCAGTAGTTGCAATTTTTCAATTTTAACAAGCATTATTATTTTCAATGAGTTGGGTTAAAAATGCTTTTTTGTAGTAATTTTGTATTTAATAAGGGTGTTTATATTTGTAGTGGTGAATATATATCCCATCCTCATTCAATAATTTCAATAAAAAACAAAATTAATTAAATTTCTGAATTACCTATCTGATCCCCATAATTCTAGTCTTAATTTACCGTTTAGTCAGTGTTTTATTAGTTAAATTTTACTTAATTTTTCTAAAATAATTTTAAAATGAAGGAGTGTAATTCTAAATTTTTCTTCATTAATTTATATTTATTTTAGTCCAACATTTGGATAATTTCTTCTTTACCTTTTGAAAATTATTTTGATTTCTATTATTTTCTATTTATTTTTGTCTACAGGGTGTCTACCAAATTTCTGAAAGTCAATTTCCTGACTTTTTGGAGGTCCCGGGAAAAAAATACCTGACCAATGCAAATTGAACAGTGCCCCCTCTCTTGTCTTTATATTTGCATATTTTGTACAACTTCTTGAAATCAATTTTAACTGGAGGATACAGGTTTAAGTTTTCATCCATTGAGAAACAGAAGTAGTCGCATTTTCTGATAGAATTAACTAACTGTTCATGGAACTATGGTCCTAATCCATAAGTTACCAAGTAAGCTAATTTGTCTTTTACTCTCCCGTCACGATTCATGAGCCCCATTTTCCCCTTTTTATACAAACACATTGCTTGATGCTTTCGCAGTTCGAAAAATGCGTTGCAGTTGCTTTCGGTTTTGAGTCTGACAATAGAGAGAAAGGGTTAAAAAAAAGGACATGAAAAAAAAATTGATTCTATTGATGAATTTTCCGGACTCATTATCCAATTTCCCGGTTTTTTCCAGAATTTCCGGAGCGGTAGACACCCTGGTCTACCATGTAAATAATTTCCTCATCAATTAGACATTTTAAATTATCGATTAATAAGATATGTTATAATTCTTGGCAAGTTAAAATACAAAAAGTTTGTATTTTTTAATTAGTACTCTTTCCAGTTAGTTAATTTTGGTCTTTAAAATAGCAAAAATTAATCATTTATCATTAAAAAAAGGCACAATCGCAATGAATTAAATATTAATATTCTATTCTAATAGATTGTGTATTAAAGGGAAGTAAGAATTAATTTTGAAATGCTCATCACGATGTTTTGAGCGGTTTCTAGAGCTAAAACATAGCTGAATATCAACACGCCGAGATACGCAATACAGCGCGCGCAATCTTCCAAACAACAACAAAGGTCAGCTGTTTGTGGGTTGCTCGCCCGAAATGTTTGAATACGGGTTCCGCCCCAATGCCCTGTCTTCTTCAGTTCAAGGTCGATGCTTTGGCAACATTGGGGGAAGGATATTTATGGCTAACCCAGCCGGTCGGCCAATGAGAGAGCACCTGTGATGCAATCTCTCCTGCACGTGGAAGCTTGTGAAAACTTTATTTCACATTCTTACTTACAAGGAGAGGGCGCGACCTTGGACTCTCCGATTTGAATGAAATTTGGTACAAATATAGCTCACAAAACATACAATCACAGACGCAAATTTTAGGACGCAACTCTCAGGCCTTCTCATGAAATCACGCTCCGAACATTCGAAAATCAGCGTATATAGCTTAAATACATTTTTTATGCAGTACCAAGGGACCGACCGTAGCGTAGAGCATATAATCGCTGGTTTGCAGAGCCGTAGATATCGAGTTCGATTCCAGCTGCCGCTGTATTTGTTTTGAATGTTTCTTTTGTTCATTTTAATGCCCAATTTAATTAAATAATAAAATAAAATTATTTTTATCATCACAACTTGCATAATTGAATCGATTTCATGTAAAATTATTAATATAATAATAGGTATTTTTTCCCTTGTGTGGTATTTACAAATAGTATAGCAATTTAATAAGCAAAAAATAATAATAATAAGCAATTTAATCCTAGAGAATATTTCATCAAGGAACAGATGCTTGGAGCATGCAAACATATATAATTCTGTGAATGGTTGTATTACAAATAATACAACCATTTGTTCCATGATGAAGCATTCTCTAGGATTAAATTGCTTATTTTTATTATTTTTTGCTTATTAAATTGCTATAATATTTGCAAATACTACACAGGGGAAAAACACCTATTATATTAATAATTTACATGAAATCGATTCAATTACACAAGCTGTGATGATAAAATTAATTTTATTTTATTATTTAATTAAATTGGACATTAAAATGAAGAAAAGAAACATTCAAAACAAATCCAGCGGCAGCTGGAATCGAACTCGCTATCTACGGCTCTGCAAACGAGCGATTATACGCTCTATTCCACGGTCGGTCCCTTGGTACTGCATAAAAAATGTATTTAAGCTGTATATGTTAATTTTCGAATGTTTGGAGTGTGATTTCCTGAGAATGCCTGAGAGTTGCGTCCTAAAATTTGCATCAGTGATTGTATGTTTTGTGAGCTATATCTGTACCAAATTTCATTCAAATTGGTGAGTCCAAGTTCGCACACTCTCCTTGTTAGAGGTAGTAAATTGACCGAAAGTGCTTCTGCAAAGGTACTGTGATCTTTTGATATTTTATTGTACTTTTATTTTGGATTTTTTTAGGATTTTATGATTTTTTTAAGTATTTTAAGATGGCGGTAAGTTGGCCTTTTGTAATTACCCCTCCGCAGCTAATGTAGTTGAAAAATATCAGAGTATTTTTGAGCAAAATTTAACGTTAATGTTGTTGGGTAAAAAACCCACATGCGGGAAGGAAGGTGTAGCTAATATAATTTTTGTTATGTGCTATTTTGTCAGTGGACCAGGAGAAGTTTTTGGATTTTTTGAGGGAGACATTCTTTCGGAGTGGGAGCTTAACCTTTTGCAGATATTTTTCATAACGCATAATATTGTTTCGCGTTACATTCGTGTGGGGTGACACGTTATGCAGGCTCCTCGTGCCTCACTCTGGTAACTGTATACTATTTTTCTTAAAACACTTGACTCATTTTATTATTTTACTAGTTTTTCAACTACATTTTTCGTCAAAAATAAACTGGCGAGTTAAGGGGGAGGCAGAGCATCCCTCACATAAAAATCCCATTATTTGTGAAATTTGTTTTTCAAATTTTTAACCCTAAATACTTGTAGAAAATGCGATTTGTGTGTCCATCAATTCTTAAATTTCCTTGAATTTATTAGTGTTTAGATTTCTAACTCTAAATTATTTCTAGAATTTTTCTATTTCTAATAGTTTTTACTCTATCGGAAATGCATTTTTATGGCCCTAATTTCTTGTTCAAAAACGCAAATTTATGTTCATGAAATCTTAAAATTTTCTTGATTTTATTTTTGTTTACATTCTTAACCCTAAATTTTTTTGTAGAATTCTTCTAATTCTCATAGTTTTTCCAGTTTTGAAAACGTTGCTTCCTGGCCATTTTTACATATTTAACCCTAAATTTTTTGTGGAATTCTTCTAATTCTTATGTTTCCGCTTTCAGAAACGTGGTTTCATGGCAATTTTTTTATTTTTCGCACCGTCAAAAAAGGCATTTTTGGCCACTTCTCTTTTGTTTTTGGAGCCATTGAAAACAGCCTTTGGCGCCAAAAAAATTGCCAAAAATCAAGGTAGGGGTATATCGAAGGTGCGCCTATAAACTGTGCCCTATTATAACATTAATTTTAGTTTCAAATTATTTAAAAATTATTTCTAAATCTTTCTAACTCATAATTTTATTTTAAGTAATAATAATGTGTTTATTTACGGTTATAATTTATTGAATTTTAGAGTTTCGAATAAACAAATTTACATTGTGTTCAAATATGAAAATTTAATACTAAACTTATTTATTAAAAAACATTCTTTAATACCGGGTGCCCCTAAAAAGACTGATGGTTTTCATAAATTCATAACAGGAAAACAGCTAAAGATATAATTCTTGCAGGAAATTCTTGTGTCTGAACAAAAATTTTTCCTCCCAGATTTTCAGGTTTTTAGTTTAAAAAAATTCTGACAGATGGCACTGCAAGTCTCTTTTACGGTTTATTCCAATTTGATTTATGCAAATCATCAAAAGATGCAGCCGCAGAAGCATTGATGTTTTCAATTTAAAAGGAGTGTTTGTGGTGAGTGGACGATCAGTAGAGAGCTGATTAGCAGATTCAGAAACTGTTAAAAATGATGTATTTGTTCAAAGAACAGATTTGCCTTGTTTTGGTATTTCACCTATTAGGGCAGAGTGTGACAGCAACAAGAAGAAGCTTTCAGTCCAAATTTCAAGTCACTAAAGGTCTGCAGCTGAATACAATCAAAGCATTGTACAAGAAATTTCAACGAACTGGTAGTGTAGTGGACAGGAAAATCAACAGTCCGGGAAAACTGCAGCCGTATGTCATGTGGGCAAAACATCGGTGCGTACAATAATGCAGAAGTGCTTGAACTTGTTGCCGTACAAAATTCAAACACAGCAACCACTTCGCACCTCATCTGTAGAGAAAAGGAAGCAGTTTGCGAATGATTTGCTGCATATGATTGATCGTGGCAATATTGATGTGAACTGTACCTGGTTCTCAGATGAAGCACATTTTCAACTCAAGGGCTCCGTCAATAAGCAAAATTGGCGAATTTGGAAAACTGAGAACCCTCATGTGTACGTTCCAAAATTACTCTATTCTCTAAAAGTGACTGTTAGTTGGTTGGTTGGTTTGTTTTTAATGGCACAAGGTCCAGAAAGGACATACTGCGCCAGACAGTGAGTTAAAACCCTATAATGATGTATTGAGGTAAAAGGTGTCATAAAAACTTAGTAAAAGCTAAAATGTAAAGAGTAAAAAGGTGAGAAGTAAAATTTAAAAGTGCTAAAGGTAGATAAAAAGTGAAAAAAGACATCTGGATGGGGTCTCCCATCCAGATACCAGTCAGACAAAATTGGACACTTCACACTGAATGAAAAATATTAGTACGTCTAAGAAAGGCAAACAGATTCCCAAGTCCTAATTCCTAAGTCCTAAAGATTCCTTCGTCTAAGAAAGGCAAACAAGTTTGGGATGAGAACTTGCAGGGTTGCCCAGGAGTAGGTGCTTATGAGTAAGACGCGTATGACCAATTCAGAGGCGCGTTAACATGACATCTAGTCTGCGATATGGATGAGACGACCAATGTGTGAGAGCTGGGCAGATAGAACGAAGTTTGTTTCCAGTTTCATTGTCCCATTTACTGACCCATATGCCTTTTACTATGCTGGAGATGCTAGACTTTATGTCACCGTAGGATAGATTGCCAGTGTACGGGAGGGTCGTATTCTTGGCTAGGGTGTCCGCTTTCTCGTTTCCACAGATCCCGATGTGTCTGGGTACCCAACAAAGGAGGACCCTGTACCCCGATTTACAAGTTGTTCATACTTATGTAAAGCTTTGTGTATATAGCTATGATTGAGGGAGCCACATTTTAGGTTTTCCAGTACACTGGTTGGTTCGTTGGTTTTTTTTGGCACAAGGTCCAGATAGGACATACTGCGCCAGACGTTGAGTTAAGTCAAATAAAGATGTGTTCAGTATAAAAGGTGTCATAAAACCTACTAAAAGCTAAAATGTAAAGGTGATAAAGGTTGGTTGGTTGGTGTTTAATGGCACAATGTGTATTTAGAATAAAATAACGCTTTCGCATAAAAATTGTTGTATAAAACATGTAAAGCTAAAATCCAAAAGGTCTAAAACTGATAAAAGCAAACTGTAGAAAAGTAAAAAGTAGATAAAAATAAGTCAAGGACGTCTGGATGGGGGGCTCCCATCCTGATACCAGTCAAAGAAAAGTGTATACTTCACACTGAATAAAACAGATTGATACGTCGAAGAAATGAAAATAAATTACAGTGCGGGGTTTCACCCAATATATCGTCTAGTTTGGGATGAGAACAGTTAAAAATTTTCCAGGACACTGAGAGAGTCAGAATAGATTATAAATTTCTTTGTGTTTTTTCTGGAGATGTACAGAAGGCTTTCATAAATGGCTAGTAATTCGGCTGTGAAGACAGAGCAAAACTGAGGGAGAGTGTAGCTGCAAGAATGATTATTATTCACGAAGGGAAAGCCAACGTGATTACCGGTTTTAGAGCCATCTGTGTAGAGGTCTACATAATTTTCATATTTATTTCTATTATCTAAGAACAGCTGTTGGTATATTTTGGGGTCAGTATCCTGTTTGATGAAGCCTTCATAGGGCTGAAGGTATGGAATCTGCATTTCAGTCCAGGGTGGGATTTCATTCAGAGAACAAGAAGAGACTATGACATCCTGCAACTGTGTACCGACTAGACTCCTACGGATCCTAAGTCCAAAGGGAGGGGTGCATGAAGGGCGATGATTGTAAAATCTGTCCAGATGGGTGTCTATAAAAGGGTCCTTTAAAGGATGTGAGGGATGAGAGAGTATGCGAAAATATGTATTCAATGAAAGCTTGTGACGAGTGAGGGTGAGAGGTGGCTCATGACAGGTGATGTAAAGACTATGTACAGGTGAAGTTCTAAAAGCACCGGAGCAAATGCGTAGTGCACTATGATGCACAGTGTCAAGTTTTTTTAATATTGACTTGCATGTTGACCCATACGCACAGCATGCATAGTCCAATTTTGATCGGATGACAGCGCGGTAGATCCGCAGGAGAGCATCCCGGTCTGACCCCCATGAGGTGTTGGATAGAACCTTTAAAATGTTAAGTTTTTTCTCACATTTACTGCGGATATCAGAGATATGTTTGGCAAATGTAAGTTTTTTATCAAAGGTCACCCCTAAAAATTTGACAAAGTCCTTGAGGGCAATGTTAGTATGACCCAGGTAAAGTTCTGGGTCTGGGTGGATCCCACGTTTACGGCAGAAATGTGTACACACTGTTTTTTTGGCAGATATAGTAAAACCGTTGATGTCACACCATTTTAGAATACGATTGATGACATTTTGAAGCTGCCGTTCGATCAGACGCATGTCTTTCCCCTGGCAGGATATTTGAATATCATCTACATATAGGCTACCGGTGACTGTTGGAGGTAGTTGATTTAGAATATTATTGATTTTAATAGAGAAGAGGGTGTCGCTAAGTACGGAGCCCTGGGGAACTCCCTCTTCTAGTGAGAAATTGTCAGACAGAGTGTTGTTGATCCTTACACGGAAATTTCTGGGTGATAGAAATTTTTTTTATAAAAATTGGAAGATTGCCTCGAAAGCCTATATTGTAGAGGTCTTGAAGGATGCCGTATCTCCATGTTCGGTCGTATGCCTTTTCTATGTCGAAGAACACTGACACTAAGTGATTCTTTCTGAGGAAAGCATTACGAATTTGTGTCTCTAAGTTTAAAATATTGTCAATGGTGGACCTGCCTTTGCGGAAGCCACTCTGAAGGGGATGTATATGGTCCCCAGTTTCTAAAATGTAGACAAGGCGAGCATTAACCATTTTTTCCATTAATTTACAAAGACAACTAGTAAAGGCTATGGGACGGTAGTTGCTAGGGTTAGACGTATCTTTTCCAGGTTTCGGGAAAGGAATAACAATTGCATTGCTCCAGGCAGAGGGAAAGGTTTGTATGTTCCAGATCCTATTGTATAGTTTTAACAGGTTTAGTAAAGAGTCATAGGCTAAGTGTTTCAGCATTTCATAAATAAAGCCGTCAGGACCAGGAGAAGTATTGGAGGATTCCCGGAGGTATTTGGTGAGTTCATTGATGGTAAAATCACTATTGTATATAAAAGTTTGAGGAGGTTTTAAATTTAAGTTTTTTTCGTTCAGATTGTTGTTTGTATGAGAAAAAAGGGTTTGAGAAAGAAGTACTGCATGATATAGAAGCAAGAGTCTGACCGATGTTATTAGCTATTTCTTTTGTATCAGATATTATGTTGTTATTGATGGACAGACAGGATATTGAGGGGTTATTATAGATCCCCATGGCCCTTTTGGTTTTCAACCATAGCTCCTTACTAGTAGTGGTAGATGTTATGCTAGACGTATTTCACCCAGGATTGTTTTTGACATTGCCGCCTTATTTTCCTGGCATAAGCTTTAGCTTTTTTAAAAAGTATGAGGTTGTCGGTGGTAGGGTACCGCCGAAAAACACTCCAGGCTTTCTGCTGCTGTTTTTTTGCTAGTGTACAGGTTTCATTCCACCACGGTTTTTTATTGCGCCGAGGTGTCGTGCCCGATTTTGGAATATTGGCATCAGCTGCTGTAATAATGACTGAAGTGACTTTATCCACGACCTCTTCAATAGTGCCTTCAAGGATGTTTGAGGTGATTTTGGATAATGCAGTAAAGTTAGGCCAATCTGCCTTATCATAAATATACCTAGGTGTGGTAAGGGTGCCTTTCGGATTGTAGTAAAGTGGTGAGAGAAAAATTGGAAAGTGATCGCTGTTATGTAAGTCACTGGAGACTGAAAAGTTATATAGTGGTAGGATAGATGGAGAACAAATAGCAAGATCTATGGCATGAAAGGATTTAGTTGGGTAGTGGAAGTAGGTGTTGTCGCCGTTATTCATAACGCAAAGGGAAAAGTTGGTCAACAGTTGTTCAATTAGTAGGCCTCTATTGTTTGTATCTGTGCTGCCCCATAAGGGACTATGACCGTTCATATCCCCCAGGAGGATAAAAGGAGGAGGAAGTTGTTGGATAAGGCTATTGAGAGATGTTTGGCTGATGGTTTCAGTAGGAGGCAGATAAGTGCAGCAGATGGTAGTTAGCTGTTTTAATTTGACACGAGCGGCGACTGCTTGTAGGTTGGTATGCAGATTGACTATTATGTGAGGATAGTTATTGTTGATTAACAGGGCCACACCACCAGAGGCCCTATCTCCGAGTTCGTAGTCTTTCCGAAGTATTGTATAATTGTGGATAGTGGGATATTTATCGGCTTTGAGATAAGTTTCTTGTAGTGCGAAGCAGGCAGGATTGTGGTCGTAGATGAGTGTTTTAAGGTCGTCACTTTTATTCTGAAAACCGTGGCAGTTCCAAGAAAGCAGCAGAGCCATGATCAAGTGATGTTAGGGATGATTGAGAGCTTGCTTTTAGTCCCCGTAGGTGTAAGTGGGGTACTAGGGATGTCATCATCATCCATGATATTGTCGGAAATGTCAGAATCGGTAGGATCTAAATGCAGTATTGAGTCATCAATGGGCTTTTGTGGAAGGATCTTTTTAAGTCTGGACTTACTGTATTTTGCCGTATAGGCTGCAGTTTTTTTTTATTAGAGGTCTATTTTGAGTGGAGTTGTTGCTTTCAGACTTCTTCTTTGATGTGCTTTTTTGTAGAGCTATGGAAGAGTTATTTTGGGTAGAGGTTGAGTGTTTAGTTTTAGTAGTGGAAGTAGGTATAGAGACGGGCACAGATTTTGGTTGCTCAGTTTGTATGGCAATTGATTTAACAGATTTGACTACTGCAGCATAAGACTGACCGGGTTTGGGTGTACGGGAGTTCATTACTTTACGGGCTTCTGGATATGACAGTCCTTGTGTGGCACGCAAGGACTGGATTTCTTTTTCGTACGACCATTTCGGGCATGAGCGGGAATAGGAAGGATGATCCTGTTTGCAGTTCACGCATTTAGGCGGATTAGAGCAGGTGTCACTGTTGTGGGCAGAGATACCACAATGGACACAGGTTGGGGCACCACGACAGGACGGTTTGGTATGGCTGAACTTTTGACATTGAAAGCATCGAGTAGGATTAAGTATATATGGTCTAACAGCACATGAGAGGTATCCTGCTTTGATATGGGAAGGAAGTTTAGGTGATTGAAAAGTCAAAATTATATGCTTTGTGTTTAGTGTTTGGTTATTGCGTCGGATAGAGATTCTGCGAACTGCACAAACATTTTGAGATTTAAGATTTTCGAGGATTTCGGCCTCAGAGCAGTGTAATAGGTCAGGTTCAGATATAACGCCTCTTGATGAATTAAGTGTGCTATGGGGTGATACAGTGACAGGGTTTGCACCGATAGTTTGTAATTGCATAATGTTGATTGCCTGTGTACTATTGGTTACTTCCACTAAGATGTCTCCTGATCGTATTTTTTTTATTTTAGCGACTTCTCCAACATTACTAGTTATGCACTTATGTATTAAGAAAGGGGAGGTTTGGCTAAAGTTTCCTTCCTGACGCTTCACAATAAAGAATTTGGCATGACCATCTCCTTGAGTAGGAGACTTCGGAACGTTGACGTGAGACAAAGATAACGTCGAATCCATATTGGGGATTGGAAATTTCGGACCCGACCGCACCACCCACCACGGAGCCAACAAGGGGATACACATTCGTGCACCAGTGCTAGTCGGGTCTATACGCGCACAGTACATCCCTTAGGCAGCGTCCACCCTTAACGACGTGCCCAGTAGATGTCCGTTTGCTTGATCCCTAGCAGTTGACCAAAATCAGTACCACCAGCCGGTTGATACACAGGGGAACGCTGTGCACCTCCCGTTTACCCGAAGCCGAGGCCAAAGCAATGTGTTGGAGAATAAACCCCCTCAATTACCAGGATCCCCATTTCCGGGGACACGGGTCTCCACGCACGGCAAACACGTGGGTAGTTTTCCGCTAATAGAAGCTGACAGCACAGGGCGACCGCATATTCTAAAGGGGGGCCCTCGCCTTCACAGAGGAAACTACACTGAGGCGGAAAAGGAAGGAGATAGCTAAGAGAAGAGGAGGGTAGAACAAAGATAAGCGAAAGATCGCTGGGGCCCCGGGATTGCGACACCCGTAAAAACCTGAAGTATGTTTTCCCCCTGAGGGGTTTAACCATTATAATTGTCATTTCTCCCAATGGTATACCTAGATAAAGTAATGCCCATGGCAGGTAACACTACTGCACTTTTTTTTTTTCTTAGTAAGAACGACACCAATCTCTTCGTTTGTATATGACAATTCTTTGTTCCATGGTTTGTGTTGTGGTCATTGATTAAGCAAATGAAAAAGCTATCACAAAGTTAGGTATCAATAAGTAAGGTCTTATTAACTTTAACCTGCTTGCTCCCATCATTAAAAGACCGGGACGGTAGCGATTCTCTCTTCTGTTTTCAACGTTGCTTCCAGACCTGAATGTCTCAATGCTCTTGTTTGGAGAAAGCGTTTGCCTTGGGCTACATCATAGGCATTCAAGTACCCATATGGGAAGCAACGGTGGGTACAGAAGGGAGAATAGCTGTAGTCACATACTTGCAACGATGAGATCGTATTTGTTAATTGCTTCTTTTATTCCATCAATCTAACAATAGAAATTTCCTGCCTTTCTTGCTATAGCTTAGAGGTACGCCATTGACTTATATTGAGTGTTATATGTTGCCTGTTGTAAATTGTGTTCTTAAAGTGAATTTTTCAGTAGAAAATTTATTTATTTAAAGTAGAGGTCCGATATTTCTGTTATTAAAAAAAAAAAAAAAAAAAAAACCATATCGTATCTGTTATTAACTGAAAGTGTTTAATTCTGTCTTTGCATACATACAAATGTATGTGCATGCTAACCTATTTTCGTTTTTAAAATTAACAGGTAAAAGATTAAAGGGGCCCCTATATTCACTCTCGCACCTGGGCCTCGTAAACCCAAGTTACGGCACTGCATGTGGAATGTGCGATCAAAAATTTCAGACCATATCGAATTTGCAAGAACATATGGAAAATAGTCATGGTGTTAAATTGCATTTTACCAGTGAAACCTTTTACAGCGAAGAGGATTTTTCTACTTGGAAACTGAAAGTTGAACAGGAAAGTAAGTCCTGATTCGTATTAAGGAATACTTCTCAGAAAGAAGGTGTGAAATTTTCTTATTACATATGTCATTGTAGTGGTATTTCACACCCAAAATTGGACAGTCTACGGAACATGAAATTTTCTGCCTCAGTTAAGTATGGCAGTTCTTGCCAGCGATAATGAACACTACTAAGCAAACTGTTGATGAAATCAGTGAAATTAATATCCAGTACCAATCTGTCCATGTTGGCCATAGCACAGAAATCGCAAAGCTTAATTTAACTAAAGAGAAAAGAACAAATTTTGCTGCTTCTCTTAGCATCAGTGTCCCCATTTCTAAAATATTAAATCAAACGAGGGAAATGTACTCTCCTACCAAAAGATTTGGGCTCACTACCCGACAAGATCTGCCTAACATTCGTAGAGATTTTCACATTAAAGAAAAAATTATTTTACATCCAAATAATGCAACATCAGTGGATATTATAGTACGAAAAATGAAAAATTCCAATCCTAATACTCTATTATTGTACAAACCTATAGCAGTTTCTTTCAAAATGAATTTTTATTAGGAATAATGAATGATGCACAAATAAAGTTATTTGAAATGTACGACAGCAGTTGTGTAATGATTGACTCAACACATGGAACAAACCAGTATAACATTCAGTTGACAACTGTCATGGTACATGATGAGAACCATGTAGGTTTGCATATTTGCTCATTATTCTCATCTAGAATTACTACTGAAACAATGATAGCTTTCTTTACTGAGATTAAAAAGTTCCTGCCAAACATGAAGCCTCTGTCTTAATGAGTGATGACACTAATTATAATGCTTGGCAAGCTGTATTTGAGGATCAGCCAAAGCACTTATTATATTCTTGACATATCAATAAAAGTCGGAACTCAAATATAAACAGCATAAATTTAGGATGCAGCTAATAAAGAAACTATAAAGAATGAGTTGGAAAAGTTACTAACTGAATTGGATGAAAAAACATTTCAAGTAAACTTGAATAATTTCATAAATTTATATGAAGAAAAGGAAACAGCTTTTATTTCCTACTTCAAACAGCATTATGATGCGAAAAGTTCATGAACAGACGCGAAAAAGGGGCCTAATGTTACACAGCAGGGCTGGGTATAAACACCAATATGAAGTTGGAACGTTGGCATTGCCAAATAAAATATGAAGAAGCTGGGGGCTATTTTTAAAAAGGCTTGATAAAACAATTTCTTTCATTAATAATGCTGTAGCTAAAAAATTACTTGGCCGTTTAATTTCAATGGAGAGAGGAAAACTGATGTCGAGAATAGCCCAAATTAATAAGCGTCATAAAAACAGCCATGAAATTATTGAAAATTATCAGTTGTTCGAATCAGGTGATAAGCTTATAGTATCAAAGACCGATGGAGAATCTATTTTCACATATGATGTGACAAAAACAAAGTCCACCAGTGCTTGCAATATCAAATGCGAAACTTGCAATATTTGCATTCATGATATGTCTTGCTCATGTGTGGATTACTGTATCCGATATATCATCTGTAAACACATCCAATTACGTGTATCAAAAGGTTAATATCGGTTCAAACAGCATTTCACAAATAAGTGAGGATAGAAATGAAGATGAACTGGTGATTGATACCTCTGAAGAAATTGCGAGAAGTAGAAGGAAAGGAATTCAAGTAAAGAGATGACTAAAGAGATAAAAGTGTGCATTTTTGTGCACAATATTATTCTAAATTTATCATTGCAATTCTTATTTAGAGCTTAATTTTAGTGGGTTTTTTTTTTTCTAAACTAAGTGAGTGATATTATATTTTATTGGGGGTATTTCTGATGGGTTTCACTATTGTTGTTAAATTCTCAGTAGTAATCTTTTGGAGAATATTCTTGTCAATGAGAATTTTCTCTTGAAAGCTGTGAAAGAAATTTTTTTATACAGAAACTTATACTTGTGATCATTATATATTATAAGATGAATTAAAAAAATTATTTAAAATGAGCAAGTAATTTTTTTTTTTTTTTCGTAAAAATGGTGTGCACAAATACAGATCTTCATTTTCAGAAGATGAAAAGCTTTCATCATTGGAAGCATATTCCATTTTATTAATATTTTCAAATTGTACTAAATAAGCTTTATTTTTATACTGTTAGAGCTTTTGGGTTTACATATGTTGAATTAGTTGGTTGGTTGGTTGGTTGGTTGGTGTTTAATGGCACAAGGTCCAGAAAGGACATACCGCGCCAGACTATGTGTATTTAGAATAAAATAACGCTTTCGCGTAAAAGTTATTGTATAAAACATGTAAAGCTAAAATCCGTACGGTCTAAAACTGATAAAATCAAACTGTAGAAAGGTAAAATGTAGATAAAAGTAAGCCAAGGACATCTGGATGGGGGCTCCCATCCAGATACCAGTCAGAGAAAAGTGTACACTTTACACTGAGTAAAGAATATTGATACGTCGAAGAAATGCAAACAAATTACGGTGCGGGGTTTCACCCAATATATCGTCAAGTTTAGGATGAGAACAGTTAAAAAATATTGTGTAAAGATTATTAAAAGCAGTGCATGAAGTTAAAACATGACTAATGGTAAGGTTGGTATGGCAATGGTGGCACTCCGGGGCAGGTTCACCCAGGAGTAAGTGGTTATGTGTAAGCCGCGTATGACCAATGCGGAGACGTGTTAAGATGACATCTAGCCTGCGATAGGGATGAGATGACCAGTGTGAGAGAGTTGGGCGAATAGAACGAAGTTTGTTCCCCGTTTCATTGCCCCATTTATCGACCCATATGCCTTTTACAATGCTGGAGATACTGGTTTTTATGTCACTGTAGGATGGATTGCCGGTGTACGGGAGGGTCGCATGCTTCGCCAGCGTGTCCGCTTTCTCATTACCCGGGATCCCGATGTGACTGGGGACCCAACAGAGGAGAATACTGTACCCTCGGTTTATAAGTTGGGCATACTTGTGTGAAACTTTGTGCATATAGTTATGTGTTAGGGAGCCAGATTTCAGATTTTCCAGAACACTAAGTGAGTCAGAGTAGATGATAAAATTCTTTGTGTTTGTTTCGCGGGATGTACAGAAGGCTTTCATATATGGCAAGTAATTCGGCGGTGAAGATGGAGCAAAATGGAGGTAGAGTATAGCTACAGGTATGATTATTAGCCACGAAGGCAAAGCCAACGTGATTTCCACTTTTGGAGCCATCAGTGTATAGTTGTTTCATATTTTTCATATTTGTTGTTGTGGGCAGAGAACAACTGTTGGTAGATTTTAGGATCAGTGTCCTGTTTCGCAAAGCCTTCGAAAGGTTGTAGGTAGGATATCTGCAATGTATGCCACGGTGGGATATCATGAAAAGAGCATGTAGAGACATTTACATCCTCCAATTGGGTACCGACAAGACCCCTACGAACCCTTAGCCCAAAGGGAGGAGTGCAGATGGGACGATTCGCATAAAGACGGTCGAGATGAGTATCTATAAAAGAGTTCTTTAATGGATGTGAGGGATGAGAAAGAATGCGGAAATAAGTATTTAATGATAGCTGATGACGTATGAGGGTGAGAGATGGCTCATGACAGGTGACATAAAGACTATGTACAGGTGAAGTTCTAAAAGCACCGGAACAAATGCGTAGTGCAGTATGATGCACAGTGTCAAGTTTTTTTAATGCTGATTTGCATGTTGAGCCGTACGCACAGCATGCATAGTCCAATTTTGAACGGATAACAGCACGGTAGATCCGCAGGAGAGCATCACGGTCTGCCCCCCAAGAGGTGTTAGTTAAGACCTTTAAAATGTTAAGTTTTTTCTCACATGCGCTGCGAATGTCAGAAATATGTTTGGCAAACGTAAGTTTTTTGTCAAATGTTACTCCTAAAAATTTTACAAAATCCTTCTGAACAATATTAGTATGGCCCAGGTAAAGTTCTGGATCAGGGTGGATCCCACGCTTTCGGCAGAAGTGCGTGCATACTGTTTTTTCGGCAGATATGGTAAAACCGTTGATGTCACACCATTTCAGAATACGATTGATGGTACTTTGAAGCTGCCGTTCGATGAGGCGCATGTCTTTGCCCTGGCAAGATATTTGGAGATCGTCTACATATAGGCTACCGTTGACAGGCGGAGGCAGTTGATTAAGAATATTATTGATTTTAATAGAGAAGAGGGTGACACTAAGGACAGAGCCCTGGGGAACACCCTCTTCTTGAGCGAATTTGTCAGACAAAGTGCCGTTGACCCTTACACGGAAGTTTCTGAGCGATAGGAAATTTTTTATAAAAATTGGTAGATTGCCTCGAAAGCCTATATTATAGAGATCTTGAAGGATTCCGTATCTCCACGTTCGGTCGTATGCTTTTTCTATATCGAAGAACACTGACACTAAGTGATTCTTCCTGAGGAAAGCATTGCGGATTTGTGTCTCTAAATTTAAAATGTTGTCTATAGTAGATCTGCCTTTGCGGAAACCGCTCTGAAAGGGATGTATATGGTCCCAGTTTCTAAAATGTAAACAAGGCGGGCATTAACTATTTTTTCCATTAACTTACAAAGACAACTAGTAAGGGCTATGGGACGGTAGTTACTAGGATTAGAAGTATCTTTTCCAGGTTTTGGAAGGGAATAACTATTGCATTGCTCCAGGCAGAGGGAAAAGTTTGTTCGTTCCAGATTCTATTGTAAAGTTTTAAGAGGTTTAGTAAAGAGTCATAGGATAGGTGTTTCAGCATTTCATAAGTAATGCTATCAGGACCAGGAGAAGTATTGGAGGATTGCCGTAGGTATTTGGTGAGTTCGTTGATAGTAAAATCACTATTGTATGGAAAGTGGGAGGAGGTTTTAAATTTTATTTTTTTTCGTTGACATTGTTGTTTGTAGGAGAAAAAGCGGTTTGAGAAGGATGTACTGCAGGATATAGAAGCAAGAGTTTGACCAATGTTATTTGCTATTTCTTTTGTATCAGATATTATATTATTATTAATGGACAGACAGGTTATTGAAGGGTTATTATAGATTCCCATGGCTCTTTTTGTTTTCAACCATAGCTCCTTACTAGTAGTGGTGGGTGTTATGCTAGAGACGTATTTCACCCAAGATTGCTTTTGAGATTGCCGCCTTATTCTCCTGGCATAAGCTTTTGCTTTTTTAAAAAGGACGAGGTTTTCGGTGGTAGGGTACCGCCGAAAAACACTCCATGCTTTCTGCATCTGTTTTTTTGCTAGTGTACAGGTTTCATTCCACCACGGTTTTTTATTGCGCCGAAGTGTCCTGCCCGATTTTGGAATATTGGCATCAGCTGCTTTAATAATGACTGAAGTGACTTTATCCACGACCTCTTCAATAGTGCCTTCAAGGATGTTTGAGGTGATTTTGGATAGTTCTGTAAAGGTAGGCCAATCTGCCTTATCATAAATGTACCTAGGGGTGGTAAAGGTGCCTTTCGGATTGTAGTAAAGTGGTGAAAGAAAAATCGGAAAGTGATCACTGTTATGTAAGTCACTGGAGATTGAAAAGTTATAAAATGGGAGGATAGATGGAGAACAAATAGCTAGGTCTATGGCATGGAAGGATTTAGTAGGGTAGTGGAAATAGGTATTATCCCCGTTATTCATGACGCAAAGAGAAAAGTCTGTTAGCAGCTGTTCAATAAGTTGACCTCTATTGTTTATGTCTGTGCTGCCCCATACGGGGCTATGACCGTTCATGTCCCCCAGGAGGATAAAAGGGGGATGAAGTTGTTGGATAAGACTATTGAGAGAGGTTTGGCAGATGGTTTCATTCGGGGGAAGATAAATACTGCAGATAGTAGTAAGATGTTTGAGATGGATCTGAGCGGCAACAGCCTGTAAAATAGTATTGAGATTGAGAATATAATACGGATATTGATTATTTATTAAAAGGGCAACTCCACCGAAGGCCCTTTCCCCGAGCTCATAATCTTTTCTAAGGATGGTATAATTAAGAATTTGTGATTGTTTATTGGTTTTCAGGTAAGTTTCCTGAAGGGCAAGACAGGCAGGGTTATAGTCATAAATTAGGGTTTTGAGGTCATCAATTTTATTGTGAAAACCGTGGCAGTTCCAAGAAAGCAGCAGAGCCATGATCAAGTGATGTTAGGGATGATTGAGAGCTTGCTTTTAGTCCCCGTAGGTGTAAGTGGGGTACTAGGGATGTCATCATCATCCATGATATTGTCGGAAATGTCAGAATCGGAAGGATCTAAATGCAGTATTGAGTCATCAATGGGCTTTTGTGGAAGGATCTTTTTAAGTCTGGACTTACTGTATTTTGCCTTATAGGCTGCAGTTTTTTTGATTAGAGGTCTATTATGAGTGGAGTTGTTGATTTCAGACTTCTTCTTTGATGTGCTTTTTTGTAGAGCTATGGAAGAGTTATTTTGGGTAGAGGTTGAGTGTTTAGTTTTAGTAGTGGAAGTAGGTATAGAGACGGGCACAGATTTTGGTGGCTCAGTTTGTATGGCAATTGATTTAACAGATTTGACTACTGCAGCATAAGACTGACCGGGTTTGGGTGTACGGGAGTTCATTACTTTACGGGCTTCAGGATATGACAGTCCTTGGGTGGCACGCAAGGACTGGATTTCTTTTTCAAACGACCATTTTGGGCATGAGCGGGAATATGAAGGATGATCTTGTTTGCAGTTCACACATTTGGGTGGATTAGAGCAGGTTTCACTGTCGTGGCCGGAGGTCCCACAACGAGCACAGGTTGGGGAACCACGACAGGAAGGTTTGGTATGGCCGAACTTTTGACATTGAAAGCATCGAGTAGGATTGGGTATGTAGGGTCTAACGGCACATGAGAGGTATCCTGCTTTGATATGGGAAGGAAGTTTAGGTGATTGGAAAGTCAGAATTATATGTTTGGTGTCCAGTGTTTGGTTATTGCGTCGGATAGAGATTCTGCGAACTGCACAAACATTTTGGGATTTCAGATTTTCAAGGATTTCAGCCTCGGAGCAGTGTAATAGGTCAGGTTCGGATATGACGCCTCTTGATGAATTAAGTGTCCAATGGGGTAATACAGTGACTGGTTTTAGGCCGATAGTTTTTAATTGCATAATATTGTTTGCCTGTTTGTTATTTGTTACTTCTATTAAGATGTCGCCAGAGCGTATTTTTTTAATTTTTGCAACTTCTCCAACATTAGAAATTATGGTTTTATGGATTAGAAAAGGGGATGTTTGGTTAAAGTTTCCGTCCTGACATTTTATGAGAAAGAATTTTGCGGTAATAGCTCCCTCAGTAAGAGAGTTCGGAACGTTGACGTTAGATAAAGAAAGTGTCGAATCCATATTGGGGATTGGAAATTCGAACCCGACCGCACCACCCACCACGGAGCCCAACAAGGGGATGCACATTCGTGCACCAGTGCTAGTCGGGTCTATACGCGCACAGTACATCCCTTAGGCAGCGTCCACCCTTAACGACGTGCCCAGTAGATGTCCGTTTGCTTGATCCCTAGCAGTTGACCGAAGTCAGTACCACCAGCCGGTTGATACACAGGGGAACGCTGTGCACCTCCCGTTTACCCGAAGCCGAGGCCAAAGCAATGTGTTGGAGAAAAAACCCCTCAATTACCAGGATCCCCATTTCCGGGGACACGGGTCTCCACGCACGGCAAACACGTGGGTAGTTTTCCGCCGATAGAAGCTGACGGCACAGGGCGACCGCAGCTTCTAAGGGGGGGCCCTCACCTCCAAAGAGGAAACTACACTGAGGGGGAAATTGAAGGAGACAGCTAAGAGGAGAAGAGGGTAGAACAAGGAGGAGCGAAAGATCGCTGGGGCCCCGGGATTGCGACACCCGTAAAGACCTAGAGTAAGTCTTCCCCCTGAGGGGCAAGTTTGGGATGAGAACAGTTAAAAAATATTAGGTAAAAATTATTAAAAGCTGTACAAGAGGTTAAAATGTGACGAATGGTAATGTGAGATTGACAATGTGAACATTCTGGGGCAGGTTCACCCAGAAGTAGGTGTTTATGGGTGATTCTCATATGACCAATGCGGAGACGAGTCAAAATGACATCATGATTTCGATATGAAAGGGATGACCAATGAGTGAGGGAAGGTCGGATAGAATGCAGTTTGTTTTCAGTTTCACTATCCCATTTACTGGTCCAACTGCTTTTTACTATGCTAGAGGTACCGGACTTTATGTCATTGTATGCGAGATAGCCAGTGTAGGGGATTGTAGCTTGCCTGGCTAAACTATCTGCCTTCTCGTTGCCCAGTATCCCAATATGACTGGGTACCCAACAGTAGAGAATATTGTATCCACAATTTGTCAGTTGTTCATGCAGACGTAGCACTTTGGTTATATAGCTATGAGTGAGGGAGCCCGATTTTAGATTGTTTAGTACACTGAGGGAGTCGGAGTAGATGATACACCTTTTTGTAGTCATTTTAGAGATATATAACAGGCTTTCATGGATGGCAAGCAATTCAGCAGTAAAGATTGAACAGAACGGAGGGAGAGTATAGCTGCAGGTATAGTTACTTCCAACGAAGGCGAAGCCGACATGATACCCAGATTTGGAGGCGTCAGTCTATATTTCTGTATATTTTTTATATATGTTTTTGTGGTCTGAGAACAACTGTTGATATATTTTTGGGTCGGTACCCTGTTTAGTAAAGCCATTAAACGGTTGGAGGTAAGAGGTCTGCAGTGTAGTCCATGGTGGCGTTTCATGAGGAGAATTAGGGGAGACTTTAACATTCTCCAGTTGGGTACCAACTAGACTCCTACGGATCCTTAAACCAAAGGGAGGAGTGCATGAGGGGCGATTTCCATATTGGCGGTCCAAATGTGTGCCTGACAATGCGTCCCCCAAAGGGTGGGAGGGATGAGACAGGATGCGAAAATAATTGTTTAATGATAATTTGTGACGGATGTGGATGAGAGATGGCTCATGACAAGTGATATAGAGACTTTGTATGGGTGATGTTCTAAAAGCTCCAGAACAGAGGCGTAGTGCAGTATGATGCACTGTGTCAAGTTTTTTTAGGGCTGACCTACATGCAGATCCATACACTCCACAGGCGTAATCTATTTTGGATCGAATTGCTGCACGGTAGATCCGCAACAGGGCGTCACGCTCCGCTCCCCAAGAAGTGTTAGTTAATACCTTTAGGATATTTAGGTCCTTTTCACATTTGTTGCGGATATAGGAGATATGGTTAGCAAAGGTCAATTTTCTGTCAAAATATACCCCTAAAGACTTAGCGCAGTCACGTATTTCTATTTTTGAGCTGCCCACATAGAGCTCAGCATCAGGATGGATCCCTCGTAAACGACAGAAGTGCGTACTGACAGTCTTTTCCGCAGAAATGTTAAATCCATTTGTGGTACACCATTTTAGGATGCGATTGATGGTGTTCTGGAGCTGACGCTCAATGTAACGCATGTCCTTTCCCTGACAAGAAATTTGAAGGTCATCGACATATAGGCTTCCGTGAATAGATGGAGGTAATTGATTCAGTATATTATTGATTTTTATTGAAAAGAGGGTAACACTTAAGACAGAGCCCTGAGGGACGCCCTCTTCTTGAACGAAACTATTTGATTGAATGCCGTTTATTTGTACTCTGAAATTTCGAAGTGAAAGGAAGTTCTGGATAAATATTGGAAGGTTGCCACGGAAGCGTAGATTGTGGAAATCCCGGAGAATACCATATCTCCAGGTCTTGTCGTATGCCTTTTCTATGTCAAAGAAAATAGAGATTAAGTGGTTTCTTCTTAAGAAAGCGTTACGAATTTGAGTTTCTAGATATAGTATGTTGTCAATAGTTGGTCTGCCCCTGCGGAAGCCACTTTTGTAAGGGTGTATATGGCCCTCTGTTTCTAAAACGTAAACTAAGCGTGCATTGATCATTTTCTCCAGCAGTTTGCAAAGGCAACTAGTAAGGGCTATGGGTCTGTAGTTATTAGGATTGGAAGTGTCTTTTCTGGGTTTTGGAAAGGGTATGACTATGGCGTTTCTCCAGGAGGAAGGAAAGGTATGTTCGTTCCAGATTCTATTAAAAAGCTGTAGTAGATTTGTAAGGGAATCGTGAGAAAGGTGTTTTAGCATTTCATACGTGATACCATCGGGACCAGGAGAAGTGTTCGGTAACTGTCTGAGTTGATTGGTGAGTTCATGGATTGTAAAGATACTATTGTAGGAGAGCTGCGAGGAGGTTTTAAAATTTAGTTTTTGCCGTTCAGATTGCAGTTTATGGGTATAAAAGGTATTTGAGTAAGAGGTACTGAAGGAGGATAGAGCCAAAGTTTCGCCGATGGTATTTGCAATATCTGTGGTATCAGAGATGATTTTGTTATTGATGGAAAGGCAGGGTATGGTATGGTTATTGTATATTCCCATAGCTCTTTTTGTTTTGGTCCATAGCTCCTTACTAGAGATTGATGTAGTGATGCTGGAGACATATTGCATCCATGATTCCTTTTGGGATTGCCGCCTCACCCTGCGGGCGACTGCTTTTGCTTTTTTAAAAGCAATAAGATTTTCTGTTGTGGGATATCGGCGGAAGGTACCCCAGGCTTAATGCTGCTGCTTTTTTGCTAGGGTGCATGCTTTGTTCCACCACAGTTTTTTATTTCTGCGACAGCTTGTGCCTGATTTCGGGATACTATGGTCTGCTGCTTTAATGATGGTAGTAGTTACTGTTTCAACGACCTCATCAATAGTGCCTTCTATGATATTTTGGGATATTGTTGACAATGAAGTGAAAGCCTGCCAATCTGCCTTGTCATGAATGTATCTGGGTATTTTTGAAGTTTGGTTATGATTCTGATTCAAAGGAGAGAGAATGATCGGAAAGTGGTCACTATTATGTAAATCGCCAGAAACAGAGAAATTATACAGTGGGAGGATTGGAGGAGAACAGAGGGCAAGGTCTATTGCATGAAATGATTTTGTGGGAAGATGGAAGTAAGTACTGTCACCATTATTCATAACACACAGTGAGAAGTCTGTTAGGATTTGTTCTATTTGTTGGCCTCTATTGTTGGTGTCTTTGCTGCCCCACAAGGGACTGTGGGCATTCATGTCCCCTAGGAGTATGAAAGGGGAAGGAAGTTGCTGGACAAGGTTATTGAGCAAAGTTCGACTGATTGTTTCATTAGGAGGAAGATATGTACTGCAGATTGTAGTGAGATGTTTGAGATGGATTCTAATGGCGACAGCCTGTAAAGGTGTGTTCAGATTGAGAGTACAATAGGGATAGTGATTATTTATTAGGATGGCAACTCCGCTCGAGGCCCTTTCCCCTAGCACATAATCCTTTCTAAGGACGGTATAATTGTGAATTTGAGTTTGCTTATTGGCTTTGAGGTATGTTTCCTGAAGGGCAAGACAGGCGGGATTGTGATTGTAGATAAGTGTTTTGAGGTTGTCGTTTTTGTTCTGAAAACCGTGGCAGTTCCATGACAGCAACAATGCCATAACTATGTTATGTTAGGGGCATTGTGCGTTGTCGTGGTAATCCCTTTAGGGTTACTAGGTGGCTCAATATCTTCATGTTCCATCGATTCTTCATCTGATATTTCTGATTCCGAGGGTGATAATTTTAAAATTGAGTCATCTATATGTGGTTGCGGAGGTATTTTCCTTGTGCTGAAACGGTTGTATTTTAATTTGTAGGTTGCTGCTTTACTGATTGTTGGTCTGACTTGAGTAGAGCTATTGTTGTGTGGTTTTTTCTTAGTTTTCTCTGGTGCAGTGGAGGAACTGTTTTGTTTATGGACTGATTGTTTACTTGTTGATGTCTTAGAAGAGGAAGGATAAATGACAGGGTCAGTCTGAGTGGCTATTGATTTAGTAGATTTTGTTGCGGCTGCATAAGACAGACCAGGTTTAGGGCTACGGCTTTCTATTATTTTTCGGGCTTCTGGATAAGAGAGTCTTTGAGTGGCATGCAGGGACTGGATTTCTTTTTCGAAAGCCCATTTTGGGCATGACTTGGAGTATGACGGATGTTCCTGTGCACAGTTTATACATTTTGCAGCTGCAGAGCAGGTTTCACTGTCATGGCCGGAGGCACCGCAGCGGGCGCAGGCCGGTGACCCACGACAGGAGGTTTTAGTATGGCCGAACTTTTGACACTGGAAGCAACGGATTGGATTTGGTACATATGGTCTCACGGGGCATAATACATAGCCGGCTTTGATATGGGATGGAATTGTGGGAGACTGGAAAGTTAAAATAATATGATTGGTGGGGATTAGTTGATTATTGCGTCGGATAGTGATTCGACGCACAGCACATACTTTTTCATCACTTAGGTTTTCTAATAGTTCGGCTTCAGAGCAGTGCAAAAGTTCAGGTTCAGATACGACTCCACGTGAGATGTTTAAGGATGTATGGGGTGTTACTGTGACAGGTTTTAGGCCGAAGTTTTTAATCTTCATTATTTTGGATGCTTGTCTATTGCTTGATACTTCAACTAACAGGTCTCCAGATCTTAATTTTTTAACTTTTTTGGCTTCTCCTACATTGTCGGTGATACATTTGTGTATTAAGAATGGTGATGTTTTGTTAAAGTTACCTTCAACATAGTGGATGATGAAGAATCGAGCATTCATATTTAGAAGTTGTGCATCAGTATTTTCAGTGGGAGTAGACTGCGGAGCATTGACGTGAGACAGAGAATTTTGCAAAGCCATGTTGGAGAAATTGAGGTTCGGACCCGACCGCACCAACCACCACGGAGCCCAACAAGGGGGTGTGCAATTGCACACCAGTGCTAGTCGGGTCTATACGCGCACAGTACATCCCTTAGGCAGCATCCACCCTTAACGACGTGCCCAGTAGATGTCCGATTGCTTGATCCCTAGCAGTTGATGAAAATCAGTACCACCAGCCGATTGATATACGGGGGAACGCTGTATACCTCCCGTTTACCCAAAGCCGAGGCCAAAGCAATGTGTTGGGGTTTCTCCCGTGTCTATGGAAATTCCGTAATGATGATTTCCTTTACGGGAACACCCCTCAATTACCAGGATCCCCTTTTCCGGGGACACGGGTCTCCACGCACGGCAAACACGTGGGTAGTTTTCCGCCAATAGAAGCTGACAGCACAGGGCGACCGCAGCTTCTAAAGGGGGGGCCCTCTCCTCCATAGAGGAAACTACGCTGAGGGGGGAAAAGGAAAGAGATAGCCAAGAGGAGAGGACGGTAGAACAGAGGAAAGCGAAAGATTGCTGGGGCCCCGGGATTGCGACACCCGTAAAAACCTAAAGTAGGTTTTCCCCCTGAGGGGAAAATTTAATTGAGAGAATGCTTGATATGAAGTAGCAGATTCCATTCCCCAGCCTATACCACCACCTGTGACTTTTCACGCAACGTTAGTGAAAAGAACTTCAAGAGAAATGTTAATTTCTAATGGAGCGCCCGACAAAGAGGGAAAAGGGTGTGAGCTCGTGGCTCTTGAGAACGAAGCAGAAAGTAGGTCAAACTCCGAGCATAGGATTTGTTTTGTTGCAGGAAACAGATCGGATGAATCACGAATTTTCAGAAGAGAATAAATTTCGTAAAATGCAAAAAGAGTGTCAGACCTTAAAGAATTCTTTTAGAGAGTCTGGTTAAAGAAAAAATAATTTCTTTGTAAGAGACGACTTATTTCATAAAAATAAAATTTCCAGAGAAACAGTTGATCAATTGGTATTACCTGAAAGTTATGGAAGTAAAGTTCTACGATTAGCTCATGACTCATTATATGCAAATCATCTCGGGATGAGGAAAACTAAGGAAAGAATTACATAATCTTTTTATTTGCCAAACATCTCGAAAGATGTAGAAAATTATTGTAGGACATGTGAAAAATGCCAACTAAAAAGTCCGGAGCACAAATCAGACAAAATCCCTATCACACCAGTCGTTAAGTGTTAAAAATGGACGGCCTTGCCCATCACTGAGCAACTTAACTACTATCATTAAGGTGTTTTGCTGACCCTGTTTTCTGTTTTGAAGTCTAGGAGTAATGTTTTGGCGTCTGCAGGTTTCTCCAACCTAAGTGGTCTTTCTAAATTAGCTAAAGCTCACGAAAACTGGTAAAGTGACCTCCAGTGTGTAGTACAATTTACACAAACAAAGAGTGGCTGAAGGATTGGATAGAGGCCTCAAAACTAGTAATAACTTGCACAATAACGAGTAAAAAAGAATAGTGAAATTCTCAAACGATTAATTGATGTCATGTGTTTTTTTAGATGAACAACAACTCCCCTTTCGTGGACATAATGAGAGAGAGTCATCATTTAATAGAGAAAACTACATTGAAACATTAAATCTATTACCAATACGGGATCCATTGCATGAGGAGCATTTTAAAAATGCTACAGTGTTTAAAGTTAATTCTAGTGACATTCAAAATGATTTAATTTCCACTATTAGTGATATTGTGACGAATCGATTTTGAAAGAAATTAAAGAAAGTGACTTTGCGGCTATCATGTTGGATGAAACATGCGATATTAGATCTCGACCATAATTATAGACAATTTTAAGGTACACAAATGAAGATAATTGCATCAAAGAAGGATTTATTAAATTTGTTGATGTCAGTGCTGACAGAACAGCTGATGGGTTATTTTTGCATGTGAAGAGCATTACAAGTGAAGTTGTGGTGTTGTCACTATATTATCACTTTTCTTTGGTTAATGATTAATTTAATTTACCTCTACCCAGGACGTTTTAGTAATTTAAGATCTTTCTAGTTAAAATTTTAAAAAACCACTATGTAATTTCTTACTTTTGGGGGGCTGTTAATTATTTATTTTCTTTGGCAGTGTAAAGTGTTCTCTCTTTGGTTTACCTTTTTTGTGATTAAATTTTCTCTTCACCCGCCATTTTTCGCCTTCAGGGTGCTTAAAATACAGTGGCTGTACTTCATACCTCCCTTTTCATTAAAGTTGTTTTGATGGGATTTTTTATTTTAAATTAATTTTCGTAACTTCCCGTAATCCCGCTTTTTCTTTATTTTATTACTTTATTTCTCCTGTTAGGCATCTCCCTGTAAATTTTCAATAATTTTTCATCTTTTAAGTTTTGCCTGCGATTTCACGCTATTGCATCATATTCCGTGCCTGTTGCATCAGATCTCAGAGATGACGCTAATCCTTCCCGCGCTTTTCCTCCGAAATTGTTCGAGAACATTCTTTTTCCCCCCACTTGCGGTCCCAGGTCGGACTAGCCCGGAATGACTTGGGGTGCACTCTCGGCTCTGATTGGCTGAGGGGGGTTGCGCCGGAGCGGTGATGGAGGCAAGCGTGCGACTTTTAGTTCAGTTTCGCTGGGACGCTTCAAGATGTGAGTTGGCTAGTTGAGGGCAAGATCTTCCCAGTGTTTTTTTTTTTTGCCATCCCAAAATGGCGACACTAAGAAAGTGATGCCTATTTAGCTCAGGAGGAGAGCACTTGGAGTGCTACATGATCGATGCAAATTAACACCACTCCTTTATTTAAAATGTTTTCATAGGCACGGCCTCAACGTTTAGACTACTGTGGCATTTTAGACATTAGCACACGCGAGATAGGCATGACCAGATGATGCTGCCCTTTCACCGCCGTCCTGGCGCGGGATCTCGAGGCATAAAGGGCACTTCGGTGCGAGGATCCGGCATTTTACTGCTGTCAGCACGTCGTTTAAGGCCAGCCTGCAGACGCCATTTGAAACCCCCGGCGATTTAAGAAGGATGCTTCTCCGTCTAGTGAGAAATTTTTTTTCCATTTGTGCTATCTTTGGGAGCGAGGCCCTACCAACATCGGAGGGACATTTTCGGTCACCGGGCTCGTGGATCGACGTAGTAAGCTCATCCAGTGCAAATAAATCTTTTGTTTAGCTGCAGATCATTAAGCCCCTGGGAGGCGTGTCATGTAACACCTTTTTTTTTTTTTTTTTTGTTTTTTTAGCATTTTCCTTTCTTTTACCCATTTAATATGTCAACCCCCCCTTTTTTTTATGCAATTTTAAGTCCGTCGATCATGTCTGAAAAAAAAAAAAAAGAAAAATTACTAAAATCGGATTGTGATTATGTGTCAAGCGCACTACTTAAATTTGCATATAATATGTATGACAATTTATTACCTTTTGGCAACGACTATCTATTCAATAGCTTTGGATTTGATGTGAAAATTTAATATTACCTTAACGACCTAATTGTTAAAATTTTGGTTTGCAGCCATGGGTACCCAGGTGTTATAATCAGATAATTTTTTTTTTTTTTTTTTTTTTTTTTTAAATTTATGAATTGCTTGACCTGATTAAATGAGCAGTGCCAGATTTAGTGGTAATTTGACCAAAACATATGCAATTGATTTAAAACCTGCTTTGCGACCTAAATTAAATGCTGCCTAACTAAGCGTATATTTGCTTTATTTTGCCATTTCTGTAAAATTGATAAATGCTGTTGTGTCATTCTTAATATTTTGAAAAGATCTTGGTACTGCATGATGTGTGTAAAAATTTTTATCTATGTTAAATACGTTAATTGTTTCAAATAAAATATGTTTCAATCCCAACTTTTAGCTCTCTTCGCTTTGACAACATTCTACACTAAGGGCGGCAAGTAAAATCCTGGGATATTTCATTCATTCTAAAACACAACGCTTTTCTGACTTATTTTTTGAAACTGTGAAATTTAATTGTGGTGTTCCAAATTGGAATGACACCACAGTCAAATTGACCGATAAGCTTGTTGCGCAAACATGTGGTGGTGCAGCCCTCATTTCAGGTCATTTGTCAGGCTTACAGAAAAAAAAAACCTGGAAGAATATCCGAAGGCTATCCACATTCACTGCTATGTGCACACTTACTAAACTTGATGTGTGGTATCAACCTATTTTCATTTGAAGTGACTTTGCATTTTTCTAATAATAAGTTTTACAATCAACCTATTTTTATTTCAAGTGATTTTGCTTTTTTTTAATAATAAGTTTTGCAACAAGTGTTTCTTTTTCAATAACTTACAATAATTTTGCTATCTTTTAATGAGTATTTTACCTTTTTTTTTTTTAGTTAATAATGATATATCTTTTATGCTTCCTTAAATATTTTCTTTTAATATTTGCTTAATTCACTTTATTTATTATGTTTTTGCCTTAAATCTGTTTTTCTATGATACCAATTTGGTGACCCCATGTTATTTTTTTTTGCCTTCCTACTTCTGAAGCTAAATCCTAAGATGTTTACTTAAATTTAAATGTTTTCCTTTTATTTTATTCTTTTACTAATATTTTGGATTAGAGTTTGGTCCTAGTTAGGAATAATTCTTAATTTTGAGCGTTTCCCCGTGCGATTTGACTATTTTTACGGCCTAAGTACTGTTTCGGTCAATCGTCATTTTTTTTTTTTTTTTTCATTTCGATTGACACTTTATCTGATTTCTCACCATCTTGAAATCGTCCGCCATTTTTAGAGAAGATCGGTGCTTTGCACACGGACTCCTTTTTCCCGCGCGTTTCTCTCCAGAGATTTCGAGAAGGAAGCTGTCATTGGCGATCTGTCATTGGTTGAGGAAGCAGCGCGTGAGAGGGGCGGGAGGAAGGAAAGCGCCGGCTGGAAAGGGAGGAGAGCGTCAGTTGAGATTGGAGTGAGCTCGGGTGCGGAGGTTTTCAGATTTTGGCTGGTGCAAGGAGACTAGCATCGGGTTAGTCTCGGGTGGATGACTACTTAGCAGGGATCAGGGCAAGATCGGTTGCATCTTCACATCTTAATTCCCGGAGCCGACCTTGTATTACAACCACCATGAGAAGGTCGTGAGAATGCACCGGCATCCAGAGAAGTGAGCCGCGATCTGAAAGGATGACTCAGGTGATGTTTTCACCTTTTTTTTGCAAATGACGACGCAACAACGGGAGCGATATTCATGTAACGACGAGGTCTACGTTGCTGGCCCGTGTTTGATGGAGCCGTCCTTTAGTCCTATCACACCCAGAATGAAGCAGTAAGATCTTTCTACGTCATTTTCTATTTCTAAGACCATCTCCCTCGGCCATGAAAGTTTATCTAGGACCCCCCGGAGACTTGCGGCCTTCCACTTGGACTCTCTTCCATTCTGCTCACCCTGTTGCGCCATTTTGGGCACGGGTGTCAAGCCCCACATCCCCCTTAACTTAGTTTCGCCTTAGTACCAGTCCCCTTCAATAATTAACCTTTAATTTCATCACTTCATTCTTAAATCCATGTTTTAATTGTTAAAGTTTTTTTTTTCTTTCTATTCTACAAAAAATCATAAATTTTTTTTTTTGCAAGAATCATGTGTATCACTGCCAAACTTTGAAATGTGCTATTCTACATAGTTTATAATGTGTGCTTATTGTTATTGAAGTGTTATCCTTTTCTTGGGAGGCCTCTCATGACGCAAATAAATTTGACATGCACGTCAGATAATCTCTAATCTTATATGTTAATCTTTGGCCTAGTGCCCAGTGAAAATCTCTCTAAAGCTGTAAAATGTGTTGATTTATGATATTTCTGAAGAGCCACAATATGGTGAATCATGTGTGTGCCAAGTATTTAAAATGTCTGTGAAACGCTGAGTGTAGAAATCAAGACTTATGCCATCCCTTAGTGTCTTAAACTGCAATAGAATATCAATTTGAATAAAATGTAAATTTTTCTTGCAATAACTTGTGTCTTTCTTGTGTATGCATGTTACATCCACACGAAGTTCCTTTTCAGCTGAGGCCACTCCGGCCGTAACCTGGGGTTCGGTTTAATATTTCGGTGCCTTGCCGTTGCATTTTAATTTTTACTGTGCAATGGTTGGTTGGTTGGTTGGGGTTAATGGCACAAGGTCCAGAAAGGACATACTGCGCCAGACTATGTGTATATATAGTAAAATATAAAGTTTTCAAGTAAAAATGTGTTGTATAAGACATGTAAAGCTAAAATCTTTGAGGTCTAAAAACAGTAAAAACAAACTGTAGAGAGGTAAAAAGGAGATAAAAATAAGTCAAGGACATCTGGATGGAGGCTCCCATCCAGATACCAGTCAGAGAAAAGTGTATACTTTACACTGAGTAAAAAATATTGATACGTCGAAGAAATGCAAGCAAATTACGGTGCGGGGTTTCACCCAATATATCGTCAAGTTTGGGATGAGAACAGTTAAAAAGTATTTGGTAAAAATGATGAAAAGCAGTGCATGAGGTTAAAAGATGACGAACAGTGAGGCAAGTATGACAGTGGGAGCACTCTGGAGCAGGCTCACCAAACAGTAGGTGTGTATGAGTCAATCTGGTATGACCCATCCGTAGGCGTGTTAATATAACATCGTGTTTGCGATAGGGTAATGTGGACCAATGAGTGATAGATGGGTGAATATTGTGAAGTTTGTCTGTCTGGCCGTTCCAGTCATTCGTCCAGCTGTTTTTAATTATACAGAAGACACCAGATTTTACATCATTAATGGGGATTTTACCAGGGTAAGGAACTGTAGCACCTCTGGCCAAAAGGTCAGCCTCCTCATTGCCAGGGATTCCAACGTGGCCTGGAACCCAGCAGAAGAGGACCTCAAAACCCCGTCTCATCAGCTGTACATGCAACTGCAGAATATTGACAAGATAGCCATGGGTCATTGTATAGGATTTAAGGCTTTCTAGAACACTGAGCGAATCTGTATATATAATGGTATGTTTTTGGTTTCTTTTACTGATATAAGAAAGGCCCTCGTAGATGGCAAGCAGTTCAGCTGTGAATACGGAGCAAAACTTGGGAAGAGTATAACTGCAGGTTAGGGTACGATTTGTGTATGCAAAGCCAACATGATCTGCAGACCTGGAGCCGTCTGTATATAAGTCTTCATAGTTTTGGTAAGTGTCCCTATGATGACGGAAGAGTCGTTGGTAAATATGGGCATCAGTATTTTCTTTCTTACATCCTTTAAAGGGGTGCAAAATAACGATTTGATGGGCATTCCAGGGTGGTATCTCATTTGGAGAATGAGGATAAATGTCGATCTGACTTAGGTGGGTGTCAGCGATGTTCCTACGAGCCCTCAGTCCAAACGGGGGTATACAGGATGGACGGTTTTGGTAAAGACGATCCTGCTGGTTTTCTAAAAGCGCAGCCCTCAAAGGGTGTGCGGCATGAGAAATGATACGGTAATATGTATTAATGGACAGCCCATGGCGAATGTATGTGAGGGATGGTTCATGACAGGTGATGTACAAACTCTGTATAGGGGAGGTCCTAAAAGCTCCTGAACAAATACGTAGTGCAGAGTGATGCACCGTGTCAAGTTTTCTTAAAATAGATTTGCTGGCAGACTCATAAGCACAGCACCCATAGTCCATTTTCGAGCGAATGACGGCTCGATAAATGCGTAAAAGGGCATCACGGTCAGCTCCCCAAGAAGTATTTGTAAGGACTTATAAGATGTTTAAATTCTTTTCGCATTTGTTGTGGATGTATGAAATATGTGTAGCAAAAGTTAGTTTCTTGTCAAAATGGATACCTAAAAATTTAGTAGAGTCTTTAACGTCAATTTTTGTGCGACCAAGATACAGGTCAGGGTCCGGATGGATCCCTCGTCTTCGACAGAAGTGTACAGAAAGGGTTTAGGGGTGCGAGAGGCTATTATTTTACGTGCTTCTGGGTAAGACAATCCTTGTGTGGCACGCAAGGACTGGATTTCTTTTTCATAAGACCATTTAGGACAGGAACGGGAATATGAGGGATGGTCTTGTTTGCAGTTAACGCATTTAGGAGAGCCGGAACAGGTGTCACTGTCGTGGCCAGAGATACCACAGCGGGCACATACTGGGGAACCACGACAGGAAGGTTTTGTATGGCAAAACTTTTGGCACTGAAAACAACGGGTAGGATTAGGTATGTACGTTCTGACGGGACATGAAAGGTAGCCTGCTTTGATATGAGATGGAATCTTAGGAGATTGAAAGGTCAAGATTATGTGTTTTGTGTCTATTATTTGGTTATTGCGTTTTATACTGATTCTGCGAACTGCACTAACATTTTGGGATTTCAGATTTTCCAGGATTTCAGCCTCTGAACAGTGTAACAGATCAGGTTCTGATATGACGCCTCTTGATGAGTTAAGTGTTTTATGGGGTGAGACAGTGACAGATTTTAGACCCATAATTTTTAATTTCATAATGTTGTTTGCCTGTGTGCTATTGTTTACTTCCACCAAGAGGTCTCCTGAGCGTATTTTTTTTATTTTAGCAACTTCTCCGACATGATCAGTTATGCACTTATGGATTAGGAAGGGGGATGTTTGGCTGAAGTTACCGTCCTGACATTTCACAAGAAAAAATTTTAAATTACCATCTCCTTGAGTAGGAGATTTCGGAACGTTGACATGAGACGAAGATAATGTCGAATCCATATTGGGGATTGGAAATTCGGACCCGACCGCAGCACCCACCACGGAGCCCAACAAGGGGATGCACACCCGTGCACCAGTGCTAGTCGGGTCTATACGCGCACAGTACATCCCTTAGGCAGCATCCACCCTTAACGACGTGCCCAGTAGATGTCCGTTTGCTTGATCCCTAGCAGTTGACTGAAATCAGTACCACCAGCCGGTTGATACACAGGGGAACGCTGTGCACCTCCCGTTTACCCGAAGCCGAGGCCAAAGCAATGTGTTGGAGAATAAACCCCCACAATTACCAGGATCCCCATTTCCGGGGACACGGGTCTCCACGCACGGCAAACACGTGGGTAGTTTTCCGCCAATAGAAGCTGATGGCACAGACTTCGACAGAAGTGTACAGAAACAGTTTTTTCGGCAGAGATGTTGAATCCATTTGTGTTGCACCACTTTAAAATGCGATTAACAGTGTTCTGTAGTTGGCGCTCTACATAGCGCATGTCCTTCCCCTGACAAGAAATCTGGAGGTCATCTACATACAGGCTACCGTGGACTGTTGCAGGGACTTGTTTAAGGATGTCATTTATTTTTATTGAAAAAAGGGTAACGCTTAGGATGGAGCCCTGAGGTACGCCTTCCTCCTGTATAAAGTTATTGGATAAAGTGTTGTTTATTTGTACTCTAAAGTTACGAAGGGGTAAAAAGTTCTTGATAAAAATGGGAAGGTTGCCACGTAAACCAAAGTTATGTAAGTCACGGAGAATACTGTATCTCCAAGTCCGGTCATAAGCTTTCTCTATGTCAAAGAAAATGGAAACTAAGTGATTTTTTCTCAAGAAAGCATTTCGAATTTGTGTCTCCAGGTAGAGAATATTGTCTATAGTAGATCTGCCTTTACGGAAGCCACTTTGAAAAGGGTGTAAATGGTTGTCAGTTTCTAAAATATAAACTAGGCGGGCATTAATCATCCTCTCCATTAGTTTGCATAAGCAGCTAGTAAGGGCTATGGGACGGTAGTTATTGGGGTTGGACGGATCTTTTCCAGGTTTGGGAAAAGGAACGACTATGGCATTTCTCCATGAAGAAGGGAATTTATGCTCATTCCAGATTCTGTTGTTTTACTGTACAATGTTCTAGGTTTTTTTTTTTTTTTTTAGCAATGTACTAACCACTCTTTTCTTATGCAACACTGCAAACTTAGTATTGGCTTAAGGCATGAAAGAGATTCCCAAATGCAATTAAAAAAAAATTTCTACATTAAATGGAATTTTAACATTTTCATCCATTTCTAGTAAAAAATCTTTCGCAATTCAAGAGCACCTTAAAAGAAGCATTCCATATTTTGCGCCAACAAGGTGGTATTTTACTCTTTGAGTTTAATCAACACTGTGGAAAAATATTTAAAACAAATTACGGAATTTTTTAAAAGTATTTATGAAAGCGACGACATGAAATGGAACGGACCCGATAGGTATGCAGCTTGCGGCTATATGGACTTTTTAAAACAAATTTCAAATTGTGTTTCTCCTAAATTTATTTTCTCAAAAAGATATATTAAATTAATTTTTACAGACAGAATATATAGATATTATGGTATGTTTGAACAATGTTAAAGATTTCCACCAATTTCTGAAGAATTATAGGCAAGGCTATAATCATTGCGAAGAATGCCAAAAAGATATGCTATCAGAAAGTTCAAAATGTGACAACTGAGAAATTGTCATTTTCCAGTCTCTTTGGGAAGAAATGGTTTGCAAGATGAGTTTACCATCTTTACTCAAAAACAAGCGGAACGAATATCCACAAGATTTGTCTCCAGAAAGCTGCTATTGAAGATTTACTTTTCTAATACTGATAACTTAACATGCCATTTTCAAGCTGATTTTCTTCTTTGTATTTAAATGTGTCTATGTCACAAAGAAGAAGACATCTGGCAATTTTGTATGCAGTCACTTTTTTTTTCTGTTCCATTAATTCCTTTTTTTTTTTCTGTTTTATTTTGTTGCCTTGCTCGGTAAACGTGCCAAGCACAAAAGAGGTGCATTCCCGGCATACCCATTACAGTTTTCCATGCATTACAAAATTCTTCTGCCATATCGGACATGAAAACAGGTGATTTTAAGTCCCCCATATTCTGTTTCAAAAGAGAAAAAAAATGAGAGTACCGGTTGGTCACATCTATTAAGCAGAAAGTCCTCATCATTAAGAATATAATTTTCGGATGTCATGCCCTAAGTTTTGTAAAATAGCACACATGTGTTTTATTTTATGTGTTTTTAACCTTTTAATATTTTAATGCAAGTCCGTCCTTTTATTTTAAATTAGCACACATGGTTTATCCGAATTTTCCATCTCTTGAACCCATATGTCAACACTAACATAGTAATTATTATGTTTAACCCCTTAACTGCCCCAGGCGTATAAATAAGCTTTGCGTAGTCAATGCTTTAACTGGTCAGGACGTATATATAAGCCGGTCTCAAATAATTTCCTCAGTATTTTATTGCTAGGATTGTAAATAATCTATCACTATTCCAATTTCCCCGGAGTTATTGGTGCTATAGATTGCACAAATGTTGCAATTACAGCACCACCTGATGATGAGCATCACAATGAAAGAAATTATGTTAATCGCAAGGGATTTCATTCGTTGAATGTTCAGTTGGTAAGATTTTTCTTAGTTAATATTGGCAACCGCATCATGTATAAGATCTGCCCCCTTTTTTCGTTATAAAAAATATTTGTCTTTCCTGCATAGCTGCCATACCCTCCGATTTTTTCGGGAGACTCCCGAATTTTTCCAAATTATTCTCATGTTTTATGTACTTTTCAATTTTAGAAAAAAATTTACAGAACTTGTTAAATGCTAACGACAGAAACTGAAGAAACTTCGCTATTGGCCGAAACTGATATTTCGTAATGACGTCATAGCACGTAGAACGTAGCAAGCTTTCTCGCCAATTTCCATGAATTTCCTTAAGACGACGGTTGCGATTATCGATAACATTCCGCAGAATCGAATTACAGAGCTTCCCCCCTCCACTCTGCCCTCCTCCTCGTGTATGTTTATGTATTTTACGATCCAGCATGCTAGATTGTGGTGTTTGTAGTTGAGGGAGCGGTAAAATAATGTCTGGAAAGAAGTACTTAATGCAATTTAAATCGGATTATTCCAAGGACTTTAAATTTATCAAACTGTCAAATAAAGGTGCAAACTTTGCATTTTGCACATAAAGTACATACGATATTGCTATAGCGCACGGGCGAAGAAATGACATTGTGACTCACGCTAAATCGAAAAAGCATCAAACCAACACTAAAGCATGTGCAAACAGTTCAAAATTGACTTCTCATTTGCTACATCCCAGAATCTAAGCGTGATAAAAGCAGAGTGCTTATTTACTAAGTTCATCATTGAGCATAACTTGCCACTAAGTTGCTCAGATCACGCAGGAGCATTATTCAAAAAGATGTTCCCGGATTCCGATATAGCCAAAAAATACAGCTCGAAACGTACAAAACGTTCTCGGTATTTTAATTCATAAAATATATGAATGCAAACATGGGCAGAATATTTCCCGGGGGGGGGGGGGGGGGGGCAAAGACTACTCCAGGGGGGCAAAGATTACTTAAAAGTATGGTTACCATGTTGAAAAGAACAAAAAAGCAAAGGAAAACACTGCATACAAAAATCCGGGGAGGGGCAAGTGCCCCTCCCCCTGCCCTATGCTGCCGGTGCCCATGAATGCAAATAGTTCAAAAATATTTACCGTTTAAAAAATTGTTTATTTCTTTTAAAAAGTATCGAATTTTAAAATTGGTTGTTTTAAAAATGTTTTAAGCTATAAATTTTCTTGGTTACTGATATATTACGCATGTGCACACAGAGTTTTTTCATCAATAACAAGGGTTTTTTAGTTTCCCTAATTTTCATTCTCCAAGGTTGGCAGCTATGTTTCTGTAACAAGTTGCCGATTCTTTAATATTCATATAACTAATAATTTTCACTTTAGATTTAAGGTCAATAAAGCATAAGAAATAATTTAATCGTCCTGTATTTTTTTAACTTTTCAGCAGTATTCTTTCAATTAGGTACAAGTCTTTTCCCGCCTATTTAAATTACATTGTTCAGCATCCTTTGTATTAAAAAAAATTAAAATGATTTTTATATCAAAGGAACTTTTATACCTGGAAAAATTTTATAGAACATGCATTTTTTATATATATAAATCCTTACGGATTTATAGCCATTTTAATTTCCAACGCATTGGAAATTAAAACGGATACCTTTCAAAAACTTTGGGTATAAATTTTTGATGGCGGCCTAAAAATCGAATCTCTTGATTTTAAAAAAAAACAACAATTTCTGTAACAGAGATTTTGGATTTTGGTTTAACAGAGATATATCGGTACGTGGAAAAACTCACAGTGGCAACGAAAGTTTTAACGTAATAAATGAACAAGAAAATGGACATTGTATGTTTAAAGAGAAGTTCGTTGCGGATATACGCTTTAAAGGGTATGTATGTGATGGTGTCAGTTATATATATAAATATGTATTTGTATGATGTCAAATAAACATGTTTATTCTATTGCTGTCCAAATTAAATGGTTGCTACTTCAATTTTTGAATATATTACAGATTTTTGTGAGAATGGTTTCAGACTTGGTACATAAAAAAAAGCATTGAATGAATAAGAAATAGCATTTATATTTTTAATTTGATCAATAAAATTCAATTTCATGGACAAACTGGCTCTGTTAACTTTTTTTTAAGTATTGTTCGTGGTGGGAATCCATCCTGACCTATCCATCCACCTATTTGGAGTAAAAGACTTTACTCTTTCGACATTTCAAGAAGTAATTGTCAAAGTCGTACATCAATATCAACTGGATCGAAATTCTGCAAAAACTCGTAAGCGAGATGCAAATAAATCAATTAATTGTTAAAGGAAAGCGTCGAGCAATGTTTTTGCATGAAAAATTGGAACCATTCTGTACGGTTAGCTAGAAGAGAAGGAATTCCGGTATGTGACCAATGTTTCAAGATAACTTGTAGTGTAGGTAAAGTAAAACGTTTCTTTAAAAAAACTTAACTATGATTTACCCATCTCTTGCACCGATTAAAAAAAGTATTGAATGCAACTGTAACAAGACTATAATACTATATGAAATATTATTACTGTTTATTATTATTATATAATATTCAATAAAAGAATTTGGTATGTTTAAAAAAATTTGTCTTTTTTAATTATTATTTAACTATTTTTTTATGTTTTATTTAAAAAGTTTTGCAGTAAAAAAAAAAAAACAATATTAGTAAACAACACTTTAAACTAAAAAGTTTATTTTTTATATTTGTTCATATGGGTAAATTAAAAGAATTTGGTATGTTTAAAAAGTTTTGCAGTAAGAAAATAGACAATATAAAAAACAACACTTAAAACTAAAAAGTTTATTTTTTATATTTAATGATTTGGGTAAATTTTAGGTAATAGCATATTTTTTTAATGTTTCCATTTTGATTTTCAGAAATTACCCATTTCATTTTGTCTAAATGTTATGTTTCTTCTTTTAAAAATTTCCCAATGCGGAACTTGATAAATCATACATCAGTTTCATTTCTTGTAATTATGGGTATTTTTTCATTTGGATTTAGTTTATTTTTATAATAAAATATAGTACTAGATTGATTATTATAATACTAGATTGATTATTATAATACTAGATTAATTATAATCGATTATAAATAAATTATATTTTTATGAATACAACATCTTTAAAAAGACAATTTTAGATTTTTTAAAGATAAAATATTAAACTTTGATTTTTTTGACTGTATAATTTTTTTATATAAATTAAAGAGATAAATTAAGGAAACAAAGATGTTTCTCACATATTTAAAATTAAATGATTTTTTGTCATGACGAGAGCGAAATTCACGTTGCAGACAACAGACAATTATTTTGTAAAACATGCGGCAATCTAATAATGGATGTCAATGAACATCTCACGACTAAAACGGAACCGATGATTTTATCTTATGTAGCAAAACTTTATGCCGATTGCACAGGAGATTTAAATGTTCCTTGTATAATTTGGATAAGAAATATACCCGGTATAAAACCGTGCAAAGTTGAAATTAGTTATTTCAATTTTAAAAATGCCATTACATTATTAGGAACTATCAATCAAGATTTTGTTTCGTGTAAAAATTATAATTTTGATGTGAAAGCTACTTTACGAGCAAAAATATAAGAAAATTTATTGACAATTACATGAATATGGTCGAAAAATTAGAATGCGAAGATAAAAATGTCGAAAAAAATTGAAACCTTTTTTAAAACAAATGTAATACAACTTTTTTTAATATTACTTTAAAATTATTTGTCCCTATGTAAAAACGTTTGACAATACAACTCGGGAAGAAATTATCAATGTGGATTCACCGGGTGAATTTTTATCATTTATCTAGAACCGCCACTGAAATTCGAAAACATTTTTCCAAATATTGCATGTCGTTTGATCTTATTTACATTATGATTTATTGTTTTACGTGTAATAGTAATTTGGAAGTCGTTGCCAACTTTGTATTCGATCTAATAGCTCGAATGTGTAACCAATATTTTGATGAAGATACACCTTATCAACAAACGTGTCGACAAATTTTAAATATGAATGTAACCCATCATAAAAATACACCACTTTACTACGTAGTTAAAACTATACAAGATGGGAATGCAAATGAATTATTTTCCTTAGATTTATATAGTAAATTGACACAGAGTTTTGTAAAATAGTTTCAACACCGTCCGAAAAGATAACGGAATTTGCCTTTTCACAAAGTTATCCATTTATTCTTTTTCCCAATAGTTACAATTATTATGGTTTTATGTGTATGATGGTTTATGCTTCAAGTAAAATAAACAAAAAAAAAAAAAAAAAAAAAAAGAAGTTCATTTTGAAAAGGGAACTTGTGCAAATGCTCGAATGATTATGCATTTCATCGAAGATTATTCGAAAAAAATACAATTGTATAGCAAGGGTAACCCAATAAAAGTTTCGACCCTTAAAGAAATATTAATGTTGGATGATAGTTTGCAAAAGAAAGATATTCAGGAATGTATGGATTATTTTAAAATACAAACACACGGAAAAGAAATAACTGATCTAGATGATGATTATCAAATATTATACTTACGACCCATCGAATTCTGGACTTTGGATGTATTTAAATTATTTATTGGTCAGGATGAATCAATTATACGAAATATTACACAGTTTATAAAGTTGTTGGTAAAATAATTCTATTCAAATTAAATAGTTTATAATTTAAATAATTAAAAATTTTCATCACTTAAAAAAAGCAATTTGATTAAAAATATTTAAAAAGTATAAAATGAAATATTTTTTTTTTTTAATTTGAAATAAAATATTTAAAAATTATAAAATGGAATATTAAAAAATTACTAAAATAAAAGAAATACATTAATCCAATAATTTAAGTTAATTTTTAAAAGAATTGACTGGAATTTAACAAAACAAAATATTGTAGTTAGTTTATAATTAATAAAAAAGTATTGTAGTTAGTTTATAGTTAATAAAAAATATTGTAGTTAGTTTATAGTTAATAAAAAAATAACCATATTTTTAATATTTAGTAATACTACCTTCTAATTCAATCACTTTTTGTAAATGGGTTGGCATGGATCGAGTTAAATGTTTAATATAATCGGTATCTGAAATAACCTTTTCATAAGTTTCTTTGATAAGATCCCATAAATCTTCTTTAGATGTTGGAGTTCTATTTTGAGTTAAATATTCCATCATACCCCATAAATTTTCTATTGGATTCAAATCGGGTGAATACGATGGCCACTCTATTATCGTAATATTGTATTTTTCGAACCATTGTTGAACAATTTTAGCTGTATGAATACGAGAATTATCCTGTAGTAATGTAAAATTTTGAGCATCTTTTGGAAAATACGATTCTAATAATTTATCGATAAAATACACACTGTTTAAATGGTTTTTTGCACTATCGGGATTGATGAAATGTATTTTATTTATTCTACCGCTTGAGTTCACTGTCAGCATAGCAAGAAAAGCGGTTTGTTTACCATTGGATTGCATAGAAATCGTGTCAGACATTCGTGCGTTCGCAGTATTTTCGATTTAGCAAATTAACTTAAATCAGTAAAAACTTGATACAGATAATGGTGAATTGTTGTGTGCCGTTTTGTACGTCCTATCATACTCCTATTAAGAAAATTAAAGAGGAGGGAGGAGAATATGTATCATACCACGAGTTTCCCAGCGACTTGGCCCTTCAAACACAGTGGTTGAAAGTTATATCTAGAAAAGATTTCGTTGTGAACGATAAATCCAGTTCCAGTCGAGTATGCAGTAAGCATTTTAAAAAAGAGGATTTTATTCCTGTCAAGAATGGGAGACGGTTGAAAACCGGATCTATTCCATCTGTTTTTGATGATTACCCTATATACATGTAAGCATCAGCATCATCTTCTGTACGTAGGGAGCCTAAAAAGAGAAAATTGGATTTTAAATTTAATTGTCAAGCTTGAAGCAAAACGTATTTAGTATGTTAAATAGAACTTAGTTTTCGAATGGAGGAAAAATGAAAGTGTTTTAACTGTAACAATTATTTTTAGGTATCATTGATCCCAAGTAATTCTTGATTAAAAACAATACAGAAAATTAGTATCGACTGCGATTGATTTTCAAGTGTTTTTCATATTCTTCATTTGATAATTATTTTCATTATTTCATGACAAATTTCAATAAATTAATACCTTGTCAAGTGGTTGTTTAATGAAGAAATGAATATTAATGCCATTTTATCAATGCCTGCAGGCGGACCGCAAGGCTGCATATTAGAAGTGGACCTAGAGTATCCCCAAGAACTGCATGACGAGGCTGAATTGTGCAAGAAGTTGATTGAATCCTCGCTTGGTTGTTAGAATGTGAGCTTTAAGGATTTTGTTGAAGACTTTTTTTTATGCAAATCTATTACTGTATATATACTGCAATGAAGCAATGTGTGGATACCTTCGCCATAGATTCCAAATTTTATAGTGGACCAAGGAAGCATAGTAATGTATGACGATTAAAATATATATATCTTTCTTTTTTTTTTTCTTTATTCATAAAATATTAGTGTTTTGAGCCCTAAATTTCCCATTTAAAACTGTTTCCTAAAAAATTAAACTTTTTAAGTTTTCTAGTATCTTTTTCAAAACTAAAATTTGAATTATTTGAGATTGTTTAAATGACTTTCAAGAAGGAACGTAATTCAAGGGTGGAGGTGGGTGTGAAATGGGCTACATTTTAACATAAATTATATATGGGTGATTCTCAAAATAGGGGAGAATTTCTGTCTTTCAGCATACAAAAATATTTGGGGCATTTTCTACCATTTTTTTAAATTTAAATTTGTTTATCTTAATATTATTTTTTATTTACTTTCAAGTATCACCCAATTTAAGTAAAAATTACCTTTAAAAAATAGAATAACTATTAAAAATGTCATTAGCATGGATGTCCGCAGCAGCTCTGTCCTGTCTATACCAACATTTTTGAAAGGCCAAATTCATGTTTATAAAGCCAAACAAATGTTATTCTTTTCTTAAATAAATCAATGAGATGATTTAACAAATCAATTTATTTTTAAGAATAAAATAATAAACACTAGAAAAGATTTAAAGTTTGTCCTCTAAATTGAATTTCTAAAGCAAGGACATACTTTAACATCTGGTTTTTAATCAATATTTCATTTTGACATAATGGCAATAGTGTAGAAAATACAAGTTTCAACAAGGCAACAGGCAGCCATTTTACTTTAGTATGGACACAGAAGAATATACTGCATTTTGAGGATACAAGTTCAATACTAGGTGAGTACATCAATTGCATGTCATTAGAATGGTTAAGAATTTTAATGATTCTTTTATAGTTAAAAATTTTCTGTTATCAGTTTGCATAGAACTTTTGTATCTTAGAAACACACAGGAAGGACCATTGCATATTGTGGTTATATTGTGTTCATAATGTTATTTAAGTTAAAGATTGTCATTAGCATGGACAAGTGAGTGTCATTAGCATGTTTTTTATGTCCATGCTAATGACTCCTATGTGTAAAAGTGCAACCAGTGCTTATCTGGTATTCTTTATACACAGATATTTTAGCTTTATAAGTATATATATATATATATATATATATATATATTAGAAACAAATATTAAACTTTTTGTGTTAGTAATCAAAAATATTGATCTTAAACATATCAGAATAAAGAAAGAGTAATATGCTTAAAAAGTTCTTTTAATTTATTTTTAAAAATACTTAGCGATAAAGATGTGAGTTATTTGTCATTAAATATATAGAAATTTCCCAGTGAGTATTTTAAAAGAACAGTTTTGGGTGTATTGAATTTTCATTTTGAGCCTTGTTCAGTTTTTTAGACTTAATTAAAAATATGGGTAAAAGAACAATGAGTAGAGAAGAGAAACTGAAAATAAAAAAAGAAGGGAGAAAATTAAAGAAGATGCTGATAAACAGAAAAGCTTAAGGAACTTAATCACCAGATATGTTTAAAAGCAAAAGAATTAGGAAAAATAAAAATGGTTAGTGATATGACTGTCAGAACATAGAGCACAGCGAAATACTTGGAGGTATAACCAAAAAAACTGTAGAAGTAGAAATAAGCTAGAAAACACTGTGCAGATGCATGAAAATCCATCAACCTCAATTAATAATGATGATGAATTCTCCAATATCCAAAGCATAACAGATTGTAGAACAAGCTCTGCATCAACAAGTAAAGACAGGGCTTCTGCTTACAGGAGGTTAAAAAAAGTTGAAAATGAAAACAAATTGTTGAAACGGAAGGCAGATAAATATAGAAAAAAATATTGTTGACTATTGGGAAAAAAATAAACCAGTAATGCCTGGCACATCAAAAAGTAAATTGAAAGTTTTCTTGAGAGGGAGAGTAATGCCGTTTTTTGTTGATGAAACTATCAGATGTGAATTATCTGAAAGGTACAGAAGCTTAAGAAAACAAAAAGACAAAGTTATTGCTGGGCGTATTATAAAGAAATATAGATTTCTAACATCATCAAAATCATTCTTATCTCCAAAGCTTTTAGTATTTTGTTTGTTTCTTATTATATTTGTAATTTTCAGAATCGCTGGGGAAATTACAAACATTTTGGAAAATGAAGTAGAAGTATTAGTTATGCATCCAGTGACACAACATCGAGCTTCCAAATATAAAGTATCACAGTTATATATTATATTGCAACAAAGCAAAAGCAAAATTTTAGTAAGTTAATAAAGTGGTTTTATTTATTTTTAGGAATGAACAGCCAGAAGAGCATCTATTTGGAAATGAAAGCAGTAATTCAATGCAGACACAGGCTACACAGACTGAAGTTGGTTTTTCTGAACTCATCGACAAATTAGCAAAGAAATATGCAATTATTGGAAATCTGGAATCACAATTAGAAAAAAACTTTTCTCCTGAGTTGATGAGTACTGATGAAATTAAATCCTTTACTGGATTTAGTAAGGAAACTTTCTTCATGATTTACAAATTTTTAAATTTAAGTGAAAATTTACTTTCCGAAAGGGAGCAGAAACTTTCACCCCTTCAGCAGTTTTTTCTTTTTATGTTTAGACTGAGAAAAGGTGCCGCATTAGATATTTTAGCATATATTTTTAAAGTAAGATTTTATTTTTATTCTTCTAATATATATATATTTTTTTCCATAATATGCAATGGAATAGCTTAAGTAACATATATATATATATATAGAGAGAGAGAGAGAGACATATACATTTTTTTCTTTTCTTCAAATAGGTTTCACATTGCAATCCATCTAGGGTGTTCAATCAAGTAACTACACTGATCTACAACAAACTAAAAACAGTGGCTATATGGCCATTCATCATCAAGTAGATGAATACATGCCACCCGTCTTTAAGACTCTTATCCTAATTGTAGAGTCATTATTGATTGTACTGAGTTTGAAGTGGAGCAGCCGTACAGCCCACCAAACAACATTAACTTTCAGTAATTACAAAAATGCAAACACTGCAAAAGCACTAATTGGAATTGCCCCATATGGTGCATTTTCATTTATTTCTGAGTTATGGTGTGGTAGTGTATCTGATAAAGAACTTTTCTGCCCAAGTGATATTTTAAAATTATTAGACAAGGATGATGTAGTTTTGGCAGATAAAGGGTTCACAATTTCAAAAGAGCTGAAAAATATTGGTTGCAATCTTGCACAATCCTTATTTTTATCTGATAAAACACAGTTTTCTATAACGGAAAGAGCAGAAAATAAGACTATGTCCCGTTTGCTGGTTCATATTGAGAGAGCAATCTCAAGAAATAAAACATTCAAGTATTTTGAAGGCCAGATATCCTATACTCTTTTTCATAATTTTAATGAAGTATTTTTATAGCAACTCTTAACAAACTTTAATCCACCACTAATTAAAATAGAAACAATTATTCATGATGTATCAACATTAGAGGAAGATGATAACTAAAGATTTTAATACTCATCATACTTATACAACTAATTTTAGCAAAAATGGAATGGATGCAAATCATAAAACACTTATTTAAATAATCCTAATAAATTAATAAATTTTGATTAAATAAAAAAAAGTATATGTAATACATAAGCTGAAATGAATCATACATAAAAAATATTTTTGCATTGCATAAAATTGTTTTATAAATTAAACAATTTTATGCAATGCAATTGTTTATATCAATTATTTGTTATATCCATAGGTGTGCCATGAGCTATTCAACATTCTTGTATATAGCACCTGTGAAACAATAATGCCTTAACACAAATGTTTTAGCACGCTACGAGAAATCATATGGTTAAAAAAAACTATGCTACACTATGTGTGTGTGTTAAGCACTATGTGTAATGCATACTAATCAGGTGTATTAGAAAGATTGTGAACATAAAGACGAAAGGAAAAATAAAACTTTAATCATACTCTAAATAAAACTTTAACATCCCAACTCTAGCAAAAAGGTATTGCAATTTCTTTCGCTAGTTTAAACTGTATACCTTTTTACAAAATAATAATAATATATTTACAAAACTGACTACTCAACTTAAATATCTTTATTAACATGTTTTAAAACTCTTTTGTAAGTCCTTTTTATTTCTATTCGATCTATTATATTGATTAACAAGGCTTAAAAAAACTACTTTCAACCACCATGAGCTGTCTGCTGACTGTTAGACCAAAACAAACTGACTAGTAGCACATGATGGAGCTCGACTAGATCATGTGATATATGTATTCGCCATGCTGTGACATCATGTGAAATTACCCAATTCACAACATTAGTAATTTTTCATAAAATTTACATACGTAAAAAAGTTGATTTTTCCCACAATAACTAACCCTCGGGGGGAAGACCTTCTTAAGGTTTTCATGGGTGTTGCAATCCCGTGGCCCCAGTGATAAATACCAGTCTTTCGCTTCTCTGTTACTTACCCTCCTCTCAGGTCTGTTCTTCCCTTTCACTCCCGGTGTGGTTTCCTCTTTGGAGGTGAAAGCTCCCAGTTGAAATTAATGATGAAGGAGGACGGCCAAATGAAGAACAGTCACATTAAGCACCACAGCCAGATTTATTAAGCGAAAACTCTGCAAGTTCTCGATTAGTTGCAGTACCCTGCGGAAGTGGAATAACTAAAAAGCGCAAGTACAATGAAAGTTATTTAAAAATGGGCTTTATCGAGATAGAGGAGGGTAAAGCTCAGTGTGTAATTTGCACATGAGTCCTTCCGAACAGTTCGATGGTTCCAGTTAAATTGCGTCGTCATTTTGAGGGTACCCCCCTAACCTCCATACTAAAGAGATTGATTTTTTCAAAAGGAAGGGCACTGAATTAGATGCTTCTCAACACTGCATGAAAACACATACAGAAAAAATTAATGAAAACTCACTAAAAGCTTCTTTGTTGGTAAGTTATCGATGGCAAAACTCATACCATTGCAGAAACCCTCATAAAATCTTGTGTTAGCGATATTGTTTATTGAAGAAAGTAAAACTTATATCTTCAGTGCCACTATCAAACAATACTGTCAAGAGACAGATAGTTGACATGTCAAATGATGTGAAAGAATCTCTGGTTATTCGCATCCAACACAATTAATTTTCTCTCCAAATAGATGAATCTACTGACGTTGGTTGGTTGGTTGGTGTTTATTGGCACAAGGTCCAAAAAGGACATGCTCCTTTGTAATCCCTGCAGAGATATCAGGCAGTTTTACTTCTTCCTGTTCCATCGAATCACTGATGTCTGATTCTGATGGATCTAGTTTTAAGATTGTGTCATCAATATGTGGCTGTGGAGGTACTTTTTTCTTGCTAAATTTGTTATATTTTAATTTGTACGTAGCTGTTTTACTAAGCTGTGGTCTGATTTGGGTAGAGCTATTACTTGTTACCTTTTTCTTTGGTGGAGATTTTGGAGATGTAGAGCAAGGTTTGTTTTGTTTAAGAGTACTTTGTTTACTTGTTAAGGTATTGATGGTGGAAATATTTGATGGAGAGTCGGTTTGAATGGCTATTGATTTCGTAGATTTCACTATTGTTGCATAGGACAGGACAGGTTTTGGTGTGCGAGCTTCTATTATTTTACGAGCTTCAGGGTATGAGATTCTTTATGTAGCACGAATTGATTGGATTTCTTTTTCAAATGCCCATTTAGGGCATGACTTGGAATATGATGGATGTTCCTGTTTACAGTTGACACATTTAGCAGCTGCAGAGCAGGTGTCACTGTCGTGGTCAGAGGCACCACAACGAGCGCAGGCCGGTGACCCACGACAGGAGGTTTTAGTATGACCGAACTTTTGACACTGGAAGCAACGGATAGGATTTGGTATGTATGGTCTTACGGGACATAATAGATAGCCAGCTTTGATATGGGTTGGAATAGTGGGTGACTGAAAAGTTAGGACAATATGTTTAGTGTTGATTGTTTGATTATTGCGTCGAATAGTTATTCGGCACACAGCACATACTTTTTCGTCTCTGAGATTTTCTAATATTTCAGCTTCAGAGCAGTGCAAAAGTTCGGGTTCTGATACGACTCCTCGCGAGATATTTAGGGATGTGTGGGGTGTCACTGTAAAAGGTTTTAGGCCAAAGTTTTTAATCTTCATTATTTTGGATGCTTGTCTATTGCTTGATACTTCAACTAATAGGTCTCCAGATCGTAGTTTTTTAACTTTTTTGACTTCTCCTACATTGTCTGTTATACATTTGTGTATTAAGAATGGTGATGTTTCATTAACCCTCCAAGCGGCTGAGACGTAAAATCCCGTTCACTTCATTCCAGTTTTCACTGCAATGCATCTATAATTTAAATTATATATAACACCAAGGCATCATAAAATATATTTAGATATTAAAGCTTATGGGTATTTTAAGAGTTCACTTTTTAATAATTGCAAATCTTCCTATCAAAATTTTATTTTTTAAATAATTTTAAAGCTGCATGAAAATTTTGCAGTGAAAACAACTTTACATCATTGGCCCATTTCCAAGACGCTCAGAGGGTTAAAGGTACCTTCAACATAGTGGATGATGAAGAATCGAGCGTTCATATGTGAAAGTTGTGCATCAGTGTTTGCATTAGGAGTGGACAGTGGATTTAAGGTATGCGGAACATTGACGTTTGATAAAGAATTTTTCATAGCCATGTTGGGGGAATTGAGATTCAGACCCGACCGCACCACCCATCACGGAGCCTAACGAGGGGGTGTGCAATTGCACACCAGTGCTAATCGGGTCTATACGCGCTCAGTACATCCCTTAGGCAGCGTCCACCCTTAACGACGTGGCCAGTAGATGTCCGATTGCTTGATCCCTAGCAGTTGACCGAAATCTGTACCACCAACCGATTGATATACAGGGGAACGCTGTATACCTCCCGTTTACCCGAAGCCGAGGCCAAAGCAATGTGTTGAGGTTTCTCCCGTGTCTGTGGAGACCCGTGTCCCCATTTCCGGGGATACGGGTCTCCACGCACGGCCAACACGTGGGTAGTTTTCCGCCAATAGAAGCTGACAGCACAGGGCGACCGCAGCTTCTAAAGGGGGGCCTTCACCTCCACAGAGGAAACTAGGGGAAAAGGAAGGAGATAGCTAAGAGAAGAGGAGGGTAGGACATAGAAAAGCGAAAGATCGCTGGGGCCCCGGGATTGCGACACCCGTAAAAACCTAAAGTAGGTTTTTCCCCTGAGGGATCTGGATGGGGGTTCCATCCAGATACAATTCAGACAAGTGCAGACAATTCACACCGAGAAAAGAATGTTAGCCCGTTGAAGGAATAAAAACAAGTGATGGTGAGGGGTTTCACCCAAAAGGTCGTCAAGTCTGGGATGAGAACAATTAAAATAATTTAGGTAAAAGGTTTTAAAAGCAGAGCAAGAGGTTAAAAGATGATGTATAGTAAGATGAGTATGACAATGAGGGCATTCTGGAGCAGGTTCACCCAATAGAAGGTACTTATGGGTAAGCCTTGTATGGCCAATGCGAAGACGAGTCAGAATAACATCATGCATGCGGTATGGTTGAGTGGACCAGTGGGTAAGGGCCGGCCGGATAGAGTGAAGTTTGTTTAGGGTTTCACTTAAGTGCCTTTTGTTAGGGAAGAGATGCCAGATTTTATATCAGTATAAGGTAGATCGCAATTATATGGGAATGTAGAATGGCCAAAGAATCAGCTATCTTGTTTCCAAGAATCCCAGTATGGCTAGGTTACCAGCAGTAGAGGATGTTGCATCCACGGTTCATGAGTCTCTTGTGCATGCGTAGGACTTTTAAAATATAACTATGAGTGAGTGCGCTGGATTTCAGATTCTCTAATACACTTAATGAGTCAGAGTAGATGATGAGATATTTGGTATTTGTTCTCGAGATGTAAAGAAGGCTTTCATAAATAGCTATTAATTCGGCTGTAAATATGGAGCAAAATGAAGGTAGGGTGTAGTTGTAAGAATGATTTCGATGTACATAAGCAAAGCCAACATGATTAAGAGATTTTGAGCCGTCAGTATATAGTTCGTCGAAGTTTCTATATTTGCTTTTATGGTCTAGAAATAACTGTTGGTATATTATGGGGTCAGTGTTTGGTTTTGTGAAGCCTTTGAATGGTTCTAGGTAGGAAATCTGCAATTTACTCCATGGTGGCACTTCATGAAATGAACAAGTAGATGCATTAACATCCTACAATTGGGTACCGACTACACTCCTACGGATTCCAAGTCCGAAGGGGGGAGTGCAGGAAGGGCGATTTTCATAAAACTGGTCCAATTGGGTGTCTATTAGAGAAACCTTTAAGGGATGTGAAGAGTGAGAAAGGATGCGAAAATAGGTATTTAATGATAATTTCTGACGTATGAGAGTGAGAGATGGTTCATGACAGGTGACGTAAAGGCTATGTACAGGCGATGTCCTAAAAGCTCCAGAGCATATGCGTAGTGCAGTATGATGCACAGTGTCAAGTTTTTTTAGTGCTGATTTAGAAGCCGATCCATAAACGCAGCTTGCATAGTCAATTTTTGAACGGATGACGGCATGGTAGATCCGCAAGAGAGCATCACGGTCTGCCCCCTAAGAGGTATTGGTTAAAACCTTTAAAATGTTAAGTTTTTTCTCGCATTTATTGCGGATGTCCGAGATATGTTTAGCAAATGTAAGTTTCTTGTCAAAATTTAAACCTAAAAATTTGATAGAATCCTTGACAGCAATATTCAAAAATTTCCATAAACTGTAAAATCTGTTCCTTATTGTGTTTGTTCAAAAACTCTAGAACAACAAAAACGAATACAAAAATTGCTGATATAAATTATCGTTTCATACATGCTATGAGGTAGGTCTAAATGGGATGGGATATGCAGCAATGAAGCTATTTTGTGGCATTATGAGTTTACCTCCACCAGTTTCTAAAAAAAACCTACAACTTTAGCCATAAAGATACTGTGAACTTCTTCCAATACTGTTTCTCAAAGTTCAATGAACTCTGCAGCACATGAAGAAGTGAAATTGACAAATTCTTCAAGTATATACATTTGTGGAGATGGTACATGGAAAACACGTGACCATACTTCAGGTGTTGGCGTTTGCAGTGTTGTGGCGATAACTGGCTGCGACTAGTCGGTTTATTTACACACACACCTAAAAAAATTATTACAGTAAGTTCTATGGAGAAACATTTATCTCGCATAACTCAAAAACCTATTCTAATTGGGTGTGAGAATCTGATTATATAAACAGCATTATATAAACAGCTTCTGAGCACCGATAGCTGAGTGGTTGCACTACCCTACTATTCAGAAGTTTGAGGGTTGAAATCTGCTGGGCGACCCCATTTTTAAAATAATCAAGAATTTTTTAAAATATAAATTTTAAAAAATTGTGTATCAGAATTTGAAGTATCCTATCTAAATAAATTTTAAAAAAGTGCATAAAAAATGTGTATAACTTAATAAATGTACAAGTCATCATGTGTTGGCCGCCTCAGATTTTTATTGTTTGAAGCCCAGCCACTCGGTGAGTTTTCTGACTCAGTTTATAGAAAAATCCCCACAAACATGTGAATTGCGAACACCAGATGATGTAATCAAACAGCAAAAATGCACATTTTGGGAGTACAACAAAAAAGAAAGTAGGATTGGAGAAATAAATAAGAAACACAAATTTTACTATCAAGTATAAGGCCAGTTGAATATTACAAATCGGTAATACTGTTTATTTGTACTATGGACAAAGAGGGGAGGGAAAAAAAATTTGAGAAAGACTAAATATTTTTGCAAAATCAAATTGAAAATAAATGAAAATTCCTTTCTTTAGACAGCATACTTCCAGAGTTAATTGATCCAAGGCATCCAAGATCTATGCCAATAAGAAATTCCCCTTCTATACTTGAAGCGGGAAAAAAAAAAAAAAAAAAAAGGAAATAAATAATTTTTTATTTTTTTCTCTACTTTTGGTACACATATTTTAATTCATTTTTGCGTGAAGCTGACTATGGTTTTAGTTCTTTTTCAGTGTACAATCGTATTTTTAAACAGCAGAAATTTAAAATATTATTCATACATTTAATCTTTAATATTTATATTTTGTGTATTTAATAGACATTTCGTCTTCCCCAATTTTCTTTGTTATTACTCCCTTCTTTATCCATATCTTCTTAAATAATCTTCATATAGAGGAGAGTGGTTCTTGGAAACTTTTTCTAATTTTTTTTATTTTTCTCAGTTATTGTCAAAATTTTATCTAGTATTATTTTAACCTTTGCCTGCATTATTAAATTAAGTTTTTATCTTACATCCTTCATAGAACGAAATTACAAAATATTTAGCAAACTTGTACTTTGTCCAAGCTGTACCACCTGGTGGGGCACCTTGGGATGCTTAAAATTTATCAACAAAAAAATCTCCATTATTTAATTTTGTTTCAAAATTTCTTTTATATATTTACCTTTTTCTTATTATTAATTATTTGGATGACAATTTCATTGTTTCGCCTAAGATGCACACATCATCATCATTGGCATAGTTACATAAATCACTAATTACTGGTTTGTTTCCTGATCTCCTATCAATTCGTCCTATCATTTGTCTCTCTCTACATTCTATCCTCCATTGGGGAACTTAATTTTGCCTGTTTGCTATGTTCGATCTTATGTAGCAATTCTGGTCACTATTTTTTCATGATTTCTTTTTAACAAATAATGAAAATGTCTTGTTTTATTTTTGTACAGTTTTTTGCATTTTACTAAAAATATGATCATAGTGGAAACCCTGCGCAGTTGGCTTTTATTTTGGCTCATTTTTATGATGATTTTTACACCATGCAACATTTCACTTTATGCAATTATTGTGAATTTAATAAATTAAGAATCTTAGTTTTCTTTTTAGGATGATAATCTAGCTTACAAAGTTGAAGGCGGATCTATTACATAAGAATACTGAAGGTTACTTATAGTAATAGCAGACTTCAGCGATTCAGCTTTTAAGAGTACTTCGAGGACTCGTCTCATACCATTTGCAGTTCCTATTGATACTGAGGGAGAAGAGACAGAACTACCTAGTTCTTCTTAATCCTATGTGTCACTTCCTGGCACTTCCACCATCAGTAGCAAGGTCCTTGAGACCCCATATATGAGTGCACCAGGAGTTGTGTGTTCAATGCCTGTTGTTATGAAAAGTGATAAACCGACACCTAAAACAAAAAATTCGCAGACTCAGAAGTAAAGTTTCTAAGTTAAAGAAGTTGTTTACGAAGAATGAAGTTTCTGAATTTGAAAGCTGTGTGAAAGCTATTTTGAAAGAAAAGTTGACTGAAGATCAGTTTAACTTTGTCATGCCTCAAATTAAATTTGGCAAAATAGATTGCAGAGGCAGAAGGTGGAGTCCAAGAGAAAAGACTTTGGCTCTACAGATTTTTCATCAGTCTCCTTCTGCATATAACATTTTACGGAAAAAGTTAGCTTTTCCATGTAGGAGCACTTTACGTAAATATGTTGGTGATGTTGCAAAGGATGGTGGGTTTTGCCCAGTTCTTTTCAACGCCATGACCAAGAAAGCAGCCAAAATGACTGGTGAAGAGAAAATATGTGTACTGGTACTTGAAGAAATGTCTTTGCAACACAGCCTCACCTACAATCACAAGTTAGATGCTATTGATGGATTTCAGTATGCCAAAAGAGATGGAAAATGTTGTCATGCTACTTATGCTGTAGTATTTAAGCTAAGAGAAATAACAAGACATTGGAAGCACATCATTATTTATCTATTTTAATCTATTTTTTCATCAATTATTTCGATATATAATTTTCAGATAATATTTTAAATGTATTTGTCTAACCAAAATTATCATTTATAATTACCTTTGCTTGTTTGTAGGTTATTGCTTACCATTTTCAAGCTAACTCTTCTCCCGAGGGTTGGTTTGAAAATACTGTCAAAGAAATCATAGACAAAGTTTACTTTTATGGTTTTAGAGTAAATGGTATGGTTTGTGATCAAGGTATTTTTTAATTCAGGTCCAATCAATCAAGCTCTGTATCGTTCCCTTGGTGTGTCTGATGAGAAACACTACTTCGAATATAATGGAAAGAAGATTTTTTACACTATGATATGCCCCATCTGTTGAAATCAGAAAATCTGCAGAGAAATGACTGCAAATTTAAGCATCCTGATAATGGAACTTTTAAGTCGCATCATGGAAGGACATTGAGGATTTCTATAAAGCTGACTCGAAAGCTAACTTTAGAGTCGCCCCTAAATTTACAGATGCACATATTTATGCCACAAGCATGAGTCCGAAGAAATTGAAGCTTGCTTCTCAGATTTTTAGTCACTCTATTGCTGCTGGTCCGAGTTGCCCTGTTGCAAGTGATGCAGATGCATGTCCTAATCAAACAGCCGAATTTGTTGGGAACATTAATAATTTATTTGACAGCATGAATTCTGATAACAGATATTCTAATGTACCATGTAAATCTGCTGTATCTGCTGATTCAAATCATGTTGCCCAATGAAAGAAATGGATTCAAAGGACAAGGACGTAGTTGGGGGGTATATCCATCGAAAACTTTTGAATTAGTGGTAACAAGATTAATGCTGTGCAGAAATTCTGCTCCTTTATACACATATAAGTTCATATCGCCGCCTCCCCCCCCCCCCCCCGAAAAATTTTCCTGGCTAAGTGCCTGTCAGTGGATTACGTCATGGAAGTTAACAAATGAAGAGCACAAAGTAATCAAGCCTGGTTGCTAAAGAGGGCTTATTTTGACTTTGAATGCAGTGATTGAACTTTGGGATGAGCTGTCAAGTTATGGTCAATTGTACTTAATGACTAAACGACTGAACCAAGATCCTCTTAAAAATACATTTGCTTCTGTAAGGCTTCAAGGAAGATTCAGAGATAATCCTATCCCCCAAGAATTCCATAGTGCAGTTCGAGCTGTTATTGTTTCTGACTTTGAAGATGAAGGTTGACAAGAACTCTGAGGATGATTTTGATGATGTCTTACTAGATTTCAGTGGAAAAGTTGTTCCAACCGGAATTATATCGGAAAATTCTGATGTTGAAACACTCGTCGATGATCTTGATCAAACACTTGTCGATGATCTTGATCAAACACTTGTTATTGATCTTGATCGTACGGAGTCCCCACTTTCAGCAGTCAGGAGGATAATGTTACTGTTTATATTAGTGGTGTGTTGACCAAGTCTTTCTTTAAGAGACTGTCCTGTGAAACATGCAAAAATTTGCTAGTTGGACCAAAAGACTTGGACTCGCATACTCTACTACTGTTCTTCAAGGATTTCAGAGTAAATGACTCTTGTTATAGATTCAAGGGGCCCACACATCCATATTATTAATATATGTGCCAGTAGAGTGAAAGATTGATGTTTTTTTCTATGAATGAGGAGTCAGAAGAAACGTGTGCATTTCTTGAAAACATCAATTCAAGCTTCTTTGGTGATCACGAACACAAGGAATTATTCAAAGAGGTTATTGTGTAGGTGCTTGTGACAAGGATGATTAAACATAAAATTAAAAGGTTAAATAATGAAGATTATAGACAAAATATCAAGAAGAAATTAAAACACGTGAAAAATGTTTAGAGCAGCAGACCTCTAAAAAACACGGGAGCAGCTTGTCCCGACTACGAGTACCCATTTAGGGACAGACTCCTAACCTGGGGGTAACAGGAAAAAATAATTCTGCATTTCATTGGAGGACTTCACAAGTATTTATAAGGAAGAGAATATGCATGTAGTTATACAGCATAAATATGATTCAAGGACATACATTCTCAAAGTGACTATTTTTTGTATTATTTAATTAGAACTGTGAAATTTCGTGTCTATTTTTAACTATAAAATGAAATATGAAAACCTGTTTATTAATATATATATTTTTGACCCTAGGTTTCTTAGTTGCATGGCCATAATATTATAAAGAAAATCACAGAATCATCAAGAATATCACAGCATGTCTCGTGAGTTTGTTTCTGTATTTCCAATATTTTATTACAGTTTTGTTAAAATTAGTCGTACACAATGCTACTTTACTTTATTGTAGGTGAGCAAACTGATATAAACTTTATTAGCAATGTGCTGATGAAGGTTTGAAAAAAAAAAAAAAAAAAGTTACAGTGAGTGCTTTTTATTTATGCATTAAATTCCTGTTCCTTTTTGGATGATTTTAGTTGCTTAGTTTTAGTTTTAGTTTTGGATATGGTTGCTTTTAACAGATTTTGGAATGCTCGCGTCAGCTGCATGGATAATGGAGGTGACATTCCTAACGACCTCGCCTATTTTTCCTTCAATAATATTTGGTAATATGGTAGATAGCAAAGTAAAAGTCTGCCAGTCTGCTTTATTATGAATGTATCTGGGTATGTTAGTGGTTTGGTTGAGATTCTGATGTAAGGGTGAGAGAATGATTGGAAAGTGATCGCTGTTACGCAAGTCGCCAGAAACTGAAAAATTATAGAGGGGGAGGAGTGAAGGAGAACAGATGGCAAGGTCGATGGCATGAAAGGATTTAGTTGGATGATGGAAGTAAGTATCGTCGCCGTTATTCATAATACATAGAGAGAAATCAGTTGTAATTTGTTCTGTTTGTTCACCTTTAGTGTTGGTATCTTTGCTGCCCCATAATGGGCTATGCCCATTTATGTCACCAAGGAGTATAAATGGTGTTGGGAGTTGTTGAATAAGATTACTGAGAGATGTTTGGCTGATTGTTTCATTAGGAGGGAGATAAATGCAGCAGATGGTAGTGAGCTGTTTTAATTTGACACGAGCAACAACTGCTTGGAGATTGGTATTCAGATTGACTATTATGTAGGGATAGTTATTGTTGACTAACAGGGCCACACCACCAGAGGCCCTGTCCCTGAGTTCATAGTCTTTCCGAAGGATTGTGTATTTGTGGATGGTCCGATGTTTATCAGCTTTGAGATAAGTTTCTTGAAGAGCAAAGCAGGTGGAATTGAGGTCATAGAGAAGTGTTTTAAGGTCATCAATTTTATTCTGAAAGCCGTGGCAGTTCCATGAGAGCAACAATACATAATTATAGCAATGTTATGGGCATTGTGCATCTCCTTTGTAATCCCTGCAGCGATATTAGACGGTTTTATTTCTTCATCACTAATATCTGATTCCGATGGGGCAAGGCTTAAGATTGTGTCATCAATATGTGGCTGTGGAGGTACTTTCTTTCTTGCTAAATTTGTTATATTTTAATTTGTAAGTGGCTGTTTTACTAAGCTGTGGTCTGACTTGGGTGGAGCTATTACTTGTTACCTTTTCCTTTGGTGGAGTTTTTGGGGATGTAGAGCAAGGTTTGTTCTGTTTAAGAGTAGTTTGTTTACTTGTTGAGGTATTGGTGGTGGAAATATTTGATGGACAGTCGATTTAAATGGCTATTGATTTCGTAGATTTTATTATTGCAGTATAGGATAGGCCAGGTTTTGGTGTACGAGCTTCTATTATTTTACGAGCTTCAGGGTATGAGATTCTTTGTGTAGCACATATTGACTGGATTTCTTTTTCATATGCCCCTTTAGGGCATGAATTTGAATATGATGGATATTCCTGTTTACAGTTAACACATTTTGCAGCTGCAGAGCAGGTATCACTGTCGTGGTCTGAGGCACCACAACGAGCGCAGGGGGTGACCCACGACAGGAAGTTTTAGTATGACCGAACTTTTGACACTGGAAGCAACGGATAGAATTTGGTACATATGGTCTTACGGGACATAATAGATAGCCAGCTTTGATATGGGTTGGAATAGTGGGTGACTGAAAAGTTAGGACAATATGTTTAATGTTGATTGTTTGATTATTGTGCCGAATAGTTATTTGACGCACAGCACATACTTTTTCATCTCTAAGATGTTCTAATATTTCAGCTTCAGAGCAGTGCAAAAGTTCGGGTTCTGATACGACTCCTTGAGAGATGTTTAGGGATGTGTGGGGTGTCACTGTAACAGTTTTTAGGACAAAGTTTGTAATCTTCATGATTTTGGAAGCTTGTCTATTGTTTGTTACTTCCACTAACAGGTCTCCAGATCTTAACTTTTTTAAAAACTTTTTTGACCTCTCCGACATAGTCGGTGATGCATTTGTGTATTAAAAATGGCGATGTTTCGTTAAAGGTACCTTCAGCATAGTGTATGATGAAGAATCGAGCACTCATGTTGGTTAATTGTGTTTCAATGTTTTCATTGGTAGTGTACAGCAGTGCGTTGACGATAGACAAAGAATTTTTCGAATCCATGTTGGGGGAATTGAGATTCGGACCCGACCGCACCACCCACCAAGGAGCCCAACAAGGGGGTGTGCACTTGCACACCAGTGCTAATCGGGTATATACGCGCACAGTACATCCCTTAGGCAGCGTCCACCCTTAACGACGTGCCCAGTAGATGTCCGATTGCTTGAACCCTTGCAGTTGATCGAAATCAGTACCACCAGCCGATTGATATACAGGGGAACACTATACCTCCTGTTTACCCGAAGCCGAGGCCAAAGCAATGTGTTGAAGTTTCTCCCGTGTTTATGGAAATTCCGTAATGATGATTTCCTTTACGGGAACACCCCTCAATTACCAGGATCCCCATTTCCAGGGACACGGGTCTCCACGCACGGCCAACACGTGGATAGTTTTCCGCCAATAGAAGCTGACGGCACAGGGCGACCGCAGCTTCTAAAGGGGGGGCCCTCACCTCCACAGAGGAAACTACACTGAGGGGGAAAAGGAAGGAGATAGCTAAGAGAAGAGGAGGGTAGGACAAAGAAAAGCAAAAGATAGCTGGGGCAACGGGATTGCGACACCGCTAAAACCTAAAGTAGGTTTTCCCCCTGAGAGGAGGATCAATGAAAATATTTTTGAAGATTCAAATATGTGTGAACCTACAAGCAGTTCTTGTAATAGCTCCATTTCAGAAATTACTGATGAAACAAGATACAGGGTTGTCCAAATTAAACTTCCCCAACTCAGAGGCCTGTGCAGGATGTCGTATGGGTCATAATGTGATGAAATTTAGAAAACATACTTCAGATCATGCTTTCGGATTTATTTAAAAAAATATATTAGTACAAGAAGTTGCTAATAGGTGGCGCTGCAGATCAACAAGACGTTCTACAGATGTTCTATATGTGTGCCGTGGTCGAATAGGGCATATCAATAGCACGAGAAACAGTTGACACAATGACAACACCATGTGTCAATTGGCTTGTACGCGTGCAGAATCCACAACATGTCCTTCTCTACCTGCTAAAATTCCCAGCTCTCCGGTTCTTCGGAACTTCTTCATGTCTCGTAAAGCGCATGGTATCATTGGTCCTCGGCGTAAGTTCTTCAGCCAACGGAATGCTCTTATCATAGTACAGGAGTTCTCGTCATTCTGGTACAAAAATTTCACTAACATTGTCTTTCAAAGGCGCCATTTTGCATCAGCGAGCTGGAAACAACTACCTGTGCAGCGCCTGTCTTCCAGTTTTGTAGGGCTCGTCTTTTAGATATGTTGCGTAGAAGCTTTATTTCAGCAAATCACGTTGTTACAATATGCAAATTACAATTGTTACAGCGCCACCTATCGGCAAATTTTTGTACAAATATTTTTTTTTAATAAATCACAAGCGTGTGATCTGAAGTGTCTGTTTTCAAAATTTCATCACATTACGACGCATACAACATCCTGCACAGGCCTCTGAGTTGGGGAAGTTTAATTTGGACAACCCTGTACTTCTGTTCCTTTATGGTAGTAACTTATCCATAACATAAAAAACTGTGGATATGAGATAAATATCCACAGAATGTATTTTTATGGATATATTTTGGATGTCTATACAGTCATAACATGTCCATATGGATGTCTATATTTTGTCCAGAGGATATCATTATGGACGGCGTATTGTGCCATAGTGACAAATTTGGGGCGTATTATGGACAAGTTCAAGGACAGGAATATGGACATGTATAATTCATCAGATATAGACAAATTTGGGGATGTCTGTTATGTCCGGAACTTGTCATGATATCATATTGACATGTTCTGGACAAGTTTGTGCTGTCTGGGTATTAGGGACCGCGATAGGGAAAAATTTGAATATGTGCTAAAATCATCATAGGACATATTCGTAGCTGGGGGGTGGGGGTGTCTGAAATGTTAAATTTAATGCCGACACATGCTTTCTGCTGTGTTTTTGTTTTTTTAAAGATTTTATTTTAGCCAACAAAAGTTGTTTTTATGAAAGAGCTCAAGGAAGAGCAATAGCTAATCCCCTTTATTTTTAGCAATATTATTCGAGAAATTTTACTGTGGTATTTTATTCTAGAGCTTTAAGAGCAGACTAACTAATTTTTTGTTTAATCTGGATATTTTTACTGTTTTACTTAATTTTATTTATTGCATATCTTGTTTTATTGATTTTTTAGTTTAGATATTTTATTGTTGTATTTACAGTTTTATTGTTTTTATGTACTTAAATGTTTGGTTTTATGTGAAACGGGGGGGTGGGGGGGGCTGACACCTCCCCCATGAAAATCATTGTATTAATTACTGTGGATGTTTCTAACCATTTCATAGTTGTTGACGTAAATGTTTTTAATGCATTTTGTGGAGTGTCACATGAAGCAGGATCCTCGTCCCACACTCCGGTAACTGCATTAGCACAGGCAGATGGCTTCACCCTTTTATTGTTTGTGCTGTTGTTTTAGAGTCAAAATTGACCAAACATCACTTTCTAAATCCAATGTTTTGTGTTTGCGTGCTGTTTTCGGAGAGTCTAAATTTTTTTTTTAATGGATTATTGCTAAATCTTTAAGTTAAAAAAAACTAATTTCAATGATTTATTTAAAAATTTAATCTCCACCAAAAGTGCTACTGACGGCTTTTAATGATTATTTGTCAGATGGTGAATGTGTATGTGGTTAGGTACACATATACATCATTGTTGTTGTAAATTTTAAGAATAACATCTATGATAATACTGTTCTGCTGCATCTGCACATTTGCTATAGACACGGTGTCACTTGTGTTTACTACTCTCCTGACGTTTTTAAAATCAATCGATTCGTGAAATGCAACTCTATAGACAATAAATCTAAACGTTATTTCAAATACTCCTATAATGTGTTGTTTAGCACACTGTCATACATATCGTGCAAAATATTGAGTCGTGTATCAATAACGAAAACACTCACCCGCTCTCGCAGACTAACTGGAACAGCTTTAGTATGGTCCCTTTTTGGCGATTTTTTGATTTGGCGACAAAATCTTGTCGCCAACCCAAGTTTGCCTTGCCGATGCAAATTGTAAACAATATGGCAGATGGGATGGCGCTGGTTCCGAGATAATTGATCGTCGCCGTTAATTTTGCTATGATTTATTTAAATGGCTTTTAAATATTTTTATGAAAAAAAAATTAGGTACAGCTTTAGTATGGTCCCTTTGGCGCGATTTATTTTTGGCGACTTTTTTGGGGCGATAAGCGCGCCAATATGGTAACCCCTCCGGAGGATGCTCCGGAGCGGAGGAGCAAACATGGCAACCCTAGCTGCGTGACGTCACGGATGCGCTCCTTCTTCTCCCCGCTCCGGCCAATCGCGTTTGTTCCTTCCATTAACTTTTGCAGCCCCGTTTTAGTAAACGCGCGCGCTTTGAATCATCAATCCGCCATAACGTTTTTTTTTCAGCTCGAGTGCGTGTGGGTGATAGCAGTCCGTTCCGGTAGAAAGTTTCCAGGTATTTCTGTTTTGATTTTAGTTTGATTTTAATTTGATTTTATTATGCCTTTAAGTGTTATTTTGAGGTATCAGGGCTTGTTGCAGGACAAGGTAGCTTGGACCTATTCTAATAATAGGCATACCTTGGGGAGGCCAGGTGTAGCGAATAGAAATTTTGTTACGACTTTATGTAACAATGGCGATTTATTTCTTGAGTTTTTGAGGGAGGTTGGGATGATTAGAAAGGAGATTAATTGTGTTAAGTGTGGGGGTGTTATGAAGGTTGGGCCGAAAAAGAAGCTTTCTGATGGTTTTATCTGGACATGCCGTAAGGTGATCGATGGAAAGGTTTGTGGGGCTCAAAAGTCAATTAGGTACGGGTCGTGGTTTAGCTTGAGTAAGCTAAAGCTTCAGGAGATATTTCACTTGACTTTTGAAATAGTGGTGGGGACGTCGACGGGGGATATAGCTGACAATTTTGGCTTTAGTTCAGCTACTCTTGCTGACTGGCGTCAGTTCGTTCAAGATGTGATATTAGATCACATCGAGCTGACGTCCGAGAAGATAGGGGGTGTAGGAAAGATCGTCGAAATTGACGAGTCTAAGTTTGGGAAGAATAAATATGGTAAGGGGCACTATGTGGAGGGGCAGTGGGTTTTTGGTGGGGTGGAGAGGGGTTCGGGAAGGCTTTTTTTTTGTCGCAGTACCAGATAGGACACAGGAAACTCTGTTAGGAGCTATAAAACAGTGGATTGAACCAGGTACTGTGATTTATAGTGATTGTTGGAAGGCCTATGATTGTATTTCTAGGGAGGGTTTTGAGCATCTACGGGTTAATCATTCTATCCATTTTAAAGATCCTGTAACTGATTGTCACACGAATACAATTGAAAGCACGTGGAGGCATGTAAAAAGTACCTTGCCGACTCATAACCGGCAGACTGATTTCTCCTACTATTTGGCTAATTTTATGTTTCGGCACGCGTGTAGGGAGAAACAGAAGCATCCTTTTAATGCTTTTATTGAAATTATTAGGGACCGCGATTGGGAAAATTTTAATTATGTGCTAAAATCATAGTACATATTTGTAGCTGAGGGGGTGGTTTGAAATGTTTCATTTAATGCCGACACATGCTTTCGGCTGTGTTCTTGTTTTTTTAACGAATATATTTTAGCTGACAAAAGACGTTTTTATGCAAGAGCTTCAAGGAAGAGCAAGAGCTAATTCCCTTTATTTTTAGCAATATTCGAGAAATTTTATTACTGTGATATTTTAATCTAGAGCTGACAATTTACTGTGATATTTTATTATAGAGCTGAGAAATTTTACTGTGATATTTTATTCTAGAGCTTTGGAGAGCAGCCGTTTACTGTTACTAGTGCTTTGTTTAATCTAGAAATTTTTACTTTTTAACTAATGTTTTCTGTTGCATATCTATGTTTTATTGTTTTTTAGTCTAGATGTTTTATTGTATTATTTTATTGTTTTTATGTACATAATTGTATGGTTTTAAAGGAAACGGGGGAGTTGGGGGGGGGCTGGCCCCCCCATACAAACATTTTTGTGTTAATTACTGTGGACGTCTCTAACTATTTTATAGTTGGTGACGTAAACATTCTTAATGCATTTTTATGGAGTGTCAAGTGAAGCAGGGTCCTCGTCCCGCACTCCGGTAAACTGCGTTGCCGTAGCGCAGGCAGATGGCTTCACCCTTTCATTTTATGTGCTGTGTTTGATCAATTTTGACTAAAAAAAACACTTTTTAAATACGATGTTTTGCGCTTCCGCGCTGTTTTTTCGGTTAGTAAATTTTAAAAAATGCATTTTTGCTAAATTTTTAACTTAAAAAAAATTGCATTTCAATGATTTAATTACAAATTTTATTTCTTTAGAAAGCTGATTTTTAGCGCTTTTGCGCCATTGTTTACTTTCGGCAAAGCCGGGTTTGCATCGGAGTTTCGTCAGGATCTCCGATCGGCAAACCCGGGTCTACCATTGGCGACAAAATTTTGTCGCCAAATCAAAAAATCGCCAAAAAGGGACCATACTAAAGCTGTTCCAAAAATTAAACAAATAACAAGCCTACATGTACATATAGATTCGGTTTAATAAAATTTAATAACTTTTCTTTTTGTGTGAGGAGGGGCTGTTTGGACGGCTCGGAAAAGCGGTCAAGACAACAATCCAGCTTAGCATATATGTCAATGCTAAACTGGAAATACTAGCTTATCATTGTTTACTGACTAACGATACCATACCTGCCAACATCTAATGAAGAAAATCCAGTAGATTTATGCGGTATCACAATCATAAAGTTATTACTTATCTGGGCCACAAAACACATTTAAATTTTTAGCACATTAAATTTCACCATCTATTCTATGTTATCATTTTTTTAATATACATTGACATGACAAACAGGCATAGTTTTTAAGATGAACAGTTTACTTTTATATAGAATTTACATTTGAAAATTCAACATAAGGTAATGATGTTAAAAAACGAATTTGTGAAAGAGCTCAGAAATAAAAGAATTCTTTAAACATGAAATAAATGAAACTTTAATGTTTCGGCTTAGCTTCGATATACCCCCTACCTTTTTTTCGCGCCAAAGATTGCGTTTTTTGCGCCAAGCTTGGCGATAAAAGGATTTTCTGGTTTCCCAAACGAATTTCGTTGGCGAGAATGGGGGGAGGCTATTTATGGCAACCTATGCCGGCCGGCCAATGACAGAGCGCCGTGATGCAATAGCTCCTGCACGTGGAAGCTTGTGAGAAGTTTTTTTTCACATTTTTAGAGAGAGGTAGTAAGTTGACCGAAAGCACTTCTGCAAAGGTACTGTGATCTTTTGATATTTTACTCTACTTTTTTTATATTTTTGGTTAGGATTTTATGATTTTTTAAGAACCTCCGTAGCTAATGTAATTGAAAATTATCAGGGTATTTTTGCACAAAATTTAACGTTAAAGTGGTCTGATAAAAATCCCACGTGTGGGAAGAAAGGTGTAGCTAATATAATTTTTGTTATGAGCTATTTGTTGGTGGACCAGGAGAAGTTTTTGGATTTT
>JAWZYV010016585.1:0-43441 GCA_038373885.1 Cheiracanthium punctorium | reverse complement strand
ACCGGCACACTATGGATCTGATGGACATTCGAAACAATATTTAAGACGGTGAAGTATAGTTGTAATATACTTGGCAACGATTGTAAGATAGTTTAAATAGGCGATGTTAAGGTAGATTTCGATTCCAAAGATGGGTTTTATGAAACAAGGAAGAAAAATACGGCAGTCATGAATAATGATACACTCTCCAAGTTAATGGAATAAGGAAGAAAAATAGGGACGACGCATAAACCATGATACGCTTTTAATATATAGCACTTTCGTGTGTATTTAAAATTTGAAAGTGTTTCAGATTTTCTTCCTTTTCTTCTTCTTATTATTTTGTAATTCTCTAATTTAATGGTTATCAATCTTTGGATTGCTACCTCAAATGGGTTTGCAAAAAATTACCCTGGGGTCACAAGGTGGATTTAAACGGAATCGAAAGGTACCAAAATGTTTCTCCTCTAAAAACAGGTTTCCGTTGAATAATAGTGTCTTGAACAGAATGAACAATTTCCTTTCAAAATAAATTTAAGGTTCAGTGGTTTAGGGTTTAGGTATGTTTTAATATGCGAAGTGTAGGTAATTAAAAGCTTTAAAGGTACTGAGTTATGTTATCATTATTCCTATATGCTTTGGAGAAGCCGGTAGCAGCAAAATCAAAATAAAATAAGTTTCAGTTTCACGCGAATTAATTTACTAATTTTCTACACACCAATCGAAGCAGACGATTTTACTAAAATGTAAACGAAAATAAAAGCTTAATTGATTTTTCCATATTTTTATCTGTAATGAATGTTAGCTTTAAAATGTCATTTTCGGTTAAAAAATACAATCTTAAAAGGGGGGCCCCAAACTCGGAGACCGCCCCCGGTCCTCACTTAGCGTCAGTCTGCCACTGTGTTCGCCCAATGCAGCATGTCTCATGCCACTTTCAGATAACAAATCGAAGAATTCCCCGTCCAGAGAAATATCGCGAAATTCATGTTCGATTTTCATACCCCTCGAGTGTTCCTTTCGATCACGCCGCTCCAAGGTCATTTAACCCTTTCCCAATGCTGAAAAAAGGGCAGCCGTTGCCGTCGCTCGACTGAACGACCAGCAAGAGGGCGGACGATCGAAACGTTCATCATCGCGTGCCACAATCCGAGAGCGCCAGCTGTCGTCAAAAAAGGGTCTCTAGATCTGTGGCACGCGATGAACGTTTCGATCGCCCGCCCTCTGGCTGGTCGTTCAGTCGAGCGACGGCAACGGCTGCCCTTTTTTCAGCATGGGGCCATCGATCCAGCTGTTCTCGCATTCTTCCATATTTCAGCAGATGTCGGTGCTGTTCAAAAGAATCGTGACCATTTTTTTTACGGGAAAGGACGTGCTAAAAAGTAAAGGATTCTCGTGGAGCTATATCACCCGCAACAATTTTTATAGAAATCCAGTGTATTCTTCGTGACTGGCTGTCTGAGTTGAGTGTTTCCAGAGTGGGAACACTGCGCGTTAAAGGGTTAAAGTAGGCTAAAACAGAGATGCGTTCCATATCAGCTGGTTGCTCGTGACGTCAGAATTCTGCTTGACTGGTTCACTCTTACTCGTGAAGTCACAGGTTGAAAAATATGCTTCCACTTTCTTTGTAGAGGGAGAGAAAAGAGAGTTCCCTTGTTCAATGCCTCGTTTTAAATATTTCTAACCAATTAAAATATAACATTGTTCCGTCTATTCATTCTAAATATTGAACCTAGGTTTAACCTATTCGTTCTTTAAATTAAGGTCTAAACATCATTCCAGCTATTAAAAAAGTACATTACACCAACATTTCTAAATTATAAAAATATTTGAAAAGAGAAGGTGGATAACAACGCAAATCCATTATTTCTAGAGGTTCCAGAATCTTTTTGTAATTGGGAACACGATAAAAACAAATTAACCTAATTTCAGTTATCTGTAAATACATGTTTAATAATTCAACTCCTTCTTTACAACATATATTTTTACTACTACGCTTTAAACTCCGAACGGATAGGGTGGAAAGATTGAAATTTTATCAGTTCTAGAATAAAATTTATAGGATTCTTCTATAGGACGACTGGAACTGCTCTTGATTGAGGATACAGTCGATCAGTCACTGGAATTTTCGTATCAAAACATTCTAAATTTTTGACTTAGCTGTACGCCGACAGAATTTGCAACCACCTGTGGATAAATTGATCTGTGAATTGTGTTTTTTATAGTACCTGAACAGTTTAAAAAAAGTGTTCGGCGATCAAAAATTTGATCTGTTCTAAGTCGAGCATGTCAAATAATGAAGAAAATGATGACACAACAGGTTTATAATTGACTATTCTGTTTTTTATTTTCAATTATAAAAAGATATGAACGAATAATATACATGAATAATTAAAAGAGTCATCATAATATTCTATACACATTGAAATGTTCTAACAAAATCGTCTATTGTACAATAGGTAAAACACAATTGTTACAATTATTGTTTTTCTGAACTAATGCTCTTAAACTATAAAAATATAAGTTCAATTTTTACTTCATTTTATGACGAATAAACATATGAATTACATTTATACGAATACATATTTTATTTCCGGCTGAAAAAATGATCCAGAGTCATTTGATTTGAATTGAATTGAGAATTGTTCTTGAGGTTTCTGACTGCAATCTCGAGGATGGTCTTATACCCCTGAATATCCGTTTTGACATTTTATTCATTGACATTGGAAATGACAACCATGGGTTAACGGGATTCGAACCCGATACCTCACCGCTCGCAGGCGGCTGGCAGAGATGGGTGCGCAAACCCTCGCAGCCATGAGATCCCCCATTTGATTTGATTTTTCTCTCAATATGCTGCTTTTCAACCGTCGACATCTACAAATGAGGGTCAGACAAGATTAAGGAGCCAAAATTAATTGATGGAAACTAACTTATGTGATATAAATTTATTTATTTGCCAGGAGAGGACAGCTCGCGTCACTGACTGTGTCGCTTAGAGCTACATATACGTCCTTCCGGAATGGACATTTTGCATGGTGTCTGAGTTCGAGGCTAAAATTCGTCTGCTGGCGGTATTTACATCCGCCAGCTCCTATTGAAATGCATTCGGTATCCATTTTATAATTATTGTTTCTCATTATTAGAGCCGCTCGGAATGAGTTACTGCCTTTTTAATACTTAAATAAATGGCTTAGAAGACGATGATATCGCATTTCGCTTCAAAACTTTGTTAATAAAAAGAATATTAGTGTTCTAAAATTATTACGTTATTGCAAACACGTATAAATAATACATCATTGAGTTAATTTTGAGTTCTCTGAGTTTAAAATAGTACAAATATGCATTAAAAACCTCCCACACTTTTTTAAAGACCGATCTTTTAAATTATTTTTAGTATTTAATTATTATTAACATTTTAAATAAAATCTCACAATGAAGATAAAATTCATTTATAAAAAGCTATTATTTGTTAATGACTAATATTCTAGCTTCTTTTGCAACAGCTCTATTTCTACTAGAAAGTGTCAAATAATCCCTTAGGTCCAAACGAGCTGAAACCGAAACTAATCATCACAATAAGATCGTGCACGTGGAGTATCAAATACCGCCAAGTGCAAAGTACTTGCAAAATGTCCATTTCCCGCCACAATTTGGAACCTCATCAGAAGGTGGGGGGACTTCTGAATATTGGCACCCCTTGGAAACTGCATGCGTTCCTCAAGGAAAGTAGAAGATCCAAAAAATAAAGAAAAAAATTACCATACACAATAAAATGACCATACATAATAAAAGCGCGATATATTCGACTGCGCGATATATCGAGGTGTTACTTGCACCTGCGAACTCGGCCATTTGCCGGAGATTCTCGCGTGCACAAGTGAGGTGCAGAATCTGACCACACGAGCACATGACGACATCGGTCGGTCGGTGTATCCGACCTCTACACAGTCGGCATCGCACGGTGCCGAAAGGTATGTCTTGTGGATGCGTCGTGCGGTTTCTTCTGACCCTCATGTGTGGACGTTCCCCGGATGTCGACGGTATGTACACGGTCCTTCTGGGTGCTGATGTTTCGTGCTCCGAGCTCTCGCTCGAGTCCTCCTCCTCTCCGCTGCCGTACAACTGATTCCACGACGATCCCGGGACTGGGCTTCGGCATACCGGGCATGTACAGCTTCTGATCATCCATAGGTAGATGCAGGTGGCGCAGTAGATGTGCCCGCATGGTAATTCAATGGGTGAGACTGTTCTGTGCAGGCAGATGGGGCATAGCATCTTTATCTAGGAAAAATCAGAAAAATAGGATGGGTGAGGAGTCGGTCTGCGACTTACATATATGCCTCATGGCATCCGGTTTGAGTCACCGGAAGGATGAGGATCAAAATAAACTGTATTTTTAGAAACGATGCAACACTAATTTACTCTTAACCCCCTTCGGTGCCGTGGGTGTATACAAGATCGCGTAACAGTTCCGGGCAACCACAAAAAATAGACCACCATTACTCCGAGAAGATAATGGAGGTGTTACACTCAGGGCTGTAGTGTTGCCGGAAGCATATTACCAAAACTTACATTCATTCGGAACCCGGAGTGGAGATCCCTGATTGGTCAGCTCACTGACGTCGTGCCTGCCCACCGAATTTGAAAACTGGCGAGTCTGTATGGCAAAATACTTATGTATTAAAATGATTAATTATCATGAGATGAAATACCAGCGAAATAAACATATAGGCAGCTTGAAGTAGTTTTAGATAATACGCAATAAAAGAATATACGATTTAAATTACACGAATCTTATTTTAAGCCTTATTTTCCACTGGTGCTGACATCTGTTATTATACAAGTAGACTTATATGACACGTTAAGAGATGATTTTTCAGAAAAATTAAAAAAATCTCTAGGCTGTTTTCAATCTGTGTCTATAAAGTTTAATTTAATTGAAATTATTATAAACTGAAATGATTCGCATAATACAATTATTCAAAATTTATTTAGTAGAGTTTTTTTCCCATAAAAGTAAAAGAAAACGTTTTTTGAAAAATTATGAATATCATTTCTTGAATAATGGTATGTACTCAAAATATTAATAAATGACTTAAGTTACTACTACATGCATGTAAGCAGATTTAATTAATTAATAAAAAAGGAATTTAAATAATTCATTGCATTTTTTGTTTGCAGTTATTTAGTTGTAGTGTGGATATTTTAAAAATTTTACAATTTAAAAAACGTTTAACCACTGTGTGTGCTTTTTAAGTATAATGTTGAATTTCAAGTACAGGGTTGTCCAAATTAAACTTCCCCAACTCAGAGGCCTGTGCGGGATGTTATATGGGTCATAATGGGATGAAATTTTGAAAACAAATACTTCAGATCACGCGCTCGTGATTTATTAAAAAAAATATTAGTACAAGAAGTTGCCGATAGGTGGCGCTGTAACACTAGTAATTTGCATATTGCAACAGCGTGATTTGCAGAAATAAAGCTTCTGCGCAACGTATATCAAAAGACGAGCCCTACAAAAGTGGAAGACAGGCGCTGCACAGGCAGTTGTTTCTAGCTCACTGATGCACAATGGCGACTTTGAAAAACAAATTCTCTGTTACTGAAACTTTTTTATCAGAATGACGAGATCTCCTGTGCTGCGATAAGAGAATTCCGTCGGCTGAAGAACTTACGCTGAGGACCAATGAAACCACGCGCTTTACGAGACATGATGAAGAAGTTCGAAAGAACCGGACAGCTGGGAATTTTACCATGTAGAGGACGACATGTTGTGGATTCTGCAAGCGTACAAACCGCTGTTTGGCGGTCGTGAACGCCACATGGTGTTGTCAGTGTGCCAACTGTTTCTCGTGCTGTTGATATGCCCTATTCAACCACGGCACACATATAGAACATCTGTAGAACGTCTTGTTGATCTACAGCGCCACCTATTGGAAACTTGTACTAATAACTTTTTTTAATAAATCACGAGCGCGTGATCTGAAGTGTCTGTTTTCACAATTTCATCACATTATGACCCATACAACATCCTGCACAGGCCTCTGAGTTGGGGAAGTTTAATTTGGACAACCCTGTATATTTCACTGATTGAAATATTTTAATTTATATTGCGACTTTTTTTTTAATTTACATTCAGGTTTTTTGTTTGTGATTTTTATTTAATGAGGTTCTTAACATAATTTCATATATATTCCAAGATGTTTTTGTTTTTTCTTGAATTCTTGAGGGCATTTATTTTAATTCTTTATTTTTGAATCATGGATTACGATTTTATTTAAAAGCATTTTAGCTTTAATGCTTTTTTTTCATTTATTGCTGAAGGTGTTGGTTAACACTTTAAAACTACTTTAAGCCTCATTGTCTGTCTAATTACTGACACAACTTCTTTTTTATAAATTAGATTTCTCTCCTTGTATCTCTTTTACAGTGTTGATTTGAGATTATTCCTGATATTTTTCTAACGTGAATTTGTCCGTATTTCTATAATTTTGATGGATATGTTGATTCTAGAAAAAAAAATATATATATACACAGTAAAATGCCTCTGAGATATCAACTCTCTTAACGACCATTATGTTTTGTTGAAAAGCATTTTCTGCCATAGACCAAGTCAAAAAGAAATTCTAATAATTTCTAAATAAAGTCATGAAGAGAGGAAAACAATTTGGAGAGCTCTTTGTGTAAAACTGCAATCTATAAACTAAATTTAAAACTGTCTATGGCAGAAAATGCTTTTCAACAAAAAATAATGGTCGTTAAGAGAGTTGATACCAGGAATAATCCCTAATCAACACAAGGAGAGGAATCTAATTTGTAAAATTATGTTGCGTCGTTATTTAGGCAGATAATGAGGCTTAAAGTGCTTTTAAAGTGTTAACCAACACCTTCAGCAATAAATGGAAAAAAAGCATTAAAACTAAAATGCTTTTTAATAAAATCGTAATTCATGATTCAAAAATAAAGAATTAAAATACATGCCCTCAAGAATTCAAGAAAAACAAAAACATCGTGGAATAAATGAAATTATTTTAAGAACCTCATTAAATAAAAACCACAAACAAAAAACCTGAAAGTAAATTTTTAAAAAAACGTAATGTAAATTAAAATAATTCAATCAGTGATGTATACTTGAAATCCAACATTATACTTAAAACACAAACAGTGGTTAAATGTTTTTTAAATTGTAAAATTTTTAAAATATCCACACTACAACCAAATAACTGCAAACAAAAAAATACAATGAATTATTTAAATTCCTTTTTTATTAATTAATTAAATCTGCTTACATGCATGTAGTAGTAACTTAAGTCATTTATTAATATTTTGAGTACATACCATTATTCAAGAAATGATATTCATAATTTTTCAAAAAATATTTTCTTTTACTTTTATGGGAAAAAAATCTCTACTAAATAAATTTTGAATAATTGTATTATGCGAATCATTTCAGTTTATAATAATTTCAATTAAATTAAACTTTATAGACACAGATTGAATACAGCCTAGAGATTTTTTTAATTTTTCTGAAAAATCGTCTATGAAAAGTGTACTTAACGTGTCATATAAGTCTTCTTATATAATAACAGATGTCAGCACCGGTGGAAAATAAGGCTTAAAATAAGATTCGTGTAATTTAAATCGTATATTCTTTCATTGCGTATTATCTAAAACTACTTCAAGCTGCCTATATGTTTATTTCGCTGGTATTTCATCTCATGATAATTAATCATTTTAATACATAAGTATTTTGCCGTACAGACTCGCCAGTTTTCAAATGCGGTGGGCAGGCACGACGTCAGTGAGCTAACCAATCAGGGATCTCCACTCCGGTTTCCGAATGAATGTAAGGTTTGGTAATATTCGGGCCGGAACGCACCGGAACGACGTTCCGGTACTTTTTTGTGAGGCGGTCCAGAACCCAAATAAGATAAGATTATTATTTTGTTGTTGTGAATCTTAAAAAAAAAAGAGAAATTCTTTTATAGCCTGCTCCCACTAACAATATTCCTGTTCCAATTCTATGAAAACCTTTATAGTTGAAATCATCCCGTTGAACAGATAATTGAGTCTAGTCGATTAGAAATTCAATCCCCTGCCCTTTCTGATATCTCTGAGTCTGAATGAAATAAACATCACCATCATGGATGCGAATAAGAAAATACATAGAACCATTAGATTCTCAAAATCGACGTCGATAACAAAAGGAACACAGATGCTAAAAGCGGTGAGGGCATTGCAGGCAATGAAATTTGTGACAACCCACCTGACCAGCCCGTGGCGGATCCTGGGTAGGTACTCGGAAGCTTCAGCCTCCCAAGGATAGTTAAAGGGTAACATTCTGCTTTATTACACACTTTGAATAAGTAAAATGAAGTTTTTTAAATTCATTATCCTCTCCCCAAAAAATTTTACATTGCTTTAGACTACACTTTGTTTAGGTCAATTAAGATTTTTTTCCAAATTATCCATAGTCTCTTATATATTGGTTACTGACATAAAATAAGGGTTTTTTTTAATAGTTGCTGTAAACATAGCCTCCCCCCCCCCTCCTACGCGAAATCACGCGTTCCGGGAAAAAAAATTTTAGCATTAGAACACTGGTTGCACTGTACTTTGGCATGCCGCATACGTACCCGAACATAATCATGTTTTAAGGCTAGGTTGCTGCGGAAAACATTAGAATAACTCTTATCGATAGGTTTCTTGGACAGGTCACCGGATTCTCAAAGTGAAGTGATCCATTAGAAAAAAAATCCGCTCTGTAAATGCGTAGTAACTAAAGTACTGTTCCTACCCCCTCCCTTTTTTTTCCAAATTCCCTTATCATATTCTTATAATCAACATCTCCGAATTAATCTTTAGAGTAATATCGCCTTGACATTAGAGAATCTATTTTCCTGTTCTCCATTCACCAACAGCAGTTGCGATTGGATTTTTGTCTCGCGATGGCGTTAAGGAAATTTCTAAGGCTCTTAAAGCCAATAACCTGGAGGCTTCGTCAGGCGCGTAGCCAGGAAAATTTTTCGGGGGGGATATGCGCCTGGAAAATTTTTCGGGGGGGGGATATGAACTTATATGTGTATGAATAGACGGAATTTCATCACTAATCCAAAAATTTCGGGGGGGGGTGATATATCCCGATATCCCCCCCCTGACTACGCCCCTGGGTTTCGTATCTAGTAATTATATTAGCGGTGATTCGATGAGACATTATTATTCGAATACTTCTTATGTGTGTTTTTTACAAAGTTTTTTAATTACTTTGACATACAAAATGTTCAATTGTACCCCCACCAAAAAAATCATATATTCTTTTAATCATACATTAATACTTTTTTTAGAACTTCCCCACCTCTACCTTTCATCATTCCCGAAGAAAATTATCCTTCTTTTTACTTCCTTGTACAGAGTATAAAGAAGTAATGTGATCCCGAAAATTTTCGGGGGCAAAATTTCGACGAAAAAAGCGATTTTGACTACCTCTAAATTTAATTTAAGAATTTTTTCGATGCATCGCATCGTAAGCTAGCATGCACCATCCTATAAACGCGTCTGCAACTCATTTTGACCAATGGCGAGTCTATTTTGACCAGTTTTTCCATGCCGTCTGTACGTACGGACGTATGTATGTATTTAGCTCGCATATCTCAATAACTATTGGTCGTAGAATGTGGAAACTTTATATTTTGGATTGTTGTAACATCTAGTTGTGCACCATCCCTTTTGGTCTCAATCGAATGAATAGTTTATGTATAGGACCGCCCAAAAGATTCGAAATACATAACGCTCTATAGGCCGAAATTCATTAAACTCGCATATCTCAAAATCTATTAGGCGTAGAATGTCGAAACTTAACATTTTGATTGTTGTAACATTTAGTTGTGCACCATCCCTTTTGGTCTCAATCGAATGAATAGTTTATGTACAGGACCGCCCAAAAGATTCGAAATACATAACGCTCTATAGGCCGAAATTCATTAAACTCGCATATCTCAAAATCTATTAGGCGTAGAATGTCGAAACTTAACATTTTGATTGTTGTAACATTTAGTTGTGCACCTCCCGTTTTGGTCTCAATCGAATGGATGGTTTATGTAGAGGACCGCCCAAAAGATTCGAAATACATTACGCTCTATGGGCCGAAATTCATTAAACTCGCATATCTCAAAAACTATTAGGCGTAGAATGTTGAAACTTTATATTTTGGATTCATGTAACATCTAGTTGTGCACCACTCCTTTCGGTTCCATTCGACTGGATAGTTTATCTACAGGACCCCCCAAAATATTAGAAATACAATACGCTCTATATAGGCCGAAATTCATTAAAGTGTATTTTAGAGATATTGGGCTGTGTGGAATAATCCCACGATAAAACACCATACACTCCGGCAGTGTTTTGACGTAATGTCGGCGCCGGCGAGATGGGGCCCTTTTAAGCACTTTTTTTTTTTTTTTGCCTGGGCTCAGTAGTTCAAAAGGTTTCGTTAGACTGTAGGCACGCAGTTAGATGTGCAGTGTAAATAGAACCATATTTTAATGTATATATATATTAATTATGCTTATGTTTTGTAGTTAACCAAGAACGGATTGTGTTAATAATAAAGACCGATATTTTAATGATTAAAAAGGTGGTATAATTTGGAGATTTCCACTTCAGGGCCTGCGCAGAACCCCCCACCTTTGCTGGAATCAGGTAAGAGCTTATGCTTTTTTACTTAGATTTATTGAGGGATTTTGAAGAGTCTGTAGATAAGATTCTACAAGTGGCGCCCAAACGTGGGGCCTTGATTTGGAAAATATATTTGATTTATATTTAATTGAATACCCAAAGTAGAAAAATGTCGGTCAATGTTCTGGAACAGTTAAAAACTAAACGAACGGGAACGAAAAGTTCTATTACGAAATTGGTTAACAAAATAAACAACACGTTGAATAATGAGACCTCAACTGTTACTTTAAATTGGTTAGAAGAACAAAAGGCACTGTCAATTGATAAAGAAACGAAACTTTTTGAACTCGATGAAAAAATAGAAAACGAAATAACAGATTTAAAGAAATTAGAAGAAGAAGTTGAGACTAATCAAGAATAAAGGGAAAATTTAATATCGGTTAAAGCAAAATTAAATTGTTGCATAAGAGATTTGCTAAAACCAGACAGGAAAATTGAACGGAAAAATTTAAGTCACGAAGAATCGAATTTATCAGCATTATCAAACTCAGCTACGCCCGTTGTTATATCGGAAAATAAAATTTGTATTAAATTGCCAAAAATAAACATTGAGAAATTTGATGGTAATTTTGAAAACTGGCAAGAATTTTGGTGTCAATTTAAGTCTGCTATTCAGGTAAACAAAAGCTTGAACAAAGTCGATAAATTCACCTATTTAAAGAGTTTTCTTAGAGATTCGGCTCAGATTGCAATACAAGGACTTTCGATTTCTGAAGACAATTACAATACTGCCGTTAAAATTTTAGAAGACAGGTTTGGAAGAAAAGAGCTTTTGATTCGAGCGCACATAAACAAGCTCTTAAATTTATCACCAGTTCGAAATCCTTCGAATCTTAAGGATCTACGTCAGTTGTATGACACGTGCGAAATACAAATACGCAGTTTAAAGTCTTTGGGTATTGAATTGAACACGTATGGCAACTTATTGTTTCCTATATTAACTAAATTGATTCCTGATAATATAATGTTAAATTACAATAGGGATTATAAGGATGAAACTGAATCATGGGATGTTGGTAAATTGTTAGAGTATTTAAAAACGGAAGTGGTAACGAGAGAAAGAACTCTGTCATTTCGGAGAAAGGAATCGGAAGAAAGCGTAGGTTATAGCAGCAAAGCATTTGTTAAGGGAAAAGAACAAGATGATGGAGATAATTCATTTAAAAGGGGTTTTAAAGAGAAATATAAGGTACCTACTGCTGCTTTATTGAATGCTAGTATCGATAATCAAAATTATTGCGTATTTTGTAAAGGGAATCATGAAATAGAAAAATGTCCGAAACCTGTTAATGAAAGGAAGGATATTTTAAAGAAAGAAGGCAGGTGTTGGAATTTCTTGAAATTCCATTTGGTTAGAGAATGTAAATTTATAGGTAGGTGTAAATTATGTACCCGAAAGCATAATACGGCGATCTGCGAGACCAGCGAGAAAAAAGAGCATGATTCTAACTCGGAAACTGTAGTATCGTCTATTCAAAACAAAATGAGGGAAGGGAAATTTATTTACAAACCGCAACTGCATTAGCACTTGGAAAGGGCAATAGATTACGGATTAGAGTACTATTTGACCTTTTGTCACAACGCTCATTTATACTAGGTAGCATTGCGGAGATTTTAAAACTGAAATCCCTGGGGGAAGGAAACATCACAATTCACTCCTTTGGCTCCACAGAAGCTGTGAGTGAAAAGCGCAAACGATACGACGTTGTTTTGAGAAATTCCCTGATATGCAGCCAAAGCACTTCTATCGAAGTGCTGGAGACGCCGAAAATAAGTGAGGCTCTAATTGGGGTTCTCGCACTCGAAATAAGACGTTATTTTGATGAAAATAAATTGCAGCGCGCGGATAGAACATATGGTAATGATCCATATTATTATCAGTTGTCTCTTTTAATTGGAAGCGATTTTTATTGGAAAATGGTATCTGGGAAAATATGTAAATTGTCAAATTCACTTGTTGCGTCAGAAACAATGTTAGGGTGGACTGTCAATGGCACGAGTGTATCAACAGACGTTACCGTGCAGTTAAATTCTATTAATGTTATGAAAGCAGCAGTAGGGCAAAATCTTTCAGAAGCTGATCAGGAACTAAAAGATTTATTGAAAAATTTCTGGGAATTAGACTCATTAGGTATTAAACAAGAAAAGGAGCAAAGCGACGTAGAAAGTGAGGTCAGGGGCGTAGCCAGGGGGGGATATCGGGATATATCCCCCCCCCGAAATTTTTGGATTAGTGATGAAATTCTGTCTATTTATACACATATAAGTTCATATCCACCCCCCCAGAAAAATTTTCTAGGTGCATATCCCCCCCCCCCAAAAAAAAAATTTTCTTGGCTACGCGCCTGAGTGAGGTGTTTGAGGATTTCAAGAATTCTGTTAAATTTTATGATAGTCGGTACGAGGTTCGCTTACCATGAAATAATAAGTTCAATGACTTGAAAGATAACTATGAAGTAGCTATGCTAAGACTAAAAAGGTTAGCCCGAAAATTTGACAGGTCTCCTGAAGTTTATGAAAAATATAAGGCCATAATTGAAGATTATCTGGACAAGGGAATAGCAGAGACTGTAAACGATAAACCTAAATCTATATCGTATTATATGCCACACCAAGCGGTTATACGAGAAGATAAAACTACCACTAAATTGCGTGTGGTATTTGACGCATCGTCTCATTCTAATCGTTCCTTGTCATTGAATGATTGCTTACATCAAGGTCCTCATTTGAACCCAGATTTGCTCAGCATTTTACTAAACTTTAGATTGCATAAAATAGCATTTGTAGCGGACATTGAGAGTGCATTTCTTCAAACTGGCATTGCTCCGTCTGACAGAGACGCCTTAACCCTTTAAATGCCGCACTATGATCCAGGAATAAAAGATATAATTAATTCATCAAAATTACATTATAATACACCCATAATGACTATAAAACAAAAAAATTGCCATTAAAAAATTCCCTTCACTGATTTCTTGGATGTTCCATTTTTGGAACATTGGCATGTAACGCTATCTTTCCTTTTCTGTATTTGCTTCATGTAAACGACAAAACGCTGTATGATAACTCTAAAATTTTATGCAGTAATTAAGTTTTACTTGATAATTAGTTGCAAAGTGACTAAAATTTAAGCAAAACTCAATAAAAAAAATTGCAATTTTAAATTTAGCTATTTTATAAGAAATGCAATGCATAAATGTAAATGAAGTTTTAAAAATGTCAGCTACCTGATCAAGAAATAATAAAATATTTTATTCTTTGAGGGTGCCTAGGATTTTAACCAACAGTACAAAAATTTTAAAACCCACTAAAACACTAATTTCTTTTTATAATTTTTTAGCATTTTTTTCGCAATGTCTATGATATTGTGGGAAGTGTACATGGAGAATTTTCTTGCATTCAAAATACATGCTTACAGTATATATATATATATATATATATATATATATATTTGGGGGGGGGCATACTAAAAAATGCTTGTATCATGTAAGAACGTCATGTGCATCCGAATTTTTTGCAGATTTCCATTGATGAGCACAGGGTAATGTTGATATTAGGCTTCGTCTGAAACAAATATAAATTAATTTCTCTTCTAAAATTCTATTGCCCACACGTCTCTAGGTGTAATCAGCTCAAAACTATTATAATTTATTTCTTCATCAGTAATGCACCCGTTTTCATCAACAGCAATTGACAAATTTCTAAGATTGACTTATTTCAATCATCCTACATAGAACTTTTTAAAAAATCAACATTGTCTATAGTTAGAAAATTCTTCGATTGCACCATCTACATTGTTTCTACAAACATCATACAAGTTCTTACTGAAATGGCCTCGAAAATTGCAGAGCATAGAAAGAAAATCAAGCACGGGACTTCATGTCAATTCTCCATGAGTTCCCTCTACATAAAAAGGACTTAAAATAAACAAACAAACCCTTGTGAAGCACGCATTCATTACTAACAGAAGAAACAAGTAGCTATTTGAGCTCAAATCAGATGAATGCAGCACACACCTCCTTCTGGCAAAGGGGTAAAAGATATGACAACTTCCCCCTCAACCCCCCCTCCCCCTCTAGTCCTTCACCCTTCAAAAATAAATAAAGTATCAGTTATGCCTTTGACAGACTTATGTTCAGCAGATATAAGCACTGAATGTATCAAAATCTAATAAAGGAACACAAGCAGCACATACATGAGACATCCCTGATTTTGTATATCGTTACATGCCAATGTTCCTTTCTTGGAACATTGCGCTTTTATGCAAGATTGACAAAAGATACCTTGATATATTGTGAATTTTTTTTTATTATCTCTTTGAATTCATCCATTGGAAATACAATAGGGGAATTTTCGGGTGAATTTGAATTTTGGGGGATTTTATAGAATTTTTTTTTTTCTTGAGTACAGTAAAAATTGTAAAAAAAGGCGATTTTTAGAATTTTTTCTGGGCTGAAATTTTTATATTTCGAAAATACTTAATATATCAAAAAATCAACCACACTTTCAATAATAAGCAGTATTTTTTTCCAAACTGATAGATATGACAGTTTATTTTTTAAAAAATATTAAACACGATGTTCCAAAAAAGGAACATTGGCATGTAAAAGGTTAAGATTTTTCTGGATTGATGACTCTCATGAATCAGACAAACTAAATCCCAGAGTACTACGTATGAAAAGAGTATTGTTCGGTGCAAAACCAAGTCCGTTTTTGTTATCAGCTACCATCAAATATCACATAAATAAGAATAAAGAGAAATATCCTGAAGTATTTGAAATATTAAATAACTGTCTGTACGTGGATGACCTCATCAGTGGAGCTGATAAAGTGGAACAAGGCTTAGAAATCTATAAGGGAGTAAAGCATGTTTTAAAAGAAGCAAGTTTCAATATGCGTAAATGGAAATCCAATTCTCGTGCACTGCAAGAACATTTCGATGATGAAGAAAATGCCGAGGATTTGAGCACTGAAAATTGTAAAGTTTTGGGGTATAAGTGGAATGTGCAAGAAGATACAATCATTATCGAAATGAAGGAGTTATTGAAGCAAATTGAACCGAAGAAATATTCTGTAACTAAGAGAGAAGCTCTGCAAATTATAGGAAGATTTTTTGATCCCATTGGATTTCTCAATCCATTTACAATTAATGCCAGAATAATTATGCAAGAAATGTGGAAAAGTGGATTAGGATGGGATGATAAACTTCCGGAAGAACTGAGAATTAGATGGGAGAATTGGTGTTCACAACTTGAGGAAATTCAAGACTTGAAAATACCTAGGCATTATTTTGGGAAAAACAGTGAAGACAAAATAAATGACGTTCAATTTCATTGCTTTGTTGATACAAGTGGAAACTCTTTCGGTGCTGTAATTTATGCAAGATATCAGACACGGAAGCAAGAAATACTAACGAGATTTGTTATTGCTAAGATACGTGTTGCGCCCCTGAAAAAAACTATCCTTGCCAAGATTGGAGCTTATGGGTGCTATCGTTGGAGCTAGACTTGCAGTATATCTATCGAAGCATTTGACTAAATATAAGACTTCAACCTTTTATTTTTGGACGGATTCCAAAGTGGTTCTTCATTGGATTCACGGTAATGCCAATGATTGGAAGCCGTTTGTGCAGAATAGAGTCCTAGAAATTCACCCCCTCGAAAAAGGCGGAAATTTTAATCCGTATACAAAATAGTATTTAGATACAGAATTAAATAAATACAAAAATATCAATATACTAAGAAGAAATTTGTATGCTTATTGGTTACATAATGGTAATTTCTGAAAACGTGTGGAATTGAATAAAAATACAAAATTAAATTAAACTTCCAAAATATGGAAAGGGATAAACAACTATGTACTGGAAATCGCTATAGGTTTGTAAGAATTTCGCGCTGATCACAATTATTTGGCAATTTTTCACTTGCTCCCGGCTAACCGAAAAGAAAAGAAAAAAAAAACCACTCACAGTCAAAGAATTTAGAAACTCTACTGAATAGTTATTGATTTCACTGTCATCATAGCAAAAATAATTTATCGTAGGTACGGTGATATGTTCTCTATTCATCAGATATTCGACAGGGGCGGATCCAGAAATTACTCAAGGCGGGGGCGATTTTGAACCTGAAACAGGGGGGGGGGGGGGTAAAATGTGCAAAATAAGCTTATAATTAATTAATATAATAAGCTTATAATTAATTAATGTAATTAATTATTTTATTGATAAAATCTACATATGAGCTATGATTAAAAACGACATTAAGTAGTACCCGCAATACACCCCTTAGAAATAGGCTACTTAATTTTCATTATAATTTCCTAATATATTTAAACAGATTATAGCAGATTCTTGGACTTCGTCCAGGAGAGGGCGATCGCCCCCACCTGGATCCGCGCCTGATATTCGATTATGCCAACATTAATAAAAGTTCAGTCATAATTTTTAGGTTCTATTATAACTGACTTAAGTTATATGACGTATGTAAGACGTTATCTGAGAGTATGTTTTCGGAAATATTTCCATACACTTCATCTATTTATATTAATAAAAATGAATGTCAGAAAATCTGTATGTGTGTGATGTCCAGAAAAAACTACTGAGCGCAGAGATCTGAAAATTCAAACATATGAGACTATACCTTCGATAATGTGCACCTCGATCTCAGAATTTTAAAATTTAATAATTTTTGAATTATTAATTAAAAACCGTTTTCAGGATGCCGTGGTTGGCGAGTTTCGCCCGCATGCTACTGTGAAACAAAATCGCGTGCATTGAAAAACATGAAATGGCACGCAAATTTAGTCAGTTTTGCGCCAATCTATATTAATAAAAATGAATGTCTGAAAATCTGTATGGGTGTGATGTCCAGAAAAAACTACTGGATACAGAGCTCTGAAAATTCGAACATATGAGCCCATGCCTTCGATAATGTGCACCTGAGGCTAAGAATTTTGAAAATTAATTACTTTTTCAATCTTCTATACTATTAAAATCTGTGCGCGTCTGTCTGTCTGTGTGTAGCATCATCTCCTCCGAAACCACTGGGAGTTGAGTTTCGATCAAGGTGTCCACTTATTCCAAAAATTCCGAGGAAGGTCTTCCGCTAATTTAAATTTCGAAATTCGAATTAGTTTAGGAGATTGATAAAAAACCCCGTCAAAAACACTAATTTTTGCTCTCCGCGATTGTAACCCCTGTAGTGAAAATGTGAGAAATAAGCATCGAGTTTGCCATGTTTGGCGAATTTATTAAATGATTTATACTCTTGCATTAAAAATAAAGGAAAAAAACTCGTCAAAAACGCTAATTTTTGATCTCCGTAATCCCGCAATTGTAACCCCTGTAGTCAAAAATGTAAGAAATAAGCATCGAGGTTGCCAAGTTTGGCTATTTTATTAAATTATTTAGACTCCTGCAGTAAAAATAAAAGAAATATGATTTTTTTCATGTTTAAAAGAATAAGGGATTGGGAGATTTCCGAGACTATATGCGTATTTTTTAGTTGTTCGGGAAAAAAATGGCTGATTTGGTGATTTTGAGAAAGTAGTAGGTTCTACCGATTTGCACAGTTTTGGGCTTGGCGCAAATTACTGGGAGCGTAAGGAAATAGTATTTTTAATAACAAGAATTTAGTTTTATTAGAATACGTCCCTATACTTCGATTTTTCATACAGAAATAATGCAGTTATTAAGGCGATTTTAAATGATCTACAGAATTTTCACCAAATTAAGTAAACTGATTTAAGTTAGGGGAATTCGGCCAAATTTCAGAAAATTGAAATTTTCGCATTTTGTACATCGTAGTTAATGGTGATCAAAACACGTTATAGTTAATAATTTAAATAACTGCTACTTATAAATTAGATGACTGGATTAAATTTTGGCGATGAAACCATTTAAATGATAGATAACTATTTCACTTTTTGATTGCTGTTAAATCAATGCTTCGAATGATTCCCTGAAAACAAAAAAAATCTTGCAAAATGGTGTATGTTGGCATTTGGCGATCGAAGTACTGTGTAATAAATAATTGATTCTTATTTGTTAAAGCAGCGCTACGGAAGTTTCATTTACTAAAAGCTGTTAGAAAGGCGTAATTAATACTGTCTAATATATTTTTTGTTTTACGAATTGAAATGTATGTTGATTCCTACTTTAGTACATTTCTTAGCAAAGTTGGCGAAAAATATTCAAATGTAGTGCAGCTCTGTACTTATTTATAATTCCATTCCACAATTGAGATGAGCCGATGTCACTAGCGTATGCATAGATATTTTTTTTAAATTCCGCCAAACAAAGTATTGCGTATTGACTTTAGTGTCATGTTTAATTTGTGGTTTGAGCTATTGGCCATCGACTGGCGGCGTTAATTTCTCCAGTATGGCAGTTCTAGCAAAGTAAAGATGAATAACTCATTTCATGTTCTATTTTTAACATTGCTATAATTTCCGTAGCAACGGAATCCATTGTTGCCACTTAAGTTGTTAAATTTGACAATTAAGTGAAACCACTCATTTCTACAGCTTTTAAGACTCGAAAAAGTGAAAGCGCATCAAACGTGAAATAAATAGAACTAACTGTAACAGACTTGCATTGTAAAAATAATCGAAGTTTTCATGCAATTCTACATATCTTTAATTTTATTTCCTTCGCGTGTGGATGCCATTTTTTACGTCATTTTTGCTGTTTTGCTGGCAGATTATACGGAGCAGCACATAACCTCTAATGTATTTGCTCCTCCGGACATAAGCAAGAGCGTATGTCCGGCGCGTATTTGTGTAACCCCACTGTGTTAATCAGATTTTTCTGGTGTCAGATTTTTTAGACCATTTTTTACAGCGGAAATTCCGATCCTGTAGTATATTGATCACTGATAAATGAAAAAAAAAAAGATCAATTATATGCAAGCAGGAGTAACCAAAATTTTTTCATGGGAATGTTACGGGAGTGAAGAATATACATTTTGTATGGCAAAAATCTCCACATGGGGGGTTGTGACCCCCTATCTCCTCCTTGGCTACGCCACTGTACGCAAGCATCAGTTGTCACGTCATAAAAAACCGTCGTAGATGGCAAACTCCGAAGTTGTTCTGAGGGTTATACAAAATTAAATATTTTGCTTTTAGTAAATTTTACTTTTGATGCAGTTCGAATATTTGGTTTTAATACATTTCGGCCACCGAGGTAAGATGAAATATTACTAAATATGGAAACCCAGAATTTTCTTAACTATTGAATTTGACACTATGCAACTACAGTAGATTCCCTATATACGGTAGATACGTTCCGTGTTATAGGAATCCGTGTTGTACGGGTCCTGCGCTATACTCCACCTGGACTGCGGACTGCGCGGTATAATCTCAGCAAAACTTATTTGCGATGAAACCATTTAAATGATAGATAACTATTTCACATTTTGATTGCTGTTAAATCAATGCTTAGAATGATTCCCTGAAAACAAAAAAAAATCTTGCAAAATGGTGTATGTTGGCATTTGGCGATCGAAGTACTGTGTAATAAATAATTGATTCTTATTTGTTAAAGCAGCGCTGCGGAAGTTTCATTTACTAAAAGCTGTTAGAAAGGCGTAATTAATACTGTCTAATATATTTTTTGTTTTACGAATTGAAATGTATGTTGATTCCTACTTTAGTACATTTCTTAGCAAAGTTGGCGAAAAATATTCAAATGTAGTGCAGCTCTGTACTTATTTATAATTCCATTCCACAATTGAGATGAGCCGATGTCACTAGCGTATGCATAGATATTTTTTTAAAATTACGCCAAACAAAGTATTGCGTATTGACTTTAGTGTCATGTTTAATTTGTGGTTTGAGCTATTGGCCATCGACTGGCGGCGTTAATTTCGCCAGTATGGCAGTTCTAGCAAAGTAAAGATGAATAACTCATTTCATGTTCTATTTTTAACATTGCTATAATTTCCGTAGCAACGGAATCCATTGTTGCCACTTAAGTTGTTAAATTTGACAATTACGTGAAACCACTCATTTCTACAGCTTTTAAGACTCGAAAAAGTGAAAGCGCATCAAACGTGAAATAAATAGAACTAACTGTAACAGACTTGCACTTTAAAAATAATCGAAGTTTTCATGCAATTCTACATATCTTTAATTTTATTTCCTTCGCGTGTGGATGTCATTTTTTACGTCATTTTTGCTGTTTTGCTGGCAGATTATCCGGAGCAGCACATAACCTCTAATGTATTTGCTCCTCCGGACATAAGAGAGAGCGAATGTCCGGCGCGTATTTGTGTAACCCCACTGTGTTAATCAGATTTTTTAGACCATTTTTTACAGCGGAAATTCCAATCCTGTAGTATATTGATCACTGATAAATGAAAAAAAAAAGATCAATTATATGCAAGCAGGAGTAACCAAAATTTTTTCATGGGAATGTTACGGGCGTGAAGAATATACATTTTGTATGGCAAAAATCTCCACATGGGGGGTTGTGACCTCCTATCTCCTCCTTGGCTACGCCACTGTACGCAAGCATCAGTTGTCACGTCATGAAAAACCGTCGTAGATGGCAAACTCCGAAGTTGTTCTGAGGGTTATACAAAATTAAAAATTTTGCTTTTAATAAATTTTTTACAGCACGGATTCGGTTTACTTTTGATACAGTTCGAATATTTGGTTTTAATACATTTCGGCCACCGAGGTAAGATGAAATATTACTAAATATGGAAACCCAGAATTTTCTTAACTATTGAATTTGACACTATGCAACTACAGTAGATTCCCTATATACGGTGGATACGTTCCGTGTTATAGGAATCCGTGTTGTACGGGTCCTGCGCTATACTCCACCTGGACTGCGGACTGCGCGGTATAATCGCAGCAAAACTTATTTGCGCTCCGTAAAAATGCAATGATGGTTGGTGTTGCCATTCAAGAGGAATGTTAATTACAGGAGCTAAGGCGTCATAATATCAGAACATATGTCTCATTTCATCGTGCTGCACGAGTCTCTTTTAACGTGTTACACGAAAACGATCGTAACGTTTTCGTCGTGTTCTAAGAATTCGTGTTGTAGACCCATGTTATAAAGGGGTCAACTGTAATCTGTAAAAAGTGAAAAGTGAAATTATTTATTTAGCGCGAATTGACAGTGAGATAAACGTCACTTTTATGTAACAAGTGTGATACTGCATTAAGAGTTCAATAAGGGTAATAAGTTTTTTCTCAGAAGTTACATCACGAACGTTTTCATTGACAATAGTGATATGATTTTCACCCGAGCTGGGTACATTTTTGGCTTTTAAACGTAAATGATGCATCCATTGTTTCATGTAGGTTTTTTAATTTAGGTAAAATTTAATAAAGTCCTCTACAAAATAACTGCGCTAATATATTGTCCACGCTTTGAAAAATGCAAGATAAAATTATTGTCAACATCATGTAATGTTATTTATGTGGTATATACTATATATACTAAACCTCAATGTGGTATATACTAAACCTCGTAAAACGAATTATTTGATGTAGAAATCAGGCATTTTTCGAAAGAGAAAAGTTTTGTCTGCATACCAAAAAGTTCTTTCTTTTTTGATCGCCAGTCACATTGACGTAGTTTTTGTGTCATGTTGCAATCGTCTACAATTTGCACTCATGGCGTCAACTTTGACGTCATGACGTCAACGATTCAAGCATTTTTTCACGTTTTGAGATTCCTCATTACTGGGTTTAATTCGAATTATATATGTGTAAGGAAAATATGCGTTTGCCACCGTGCGGAGAACGGGTACGCAGCTAGTCTATACTATTAAAATCTGTGCGCGTCTGTCTGTCTGTCTGTGTGTAACATCATCTCCTCCGAAACGGCTGGGAGTTGAGTTTCGATCGAGGTGTCCACAGATTCGGAAAATTCCGAGGAAGGTCTTCCGCTAATTTAAATTCCGAAATTCGAATTATTTTAAGAGATATTGATAAAAAACCCGTCAAAAACGCTAATTTTTGATCCCCGTAATTCCGCAATTGTAACCCCTTCAGTCAAAAAAGTGAGAAATAAACATCGAGGTTGCCATGTTTGACTATTTTATTAAATTATATAAACTCCTGCAGTAAAAATAAAAAAATAATGATTTTTTTTCTGTTTAGATTATTTACAAAGTTATTTTCAATTAAAGTATTGCGTGCATGTGAAATCAGAGCAGGAATTCAATGTTTTTTGTGTGTAAAAGAATAAGGGATTGGGAGATTTCCGAGACTAATATGTATATTTTTTAGTTTGGAGGAAAAAAATGGCTGATTTCGCGATTTTGAGAAAGTAGTAGGTTCTACAGATTTGCACAGTTTTAAGCTTGGCGCAATTGACTGAGAGCGTACCGAAATAGTATTTTTAAAAACAAGTGTAGGTTTTAATAGAGTTTAGCTTTAATTTTTTTTAATTTAGCAGTGATTAGTACAAAAATAATGCAGTTATTAAGGCGAATTTAAACGATTTAACTTTCACCAAATTAAGTAAATTGATTAAAGTGAGGGGAAATTCCGCCAAATTTAAGGTAATTGAAATTCTCGCATTTTGTACATCATAGTTAATGATGAATAAAATACATTAACACATAGTCAATAAATTAAAATACTACTCCTTTTCAAGTAGATGCCTGTTGTACTTTGGCGATCAAACCATATGAGTGATAGATTACTATTTCCCATTTTGATTGCCGCTATTTCAATGCTTCGAATGATTCCTTGAAAAAAATCCCGCAAAACGGTGTATGTTGGCACTTTGGCGATCGATGTCAATTCTCCAAAATGTCAATTCTCGTGAGCTGTTTTTCTCGTATATCGTAAAACTCAAAACTAACCTATTTAACCCTTTAACGCGCAGTGATCCTGCTCTGGGAACACCAAATTCTGATGTTTTGACTGTTGCCAGTTAGGAAGAATAGATTTGATTTCTATAAAAATAGTTGCGGGTGACATAGCTCCACCAGAATCCTTTACAGTTTAGCACGTCATTTCCCGTCAAAAAATTCTCACGATTATTTTTGACAGTACTGGCATCTGCTGAAAAATGGAAGAACGCGAGAACAGCTGAATAGATTGCCCAACTCTGAAAAAAGGGCATCCGTTGCCATCGCTCGTCTTAACTCCCAGCAAGATGGCGGACGATCGAAACGTTCATCGTGCGCTACAGATCTAGAGACCCCTTTTTTGACGCAGGTGGCTGTGCCGGGCACACCCAGCTGCATCAAAAAAAGGGTCTCTAGATCTGTGGCGCACGATGAACGTTTCGATCGTCCGTCATCTAGCTGGTAGTTAAGTCGAGCGATGTCAACGGATGCCCTTTTTTCAGAGTTGAGAAAGGGTTGCGCCTCAAAGGGTTAAATCGACACTACGTTCTTTAATTTTTCCCCTCTAAAACCCAATGGTCTGAGCCCTCTTGCAAAATATTTTAATGGTTTTTCGTCGTCATTTTTGAAGTGAAACTTCTTTAGGCGCGTTGAGAGTGAAATTTCAAGGTCGCGTCAGGGCAATATCGTCATTATGAGGCTGGGACGATTTTGGATGTCTGTGTGTTTGTCTGTCGTTCGCGTAGCGGACTAACTATATGACCGAATTGCACCAAACACTGCAGGGGGGTTCCATCGACCTCACACAAAGCTATGGAGAACAGCAAAGGAAATGGAGAAATTCCACCCCGCTGGACCACAAGTCACGTGACTCGTGTGCACGCTTCAGATTAGGGTTACAAATGCTCCCTCCACCTATATTCCTTCTCTATGGTTGCCACTGCTGTGGAGACCAGCCTTTATGATCTCTGCACCATTGGCGTCGCTTGAAAGCATAAGTTGCTGTCACTAAAGGTTTACAAATTGCCACTCTGTCATAAATATTTGCAGCATGATGTTCTCTTGACAGTTTTTGTTGAAACGGGGTCCTGGAGATGACTGTTCATTTCGGATGTTATCTCGGATAACGATTGCTTGTGCTTTCGGGCTACTATGCACTTCAAGACCCATCTATCCCTATCAGCAAGCTTTTAACATTTGGCCACTGTTGTGCTTTGAATGTCGTCTTGCCCTTTTTCGTGTACGCTGTCATAACGGCTGATATCGTACTCCTTGCAAACCCCGAAAGTTTTGCTGATTCTGCAACTGATGCTCCACTTAAATGCACTCCAACAATCATTCATCTTTGGAACTCTGACAGGTGTGACATTTCAACTTATCACAGACAGTTCGATAAAAGCGTGCAACGCAGGTGACTGCTGTTGAGAGACTGATATCTTCCTCTTCACGCTCACTAGGTGGCAGACTTCTGTTGCAGGTGGCGTCGCTGTACTGCAGGTGTGAAATACGTCATACTTTTTCACAGGTGTTCGTATTATTTCTTCCTCCATCTGTAGATGTTATTCAAGAAAGTCAACTTCAATGAAAACATTATTTTTGAAATTATTTTTGAAAACAAGAAGAAGAGCAGAATTGTTATTTCAGTAAGACTTATTAGCCAGTGTCAGGAGCTGACTTTCAGTTATGACAGTTGCAGTCAAAAGGTATTTTTTATGTATTTGCAGAGAAAAGTAATCAGGTAAGTAGGAATTGCGAAGTAAATAAAGTAAAACCTCCCTATAACGATATTCAATACAATGATATTCAATACGATACGATAAATACGATATTCAACGATATTCAATACAATGATAAATCCTCTACAAAATACAATCTTTGGGTTCTGCAGAGAATTTCCATATAATATAATCTCCCATTGATTGATATAAGCGAAAATTTCTCTTATCAAAAGAAATTGTTTTCAAAATTGGGATTTTTTTTTAGTTGCGATTTTGTGAGTATCTTGCTTATGTATTTTAAAGATATAAATTATTAAAATTTTATCTGATCTCATTTCAGCATCTGTAAGATCACATCAAATGTTTCTGAAGTTACAGATTAAGAAGGTGATTAGTTCCACAGATATAAAAATAATTTATTTTATATGTATATTTTTTAATAAATATTTTATGTGTTAAATAAACGTTCTTTTTGTTTTGTAAGGTGTGTTTTAATCTTAGAATATGCATAGACAAAAAATGTAAAACTGTCTTCGAAATTTAATATTTTCTTAAAATGCTTCTAAAAAGGCTGTGTGCTTTCCAAGTCCTGTATTGCTGCCAACAGCAATACATATTTTAAAAAATCACGCTACCTTTAATCTAAAGTTCATGATGATTATTTTCTCAACTCAAACATAATAATTTTTTTTTTTGCAGTGACATTATATTTTCACTATTTTATTTGCACAATTTTTTAAAATTTAACAATTAAAGAATTTGTAAAAAAAAAAAAAAAAAAAGTATCAACGCTGTCTGTGAAGTTTGAAAAATATGTGCAAATGACCTTTGCACGCTCTTCTGTTATCTGGGTCTGGATAAGCAAAATAAAAAATTACAAAAAATCTTGTGAAGGATAACAGAAATTTTCACAAAGCAAAATTTTCCTTATGATTTGTCATAAATACTTACTCTTTATGAAAAAAAAATAACTGACTAATATGAATACTCGTTTAAACATTGCATAAAAATGTGAAATGTTTCTATGGGTGTACTTTTTGAGAACTGTAGTAACACTCTCTCCCAAGATATGAATGATTACGATTGCTCAATTGCTTTTGAGAGAATTGCTGAATGTGATAGAGATCCATGGATAATATTGAAACTGTTTGCATGTTTTCATATTTTTTTTAACTTAAACATTGAAAAAATCCAATTTAGTAATCCTACATTGATTTTAAAAAGTGTTATTGGGAAAAAGAAACTAGCCACTTTATAAACTATGTTGACTAATAGGTAGAATTGATTTGTTGAATAATATTTATTATAATTGAATCGGTGAGTGGATAAACAACTTCAGTCACAAAAATGCGAAAAATCGTTTTCGATGAAAATAAGCTTAGAAAGGCAAGATGCGTGTTGAGGGCAAGAACGACGTTAGTCTGTTGAGTAGTTTCGTAGATACGAGGCTTCTTTTTCGAATGATGGGCGACAATCAGGGGCGTAGCCAAGGGGGTGGTTGGGGGGGTCATAATAAACCCCCATGAGGAATTTTTTGCCATACAAAATGTATATTCTTCACTACATTATCACACACGCGTATACATATATAATAGTTATAGTAGTCGTAACCCCCCCCCCCAATGAAAAATTTCTGGCTACGCCCCTGGCGACAATGATCAGTGGTCGACACACGACAATGAATCAATGGTCGAAAATCATCTATTTTAGCCCTATTATTGGCCACCTGACCTGCCCTAGGGGTGGTTTTCTAAAAATAAGATATTCCAGCTTCAATGTTAGATTTTCATCTCCATAATTTTCTGCAAGCAAAGCACTTTTTTTCTCCTAAATTCAATGTTCTTGACTTTTGTATACCATAAATATGGTTAGACAATAAATGGTGATTTCACTTGCTTTGAATGATTACCTTTTTCCAAGTTTTCAGCTGACAAAAAACCAGTTGAGTGCAGAAACAGCACAAGTCCGAATCCAATTTGAAATTTTCCTGAGCTTAATGGATGTCGAAATTAAGTAATATTTGCATGACAGAAATATAAATGCATGTTATGACAGAGGGAAAAAAAAGTTTAAATATTTGAAAATTTGGAGGAGTTATGAAGTTTTTTTCTCTCTCCTGAAAAATTTCCTTTTTGTGACAGAGGTGGTATCTGCACTCACCGATTCAGTTCTAGTCGTTTCTGTTTACTGCAAACAAATAAGTAATGTTGCTGGTTACAAGAATCAATATTAACTTCTGCTCCCCACTGTTATAAAGACCAGACTGGAGATGGGGTCTGTTATTAAGGCGCTTTAAACTGGCATCTTATAACATATAGTGAAATTGAAGTAATCAGTTTTTTCTGTAAATTCATTTCATTAAGTTCAGAATTACTATCTTTTTAAAAATTGACATTTATCAATATATTGTATTGTAATAGATATTGATTCTTGTAATTGGTTAGAGAAATCTCAGAACATGATGATACAATCTCATTTTAACAAACTTCTCAAATGAATACACCAGATTAAAAAATAAAATTTCTATTAAAAGAAAGTATTATGGAACAAATTCAGACTTGCATGAAATTTCACTTATGAGAATTTTTTAGAAATACAAATTTGATTTTTGTATCACATTTGTTATGTCAAGATTTTACTATAGATCTTTTTACAGTACTTAGCTGAATTCCAAGTACTTGATCGGTATATTTTTGACGTATTAATGAAACATTTTTGACAAAATGCAAGATATTAAATAATAAAATTTTATTGATAGATAATACAGTGACAATTTAACATGCAACAAAACTTTCATATTGACATATACTAAGAGTTTATTCACTAAAATAGAAAATAAGCAGATTAACATGTTTCAGTGAAAGTACCGTTAATCAAAGGGAAAACTTAAGTCTGGAAAAGTCTGATATCGAATGTTATTCTGTATTGCAGTTTAGGTTAATGTGAAATCAGGAAGCACTTCTAATTAAAGAAATGTAATGCCAATATTTAAATAAGGTAGAGTGGTGAGTAAGGCAGGACTTCTCAGAAAGACCAAATTGCACATAATAATGCAAAATTTAGGTCATATAAACTAACTTCTGTAAATATAAATATTTCTTGAGTTGTTGCGATTAAGATTCCAGTTCACATGCAGTTTTAATTCCTGGAGTATGATTCGAAATTTGAAAAATAACTTAGAAGTAATAAATGCTCGGAGAAATATACTCTAGGCATTTTCACTTAAGGTGTACCACCAAAACAGTGGCGTAGCCAGAAATTTTCCATGGGGGGGGAGTTACGACTACTACAACTCATCACGACTACTACAACTCTCTACAACTCTATACATTTGTGTGATAATGTAGTGAAGAATATACATTTTGTACAATAAAGTACCAGTTATAAATCTTTTGTGTGGATGGGAGGGGGAGTTTAATTGAAAAGTTGACGATAAAATTTGAATGTTTTTGAAAATTCATTATGAATGGAAATTTAAAAAATATTCAAGAGGTAGACCACATTTATTTCACGGCATTTATATTGAAATGTTTAATTTTTAAAACTAAGCAATAATACCAAGAGAAATCATATTTTTGCTACCTATCTTCAGTAATATATATATATATATATATATTATACGCAATCTGGAATATAGGCCATGAGTAGCAGTTTCGCATTATTATAAACCAGGGCAGTGTTATTACTGTACACTGGATACAAATAAGTTGGGACTTTTATGAAACTACTCAAATAAGCAAATAGTGGTTTACTAAAAATATGTATTTTGCACTGAACTAATATTTCAATTGCATTACAATAAAGCAAAATTACATGTTACAAATAAAAATAAGCAAAATCATATATTAAATTTATTTTTAAGAAAGAGAATTTGAATTTTGGTGTCACGAATCGAAAACGAAAAATATTGATTTTGCATATTGAAAACTACTGAGTTGGAGCATAATTATCTGGAGTTTGAAAATTTTTATTTAGTTTATTAATTAAATTAAATTAAATTAATTCATGTAAGAGAATATACGCAAATTAAAAAAATCAATTAATTAAAAATATTGTACGTTTTTATTAAGTTATAGCATGTTAAAAAAATACCTGATAACTATGCACCAGCCCAGTACTTATGCTTTCACACTTAGAACACATTTACAACTTTATATAAGAATATAAAATATAAAAAAAAAAAAAACCTTTATGTAGCCAAGCTGAAATACATCAATTATCATTATCATACGAAATATTTACAAATTAATTATTTCCTGATAATCGAAAAAATTATATTCAATACGGATGCGGTTTTTTGACAATTTTCAATTTATTATGAGATAAAAATCAACGAAATTTTCATTTTAAAATATCAACCTGTAACCTGGAGGCCATACAAGTAATTTTAGCCAAACTTCAACATGCTTTTAAATTTCTTATATCGACGTTTAGGGCTGCTCGACCCCCCCCCACACACACACACACACACAATATAGGCCTCCTTACCGGGTCGGATAGATGCCGGCTAGTAGTCGCCTAAATCTCGGTTGATAATGTGTATATAGTCGCCGTATGATGAAATCATGGGTAAATGATCGCGGGCGACGTCGCCGCGGCGGTAGCGCCAATGTTGGCCCAAAAAATGCGATGAGGCATTTCGGTCACTTCCCGGCGTCGCAGTCGACGCCAGCGCGACGTCGTGATCTGTGAAGTGCGGCGTAAGGCCAATTCTTCGCCAAAGATATTTTGCTACTTGGGCCATTATTGGGAAAGGTCTTTACTAATACTAGTTTGCATATTTTTAATTTCATATATTTAATGGATTAATTCATAAGAAATTAAACTGCGGATAGGCAGATCTAGCGAAATTATACTTTCACTTTTCAAATATAGTGCACGTATGGAACGCATTCAAACTGCGCATGCGTACAGAAGGAGACTGTTACTTCCACGTACAGCTTGGAGCACTTCTAAGGGATATTTCGTTCGAATTTTACAAACATTCGCGCATTACTTTTCAACCTACCTTCGTAAAAATCGAGTAAAATATTTTGTTTTAAAAAATCTCAATAAAAGGATTGTATCTTTTCTAAATAGAATAATCGATATAATAAATAATTAAAAAATCGAATAAAACATTCATTATCGTATTACTTTCAAATGTTTTTGCAGGATATAATAATCTTAAATGTAATCAAGTATTTTGTGGAGCAAGAATATCAGAAACCCCCCCTTTGTTTTCAATTTGCCTGGGATTATGGCTTCCCAAATACTCCGACCGTCTTGTCTTTGTGCAAAGATCCTCCCATTCTAATTATTTTATCCGAACGAACTTACTGACATTCGCGACCTTGACCTGTGGTTCCGACCGGCCAAAAGCAATTCTTTTATATTTAGCGCTGTTAATTTCAGTGATTACTATTATAATTTACCAGAACTGTTAATTCTCAAAATATAAAAAAATTGCGTACATTCTATATCTAATTATTGTTTGAAATAATAATTCGACTGTGTTCAAACACTGTAAAATGTAAATAAACAAATGCATAAAAATAAAGCAAACCAAACACCGAAAGCTTTCTAAAGATGGCTTACTCCCTATTTCATACACCTTCAAGTTTAGCCAAAGCCACCTCGCTTTCTAGAGAAAATTGTCCGAAATAGCCACAAATAGCTCCTGTATATTGAGTCATTTTGAAAAGTTTGATTACAACGTCATTAAAAAATTCATTCGATGTGTTACCGCAAAGCTCCTGAAATGATCAATACTCATTCAGTTTAGTCTTGGTAATTCAGTTGGCTACATAATGCAGGCATGCGACAGCCACGCTAAACGTGTATATATTCTTTCAATGAGTTATCAACAATTGATATACAGTTCCATATAGAGCTTCAAAAATTGTCATAAAAAAAGAAAGAAAGAATTATGATAGTTATATTTTGCTTTAAAAAAGCTAGATCTTAGCGGGGAGGACAAAAACTTTCAAAGTACGACCGCGGTCCCCCCAAAAGCGCGGGGCCCGTAGCATTTTTTGCTACTTCTGCTGTATTGCTAATCCGGCACTGGTCCAAAGTCATAATAGTGAGGTCCGTTCTTCATAAGTTCATTTAAGTCCCATCTCGACTTCAAAAAATAGCGTGTGTTCGTTGTAGAGATTTTCTTGTTTTTCCTAATTTCAGTGTTCCTCAAAATATACTTTTGGAAGCATGCACTAATTTGAACACAACAGACCTTAAAGAGAACAAAGGGATTCTTGGCATCCATCTTATTCATCGGCATTTTCTAAAGAATAAAAAAACGCCGCTCTCAGGTATCTCAATTGGTCCGCCACAGACGGCTGTGTGCACCGGGTGCAATATTGAACCCGGCCGGCGAACTCCGCCATCTGCCGGAGGTTTAAGTCCGGTATCTCGGGCACGCAGTCGAGGTGAAGGATGTGGCCGCACGAAAACATGAACAATTCGGCCGGCCGGCGTATCCTACCTACGCACAATCGGCATCGTATGATGCCGAATGGTATGGATTGCCAACTCATCCCTGTCACCGTGCCGTCACGTTCGGCCCGCACTTGTCGTCCGCTGGATGTCGACGCTTCTTCCTCGATCCTTCGGGGCGGTGAGGTATCCTCCTCTGCTTCGTCGTCTGCACGGACTGCGCTGTCGGTGGAGTCCGAATCCTCATCGTCGCTCGCATTCCAGAACGATGCCGGGACACTTCCACGGCATTCCGGACATGTATTAGAAGAGGATACTCGGAACCACATGTAAATGCATTGAATGCAGAAGACGTGGCTGCACGGTAAGGCCGTGGGAGCCTTGATATTCTGTAAACAGATGGAGCAGGGCATCTTGACCTGGAAAAAATTAGAAAAGGAGGATTTGTGAGGAGTCGGTCTACGACTTATATATGCCTCATGGCATCCGGCTTGCGTCACCGGAAGGTTGAGGATAAAAATTAATCTGTATTTTTAGAATCGCTACATTACATATATGTAATGTACTCATTTACTCTTAAACACCTTCGGTGCCGTGGTTGTACGCACGATCACGTAACAGTTCCGGGCAACCACTAAACATAGACCACCATTACTCCAAGAAGACTTCAAAAGCACAAAAAGGTTAATAACATGTATACCGATGCCGTGTTGTAGGAAGTTAGTACGTACTAGTGTAGTAGTGTAGTTGGTAGTAGTGTTAGCACGTACAGTAAACGAATGCCTACTTGCTAGCTTGCACCGACGACCAATTCTCAGGTACTATTGCCTACAGGTACGAAAAAACAATGCTAACTTTACTTAAATTCTCACAACCGACTTTTACGTATGTTGTACAGAATATTGTTACAAATTTTGAATCAATACTGCCTGACACTTTCTGTGGCCGGTAATTATCGCCAGACGCTTTAAAGATCCGAAGAATAAAATCTCATGCGGACACCAGACGACTTCCTTGAACGTCTGTTAAATCACAAATATTTTCGGTGCACTTCTTCAAGCGTTTTTGCTTGAAAGGGATAAAATACTGCAATAATAGTAAGGTTTAGCAATTGCTAGCCAAATAGGTGAAACGTCGACAAGCTGGGTTCAATTTGAAAGACTCGTTTTGGGCGCCTAATTGGGCGACATTTCGCAAAAAGCTGACAAGATTGAGATACACGCTTAAATCTATTGAGTAAAATAATAATCAAACGGAGTATATTTTTACTCAATTTTTGACATCAAACAGCCATTCTCCCGATTGAGTAAAATATGCTCAATTCATCGACAAAAATCAATGGAGCAAAAAATTCTCAATTTTTGAGCATTATACAACAGCTCCATTTAGCCTAAATAATAATAAAAAAAAGGAGTGTTTTTACAAAATATGTCCGTATTTGATTAATATAACTGAACTCAATTATGATTATTATTTTAAGCTAGAAAAAGAGTGCTTTATGAAAATTGGCTGTTTTTGATTAATATATTGAATGATTCGTTTTCTTCATTTTTTATTATCAGAGCTGTAATCTATGATTATAAGACCGAAAAAATAAATTTTAAATCAAGGCAAATACATTACATATATCTTAATACACTATAAAAAAGTATTTTTTTAATAAATAGAATATAATTTCACTATAGTCTGTAGTTATCAAACGAATTCACGGTACAGTTAGAATACTGAAATGCAAGCATGGTTAAACCAGCTGTGAGATTGAATTAAAGCAGCAACCCAATTTATTGACATGAAAAAGGTAAAATAGTACTTATTCACGTGACTGAAAATATCATAATTTCATTTGTTTTAGAACAGCGACGAGATTTTTATAATCCAATCGTAAGAAACTAAGCCCATTAAAACAAAATTTTTACTGAAAGCATCCTCTCTACATTTAAGTTGAATTTATTTCACAACTCTCAATATGAAAAAGATACATTTGGTATTCGGATATAAAATAAAATTATTGCCAGCGAATACATCGAGAAGTAATCACCCACAGCAAAGGGACTTAACATTAAGTAAAGTACATTCACTATCCTCTTTAGAAACTGTTTTAATTCATATTTTGATAACGGCATGTTTGTTCTTCGATGCCCGCCGCAAGCCGCGATTCCCGCGTTGTGACTATGTACCGTTTTCTGTTGAAGAGCGTTGGTCACGTGATAGTAATAGGATACCTTACCCGGCATCTTTTCGTGGGGGAGAGACAGAATTCTCAAATAGACAGTGAAAATTGAATTAAATAGAATTTAGCGATTTGGGAGCATTGAGGCGAATGGAGGAGTTTACAAATTATTGTCTTTAAGGAGTATTTTTCGGAAATTTTTAGCGTAAAAAGATTTAAATCATCCGATAAGAAATTTAATCAATAAAGGAGTGTTAGTTTTAATCAATAGATTTAAGCGTGTAGTTAGTGAGATTTTGGTCATAGCCGAAATTATAATGATTCACCACAGACTTTTAATGAATTGAAGGTATCCGCAGACCTTAATGCATTGAAAGTCTTTTGATTGATCGCGTACATAAATTACTCAGTCGATTGTCTCAGTCTCTAATTAACTCAGTCTCAAAATTCTACAGTAAACAGTTTTAGAGTTATACGAAATGAGTAATTATTTTTTACTTCAAATTTCGCGATATTTCGGCTAAGCTCGACAAGTTCGATAACAAATGGTGATATTTTGGGCATGGACGAAACAATGGCTGACTACAGACGCAATGTATTGAAAATGTCCATAGACACTAATGTTTTGAAATTCTTTTGCTTGGTAAGTAAACTCCCCAGTAGATTGGAACCAAAAATCGAGTTGCGCAACTAGATGTTGCAACAATCTAATACATAAAATTTAAACAATTTACGGCTAATAGTTTGAGATTTGAGAGTAAAATACATATGCATATGTACACCAAAAGTCGGTTTGAACTTCTATTCAATAGCATTAACAGCTCCATACTTTTGAATACGATCCCAATCCAAATGTTTCAACGAATTAGCAGCTCCGACAAAATTGGGGCCATTCTCACAATATGCAGTTGAGCATCTTCCTCTGCGAGCCACGAATCTTCTAAATGCCATCAGGAAAGCATCCGTTGAAGCTGAAGCAACTAGTTCGAAATGAACTGCTCTATACACGGGGCACGTAAAAATCCGTACCCATCCCTTCTTGTTGTCTTTCAGAAATAGCGGACCAGCCATGCCTACGCCGGTAATTTGGAATACTGCTGCATCTTTCACACGATTTTCAGGAAGTGGGGGAGTTACAGTTTCTATATTTTTGGAGCTAAATCTTTTACAAATAACGCAGTTAACTAACACTCGTTTTACAGTTTTCCTTCCATGCAAAATCCAATACTTTTCTCTAAGGATATTCAAAAGCATCTGCACTCCAACATGGCAGTTCTTAATGTGAGCTTTGTAGATTAATCGCTACACTACTTTATGGGTTCCTGGAAGTACTGCGGGTTTTAGGAAATCTTCACTATCGTTTCGATAAGTTTTTTTTTGTTTTCAGTCGAATAACGCCTTGCTCATCTTTAAAAACTTGAAGAGTTTTAAGCTGACCATCACTCCCGGAAGTAAACGATTCTTCTTGAATCATACGTATTATTTTTATTTCAGCTTTTTCGAATTCTTCCGCTGTCAATTCAGCCAGTTTCCTATCCTTTGGATTTGAACAATTATGCTTAAAACGAAGAATCCACCCAATTAAGCGGACAATGTTTGCATAACTTGAAAAATATTTATAATACCAATCGTTGTAATTGATTTGATTGGTAAGCAAAGTGCAACTGCTCTTAGATTTTTCCATTTTGATCTCTTCTTCGTTCCAATTATGATCAGAGGAATTCATTAGGTGGCTATATTCTGGCGGATCTTTCATCCATTGAGGACCCTCCCACCATTTGGAAGAAATAAGATGTTTTTCCTTACATCCTCTAGATGGTAAATATGTTGGATACTTCTCTCCAGTCACATGCCTCCAAGATAAGGGATCACTCAGATATCGAATCTTTTTAACACGGTTACGTATAAAGACAGACCAGTTTTCTTCTCTCAATATCCATGCCAGCACAGTTGAGGAATCACTCCAGAAATATCTTAGTTTCCCATTTCAAAGCTTCAACTATGGAATTCGTCAATCTGGCTCCTATCACTGCCGCAAGGAGTTTCATTCCATATAATCAGATTAGATATAGGTCTGATTATATGGAATGGTACTTACGTATTACCTCGGCGTAAGTACCATACGTAAGTACCGTCGAGGTACTTACGTATTACCTCGGCGGATACGCCAAGACGAGCAAATTTTCGCCGGGCACATGAAATTATTTATGGTTCGGAATATTATTGGCGACAGTTTACCAGCAAATTTGAGGAAAATATAGTTTGGCGTTAATGACCGCCGGGATAATACACAAGTACCTCTCTCGATTTATCGCCGAATAATGAAAATATTGCCACGCTCGGTTAATTTTTCAGCATTTTTTCATCATCAAGCATTTTTTTCGCATCATTTTGAATCACGCATTTTTTTCGCATCCTATTTGGCAATTTATCGCAAAAGTCGCCAATATTGGCGACTTTTGGTGCAACTTTTGAGGAAGGCACTCGATCATCGTCGGATTTTTAGCTAATTATATTGTAGGATAGTATTATATGCTTTAAATAGGTGCCTGTCTCTAAACTGCCACTGACCGCATTGTTTTGAAATTATTTTGAGTGGTTCTGTAGAAAAACTATTAACTATACAGACATTATTTTCGATCGAAAGCTTCATCTTGTAATCCTTAATAACATATATCAATTTTGTTTAATTTCAAATAGCAGAATACCTCTAAAACAAGAAGTCAAAGCCCGTTGTGAAGGTAATTACAACAGGTGCTAGAAAAAAAAAAAAAAAAAAAAAAAAAAACATTTGACGAAAGTATGTCTACACTCAATATATTTAATCTTCGTCTATCTAAAATAAATAATTTCAAATTCAATTTTCATTATATACCCAAATCGAATTTGGAAACGTGCGAAATCGAAAGATTTCGTTTTGTGTACACAGCTATTCTCATAAAACCATGCAGACGATTTATTTGTGAAATAAATTTTAATAAACTGCGCAATCTGGGAAAACTATTTTGAAAGAATTTGAATCCCAATTGTATGACATCATATTCACTTGAAATCATTGGCGGTTTTACGGGAAGGGTAAGGGGGGTAATTACCCCTCCCAGGATTTTGAAAGCGAAAGTAAAAAATAATTCTGCATGGGGAATTCACTGGGGTGAAATAAACAAATAACACTATCTACATGGCAAACATAGGAACTCTTCAAATATAACAATAATTTTGATCGATGGAGGGGGGGGGAAGATTCTAGGTTATTATTTTCGGTATTTACATACTTCATTAATTATGTGATTAATTAAACATTTTATCTTCATATATAAAGAAAGGTGTCCTGACTGACTGACGATCATCGCCCAGCCACATCTACTGGAGGTACAGACATGAAATTTTGGGAGCTTGTAGCTTTTGTGCCCGGCGTCATTTAACCCTTTCCCAATGCTGAAAAAAGGGCAGCCGTTGCCATCGCTCGACTTAACTACCAGCAAGATGGCGGACGATCGAAACCTTCATCGCATATCGCATGAAACAGATCAAGAGACTTTTTTTTGACGACAGCTGACTGTGCCGGCACAGCCAGCTGTCGTAAAAAAAAGGTCTCTAGATCTGCGGCACGTGATGAACGTTTCGATCGTCCGCCATCCTGCTGGTAGTTAAGTCAAGTGATGGCAACGGCTGCCCTTTTTTCAGCATTGGGCAATCTATCCATCCGTTCTCGCATTCTTCCATTTTTCAGCAGATGTCAGTGCTGTTTAAAAATAATCGTGACCATTTTTTTACGGGAAATGACGTGTTAAAAAGTAAAGCAATTTCGTGGAGCTATGCAACCGCAACTATTTTTATAGAAATCAAATCTATTCGTGACTGGCAACAGTCAAAACGTCAGAGTTTGGTGTTCCCAGAGCGGAAACACCACTTAAAGGGTTAAGAAGCGATTTTTAAAAATTCGAACCCAGACGGGGATGGCGGCCCAAAACGTTCTTTTCACATTTCCCTTCATAACTCAGTGTTAAAAAGAGATAGCCATACAATTCTTGCTTTAAAATGTAACAACACAAATACCTAAAACTTGTTTTTGGGGTTCTTTAGAGTTCGCACCCAAACGGGCGTAGGGGCCGAAACGTTCTTTAATATTCTTTTCGTGTTTCCCTTCATATCTCAGTGGAAAAAAGAGACAACCGTAAAATTCTTGCTTTAAAATATAACTAACACAGATACCTAAAAGGTGTTTTTAGGGTTTTTTAGAATTCTCACCCAAACAGGAGTAAGGGGCCGAAACATTATTTTACATTTCCTTTCCTATCTCAGAGGAAAAAAGAGATGGCCGTAAAATTCTTGTTTTAAAATGCAATTAATAGCAACACCTAAAAATCATTCTCAGGGTTTTTTAAAATTCGTATCCAAACGGGGGTAAGGGTCCAAAACGTTCTTTTCACATTTCTCTTGATATATGATAGGGAAAAAAGAGATAGCTTTAAAATTCTTGCTTAAAGGTACAATACAATACAAATGCTTAAAATTCGCTTTCTGAGTTCTTTAGAATGCGTATGAAAAGGGGGATAAGGGGCCAAAACGTTATTTTCGAATTTGCCATCCTATCTCAAAGGGAAATAGAGATAGTCATAAAATTCTTCCTTTAGAATGTAGCGAACAAGGATGCCTAAAAATCAGTTTCAGAGTGTTTTAGAATTCGCACCTGAGTGGGTGTAAGGGACCAAAACGTTCTTTGACGTACTTTTCACATTTCCCTTCATATGTCAGAGGAAGAAGAGATAGCCTAAAATTCTTGCTTAAAAATATAGTGAACACAAATCCCTTAAAATTATTTTCAGGTTTTTTTAGAATTCGCATCATAACGGGGTCAAAATGTTGTTTACAAATTTTAATTTTTCAGCAGACCGCGAGACCGGTCTCGCATATTGTCTCAGCCAAAATGTCTTTTTACTTCTTCGTTCAAAGTAAAAAATTGTACAGTCGTTTCACATTTATCGGGGTCTGGCATAGTCGCATACTATCTAATGTTTTCATATTTACTTCCGGGTATGAAGCATCAAAAAGTAAATGCATGCGATAGAATCTAGCAAATTTCTGTAAGGGATTCTTTTAAGAAATCATTCAACTTTTGAACAGCTTTTTAAAGAATTGCTCATGCTAGAGACTCAGAAAATTTTGAGAAAGACTCTTGGCTCTCTCTTGGACTCTTGGACTCTCGACTCTTGGGAAAGACTCTTGTGTATGAATTCAATACAGGCGGTATTGAATTCATATAAACGTTCACCCAATAAAAGTTTTGAAACATTCTCCAAAAAAAAAAAAAAAAAAAAAAAAAAATCTTAAACATGAGATATTTTGCGATATTTTTCTACACGGGAGCGAATCGGCACATTTTGGGAGGCGATTTATCTGCTAAAGATTTTTTTCTGATTACACTAAGACATATAAGTTTACTGCTAATATGAGTTCATACTATAGTTTATGAAGAAGTCATATTATATTTTTCGAGTATCTAACATAACTGGTTTGTTTTTAAAGCTATTCAAAAAATTTTTACGACTTATTTCTTCGAAAGAAACACCCTCAACACAGACTAGGAGGCAGGGACGTAGCCAAAAGAGGGAGGGGAAATTTGGATTTATCATAACTGGATACTGAATATCAGGCTTTTTCGTGGGAAATTCCGCCTTTTGCAGCATTCCTCCCCTCCATATTGTTTTCTGGCTACATGCTTGCTAGGAGGGATGGTTGCGAGATATATAATCATTATTTATAATATTATTTTTAATAGCTTATTGTTTGCCTGAATAAATTTAATATCGCAAGCTCCATGGCGCACCACAAAAACCCGTCTCCCCCGAAAAAGTTTTGAGGGGCCTCCTTCACTATTTGTTTATAAGTACGTATCATATGTCACACTGCAGTACAAAATACACAGATGAACTTGAAACGTTTGTATTGTTGGCTATCTTTCACAATGTATGTAATGAGGCATCATTTTGCAGAATTAATGAGAATTCAAGGGGAGAAGAATCATGCATAATGAACAAATAATTTATCCCTTTTATTAAATACATGAAATTAATTCTGTGTTGTTTTTATGCTTGTGAGTTTCTGGAAGCTAAGGACCCATAGAATTTTTTTTTTTTTTTAATGAATGCCATTCACACGCAAACTATATACCAAATCAGAATCCTCTAGAATCCGCTCTTGCGTCACTGATTAGTACAAAGCGGCGTAGGACTGCAATTAGAGTTCACGACACCCGGGTCAAACCTCAATTAAGGCACCTCCCTTGTCATGGAATCATAACTGATTTTGGCGCCCTCTTTAGCACGCCGCCCCGTGCACGTAGCCCCCTTGCCGCCCCTTTCTTTAGTTGCGGCCTTGGGTTGAATCACTACAGGTATACGTTGTAATGCAGGCTGATTTTTTTTTTTTTTTAATTACAGAAATATTAATTCATCTTTTCCATAAAGTTTTTGCTTTCATTTGTGTGTATAAAAAGGTAAAGCTATTAGAAAAAATATACAACCAACTGAAATTTTGTTGAAAAAGCAAACATATGACCAAACATTCCCTCCGAATCCAACTCAACAAAACCTCCGACTTCGCTTCCGGTATAATACAAACTTCAAATCGTTAATAGATTACTATTTGATGTTTTTCACATGTGTACGTTATGCGAATGTATAAAAAAACGCGAACGATAAAAACGCCCCTCTTCAGAATAATAATTTTTATTTAAACATTGATATGAACTTATTTTGTTTTGTAGTAAATACGATAATAGTATTTTATCAAATATTGGCCTGCCCCAAAGGGGGGATGTAGCGGATGTATGTTGGGAGAAAGCGTGCGGGAAAACGCCTAAGGCATAATGAACAAACAGGTTTTTTTTTTTTTTTTTTGAGATTGAGGTTCCTTTTCCACGAAGAATAGTACATGTACTGCACAGATTTTGCATTCAAGAATATTATATCCAGAAAAACATTTAACAGCTGTGCGGTAATAAATATATTTTATCACAGTTTTAAAAATTAATTTTTATATCAATTATTCTGTTGAGAAAGATACAATCATTGTATTGAGATTTTTTTCTAAACAAAATAATATTAAAAATTATTTAAAAGAGAATTTTTAGCGTTAAATAGAAACTCAATTGATTTCATACGATTTATTTAAATTTGAATGAAATTTAAACTCGTAATCATTTGATTTTTCCCCGATGGAGTATTTCAATCATTTTTATTTCCTAGTTTTATGTGACATCTAAACAGTAATAAATTATATAAATGACATTAAAACATATACAAATTAAAATCAAAATATTTAGTAGATTAGAGCCATGCGCCTTTAGTTAACTGAAATTGATCACATTTTTTTAAGAATGGGGGGGGGGGAGTGTTTTACTTTACACCTTCTCACCTTTAAAAGAGGAGACTTTAAAAATGCACGGGATTTAAAAATTCCCCTGAACATAATAAAATAGAGAAATAGTTTAATTAATTAATTATTAATTTACCAAGTTTAATTAATTATTTACTAATTTAACAAACTGAATGTTCAATTTGTTTGTATTCTTAGGACAAGGACCAGAACTAGTCATTCCGCAACAAATTGTAGCAGTTGCGAAAATTTTAAGTACCATCTCTCACCTGCCAAGACCACCCTAAAAAAGAATATCCTATCCCACAGTTTTAACATGCACGTTCTCTGTAATAAATTCTGACCTTCAGTTTATTTCTTACCAACCATGGCTTATGTTTACTGGCTTTCTTTTTATAAGTGCAAGATTTTATTTTGATTCATCATAATTCATTCTGATTCATCTTGTTAGCTTTTCGGTTTTAAATTATTAGAATAATGAATGATTCATCAGTATATATTTATGTATACATATTTTTGTTTTTTAAAATATTCATTTTAAGCATGAATACTCTTATTTTAAAGATGCTTTTTTTAATTAAGTTATGGTATTAATAAGTGAACAACTAATAAAAACAACTTGAAATAAACTCTTCAAATTAAATGTTAGTGTAATTGTAACTTTTCAAACAAATTTTCATTTCTAAATTCTAAAAATCCCTTTTTACAGGAAACTTTTTAAAAATGATTAAAAACTTATTTCTTAAAATATAAAATATTGGCTATTTACAACACTGATTAAAATTAATGGTTAATTAGTTTTGTTAGAATAGTTTTAATAATTATATATTTGCTTTTATTGATATAACAAAGCTTATTTCCCTCACCAACTTTGATTAAACATATCTGTAAGCCTTCTTAGAAGAAAGAGGGCTGTACACTGCAAAAAATAATCGTAAAAATACATAACTATTCTGTCATTTTTCAACAGAAAAAAAATGTTAACAGAATTTAACTATGCTTTCCACGTAAATTTGCTATATTTTATGTTATAAAACAGATATTTCAGAATTTCGTTGTTTAACGACATTTATCTGTAGCTGTGGCAGCGAACCAACCAACCAAAACCAAACATCCATTTACGTACGAAGTGAACCTTGCTTTAACCAGCGTAAAGAATTGTCGGTTATTTTTAAAGGTAATTTTTAAAAATTATTACTTATATTTTCTGAAATCTTTTTGCTAAGAAATGTTGCTTTTCCAAAAAACTCATGCTTTAAAACATAACGACATTCTATCCGTATATAGTAGTGTATTTTAAAGCCGTTAAGCCTAATGTTTACAAACTATTTCTCGTATAAAACAATTAGTAAAGCCTGAATAAATTTAATTTTCTCGGTTCCTATTCATCACTCTCATTTTATTGAAGTATTTTACAGAAACAGTGAAATAGATATTAAACTTATGAGGTTCAAGAGGCATCGTATCGGTGTAATGAAATTATGTGTGCAGATTTACGATTGCAGCGTTAAAATACTTTGTGATTATATTCAATTCATGTTACTCTAGTTATATTTTTTTATGTATATCTGTAAAAAACAAACAGAAAAACACAAATTTTCAATTTTAAAATTAAAGTACTGATACGATTTCAGATTCGTACGCCGCCGGGAAATTAGCTCATAAATTGTCAGGCAAGTTTAGTTTTTCTTTAAAAACCTGAAAAAGTAGAGCTTTAAGTTTGGAATAAATAATTTTACCCACTTTATATTTTCTGTCTGTAGAATGTTTTTTGGCATTCATCACAGAATAATAATAACAATAAAAAGCTGTAACGAGTTTTGCTTTTATTATAAGTTTAGTACTTTTATTTAACACAAATTCCAAAGGGCCATATTAATCATTTGTAATTTTGTGACGAGGCAGCAATACAAACCCAATTATCATATGCATTGAACCCTGCAATTAGTGTACTGATATTAAGAGATGTATTACCTATGTAATTAAAGTTGAAATTTTGAAAAAGAAAAAAGAAACATTTAAGTTTTCCAGTTGGTTTTTTTTTTTTTTTTAATCCACCTGGGATTTTTCTGAAAATCCTAATAATCCTGTCAGTCGATAAAGTGTTTTTTCAAAAACTCATTTCACCCTTGAAGCTGTCACCATAGTTTTGGGCTTTTTCTATGCAGAATTTAATACGGAACTGTATTTGATTTAATAAATGAACATTATTTATGCTAGGA
>JAWZYV010016584.1:0-14436 GCA_038373885.1 Cheiracanthium punctorium | reverse complement strand
AAATTTCAATCTGACCAATCCCAAAGATTGGATCAGATAGAATGTTACTGAGCTGCACGTTGCTTGGTTCTTGCATGTTCATTGATACATAAAAATTTAAACTTCACATTACAGTAGACCACTCCCCCATATCACGGTAGATATTTTGTTATTAGGAATCCGTGTTCTACGGGTCCTGAGCTATACTCCACCTGGAGTGCGGACTCCGCGTATAATCGCTGGAAAAATTATTTGCACTCCTCAGAAACACAATGATATTTAATGTTGCCATTCAAAAGTTATATTAATTAGGAGCTAAAGCGTAATAAAATCAGAACATGTGTTTCAGCTGTATTTTTAATTATGTAAAACCTATTGGACACCTTGCGTATTTGCCACCCATGGCGATTTTTCATTATGTGGCGGCTTGCGTATATGTATAGATAATAATGATTTCTAAGAAAAAAGTACTTCACGTGTTTTCTTTGAAAAAAAACTACGGAACAGCTAGGATAGCTTGCCACCAATGGCGACTTTTCATTATTTGGCGATTTACACATGCTCACGACCTATAATTACTGCTCATGCAAGGTTCCCGGAAAACTGTTATTCATATTTTCGTATACATAATCCTTTGCAGATTGGCGTATTTAGCACCACGAATTATATCATCTCGCCGCGCTCGCAAATAGGCATAGTTAACGCCACCAAATATGTCTACTGGTAAGAAATACTCCAGCTGGACCGAACCGCCTTTAAAATAATCTGCACTTTAATTATTTTTCATTTTCAAGATACTGGGTTCCAGCATTCTGGAATTCGAAGCTTATTCACCCTGCTTGGAAAGATACTATTTTGCCAGATCATTCCTAATGCCAAGATGGCGCTTTTAAAATCAGTTACAATTAGTTATTCTGTTTTGGAAAAACGAATAGTCTCTAATTCTACACTCCTGTTGTCTAAGCGAACTTAAGCTTTCCTATTTGAAAATTCTCAACTTTGTGCAACACACTTTGAGTTATTTATTCCATATACTTTTTAATTTGGCGTACAATGGGCGTAATTCTAACTCATGTTATTGAATTTCACGCGATTCTACGTACTTGGAAACGCTTTGTTGCAAAGGAATGAATGATTTTATGCCAAATGTGGCAACCATTATGTTTGTTTTTTCAGTTTTTTATTAATATCTTCTAAAATAATTCGATTTTCGAAATTTAAGTCAGCTTAGCAGGTTCCTCGGAATTTTTTGAATCTGTGGGCACCTTAGTCGAAACTCAAATCTCCACGGTTTAGGAGGAGATAAGTCAACAAGCTTTGACAGCGTCGACAGCGGCCCTTACTTTTTTTTAGAATAGAGTGAAACATGCCTTGACGGAAATAATTATCTTTATTATCAATTAAATTACTACAACTTTTACAGAACATAATTAACCACTTTTAAAAACAGTAATTTTCCGCTTAGAAAATAGCAAAATTTTTTAGATTGACGTGTGAGCTGACTAATTTGAAAAAATATTTTTAAAAAATATACAGTTTACAAAAAGTTGTTTAAGTTATCTTGTGCAAAAGAGGGAGGCTCTGGTCATGTGACTAAAATTACTGTTGAATACTTGCTTTAAAAGTTCTAGCTTACTGAATCCGGCATAACTTTATTACTTACGTGGGTCACTGACACATATGGTTTACCGCTGGAATTTCCTGGTACGACTCACGGCCTAATTGATGTTAGTCAGTGAGATTTGATTCCTATTATATCCATATCAATAATATAACTTCAATTAACAATATGTAAGAATTATAAAATTAAACAATTTTTTAAAAGTAAAATGGTTGCTTCTTGCACAGTTTTTCGTTATGAAATCCTCCCAAGTGATTATCAAATAACTTTTTATCAATCTTGTCACTATTTTTTTAATACATCCTCGTACAATATACACAACTTGCTGCTAAAGAAGCGAATCTCACAGTTTGAGTCTTTCTGATTCTAGGTGGCCAATGTTGGAATTTGATGAATCGCAACGGCCGCTGCACAGAGAGTCTTCGCACAAACGTTACTCGCGAAGAATGCTGCAGTGACGGAAGTGCTACAACTGCTTGGAGTCCCAAGGATTTGAGATCTGGAGATCTCTTTTTCTGGATGTCTCTGGGAGGAGGAGTCGTGTGCAAGGCCTGCAAAGGTAAGGTGCTATATCCTTAATAGTAGCATATGTTTTCATCGTGGATCAAAATCGTTGTCAAAAATAACTTCTGTTTGTTACTAAAAACTACACTTAATACATTTCACCTTTGTCCACAAAAGAATCAAACATTTCATTTTCTGTGTTTCTTCTTCTATTGGCACGACAGCGCCTGGTAGGCCAAGGCCTTCCGAGAACCTTCTTCCAATCCGACCTCCTCTTGGCTAACGTTCTCCAGTTAGTAACACGTAATAACTTACGATCTTCCACCCAATCAGTCCATCTCACCCAGGGCCGGATTTCCCATAAGGCCAACCTAGGCCATGGCCTAGGGCACAGCAATCTGAAGGGTGCAGAATAAAGAACTACCCTGCAGAACAATCACGGATGAGGAAAAGAACTGGAAAGGAGAAACGAAAACGACTTACTTTAAGTGATTATTGCCCAAGAAAAACACATTTATGGCTTCCAAAAAAATCCTTTTTTCCCTAGTACAGTTTCTTATCTATGAAAAGCCCATGTGTGGAGATCTATTAATCCCCCCCCTCCCTTGCATGCAGACACAGAATTGCTCGCAGAGTACCCCAGCACAGGCCATGTTCAAGTCGACGACATGTGTCGCAGAACTAAGAGATCCGCTGCAGAACAATCACATTGAGGAAAAGAAGGGTACTGGAGACAAATAATTATATTCAAAGTAAAATTATCATCGAAAGGGCCGTCGTGACCGTCTGTGCTCTTCCGATATCCCAATGTTCACGAAAAAAGAACACATCGACACCTACGCACAGATCGGTAAAAATGTCTGCTCGAAAAAAAGTTTGTCTGCTTTGAGTGTGTAACGCAGTCTATAATTTTAAAAATATTGAAAACGCATTATCAACGCTTTCATTCAAAATATATGTGTGAAACATCGCGCCAGTTTAATAAAAACGAGCATTTCTGGTTTCTTAGTTCCAACTATAAGATCGCCAGAAATGTGAATTCTGATTCTGATATGTTACCCATATAAAATGCCGAGAACAGAACTGATTCCGAATTTTTCAGACAAGTTAAACAAGATTTGACAAAGTCAAAAGAAGCTTTACCCAATTGTGGACGCCGCTGCGAATAAAAGGAGAGCAGGAAAAAAACGCCACCCGGAAAAAAAACGTCCAGTTTTATTTAGTACTCTACTTTTAATACGTTTTATGATGCAACTTAGTCGTTATATGCTAGTCCAGGTGAGGCAAGGAGCGTAGCCAGAAATTTTTTTCGAGGGGGGGGGGGGGGTTGTACGAGATATAATTTTGTATTGATAAACTTAATTTCTTAATGACGACAAAAATCTGAAGCTCTTCAATAACTAATTTTGACAATAATCGGCAGGAGTAATCCCACACCAGGGAGTGGGAAATCGGGTATATATCCCGAATTGCCCCACTTCCTAGTTAAGCTCCTGCAGGTGACGTAAGAAATAGAAGGGAAGTATTTATTATTGTGTGTTATTATTTCTATGGTAGGAAAGGGGGGGGGGCTTTGGGGTTCGAAGACCCTCTCATAGATTTGGAGGATTGATTGAAAAATACTATCCATATATCGGTGTACTTTTTCAGCGTCCAGAATCATGAGAACAAACTGAGCCCCTCCTTCCCCCCCAAAACCTCACATGCATTGACTACCGCTACTGCGCCCCATATCGGATTGAGGGAGAGGACCTAGCGTGATGAGCTATGGCTTATTATTACTGGTTTCCTTTTATAAGTGCGAGAGGTTGATTCTGATTCATGGGTAATTTCATCTGTGTTAGCTATCTTTGTTTTAAATAGATAAATTTTAGATAATGAAAGATTTATAAGTTATTTATTATTTTATATATAAATATTTTTATTTTGTGGAAATCATTCAATTATAAAATTGGTTTCTTATTTTAAGATGGGTTTTTAAAAATTAAATTATGCGGTATTAATAGTCAAAAAACAATTTTTAAAGCTGAAAAAAATCAGCACATTTTTTAAAGCAAACTGGTTTAAAATGGATTTTAAAGACTCTATTTCTTAAATGTCAAAATATTGGCTATTATAACTGTGATTAAAATTAATAGTTAATTAGTCTGGTCGTTAGAAAGAGTTAATTAGTTTTGGTGTAGGAATAGTTTTAATAATTACGTTTTACTATTTTTGATATTGAAAAGCTTATTGCCCCTCACAAGCTTTGATTAAACTATCTGTAGCTTCTTATGAGAAATCTTAAACTTTCTACATCACCTCATTAATGCCCAAGGGTGTATATTTTACGTTACTGGGGAATTTCTGATAAGAGGGCTGGTATAAAAAGTAAAAGTTTGTATTTATTTACATTTAATTTCCTGAAAATTTTATCGGACACCATAAAATAGCTTTGTAATTAATTATGTATGCTAAGATCCAATTTAAAGAAGAAAAGCCATAAGAAAAGAAGTGCTATTAGAGCATTACACTTTATCTGCAAACAATCATCTGATCGCTGACATTAACGATAACTCTTTGCGATTTAAACGAAGCGATTTTCTGGTTTTATTTGATCCAGTCCTTCGAATTTCTGTAAAACTTCGAATGTTTGTGGTATCAGTACTGACGGGACGTCTTTTGGACGTGCCCAAAAATCGCACGAGTTTACAATGCAATCCTGTTTACGATTCCTTCCTCGACAATGAAATCCTCCACCAGGTTAGCACGATGTGGCCTGCAGTTGTCGTCCATCTCCGATTGCTGCAGCGTAAGGGATTACAATAGGTCTGAGGTTCTCGTCCCTACATCGGCAACCAGTCAGAGGTCCATCTCGAATGATGTAGAGGTCTGGCGCCCGTCAATGGAGATGCCACCATACACCAACACTCCCCCACCGCCAAAGCTGACACTTACGTGCACGAACGCAGGATTATTCCTACTGCCACGGTCCCTCCAGATGAAAATACGCCTATTATCAGGATGAACTTAAAAACGGGACTCGTCAGAAAAAAGAACATTGCTCCATTCATTTCTCCTCCAGTTCACATGCTCTGTTGCCCACTCCCTGCGGTCGCGACGATGCCTTGATGTTAGTCTAACACATACCATCGGTCGGCGAGCATACCGACCTACACCATGGAGCCGATTTCGGACAGTCTGAGTTGAAACCGTGGTGCCAGTAGCTGAGCGAAGGTGTTGTTGGAGAAGAGTAGCGTCCATATTCCGGTGTCTCCGAGCCGTTAACACTAAATAACGATCTTTATTGGGCGTTGTTGCCCGTCTACGACCTTGCCCTGGTCTTCGGCCTGCACTTCCAGTCGCCAAAAACCGGTTCCAGATCCTGGAAATCACACTTTGTGACACTCCAATGGCTTGCGCTACTTCGGCTTGAGTTTGGCCGACTTCTAACCTACCGACAACTCTCCAAGCTTCTGAATCGGTTAGACTTCGCTGAGACATCGTACTCATCGAAACAAAGCAGTCACTGAATGCCGATCATCTTTGTCTTCATTGTCTTTTATTCAGTTTAAAGTCCAATTTCATTCGCTGCCGCTAAAGCGACGTTTTTGACGTCGAACTCAAAATTAGCATACTCCACAGTTTGAAAATCAGAAAAATTTGCATTTGTGATTCTCTTCTTCCATTTTCGGCCAAAAAAATTTCGCTTATATCTTTATTTTATATAAAACTTACAATATCCTTTAATTGTTTTGAGCAGTGTATTTTAATTATGCTATTGAAATTCACGTAACTTGGCGACTATTGTCATAATACAATTAATAATAATGGAAGTAACGTTATAAAATTTTTAAGCGTACTTGAACAGAATTTTGAACATTCATAGCTTAGTTAACATTTATGATTTTACAATAAATTTGGTATCAAAATATTGGTAATAAAAAGATCTTGAAAATGATATATGAGTCATTCACATTTGATCAAACTTACATTCTACCTGTAGAAATTTGCTCCTGAACGAAGAGCTCATAACTAACAAGACAACACCAGAGAGAGTATATTCACGAGCGCGACATAAGTAGATGTAGACATGTGAATAAAGCAACGGAACTTGTGACTACGGAATTCACCATCTTGCTATTTTCTGTATTCAGTGAGCGGGCCTCGTTCTAACCCACCTTGTCGAAGATTTTTTAAAGTTCATAAATTGTTAATTTTCAGCATAAAGTTTACACTTTTTAACAATAAGGTTTGATTTAATAACGTTCTCTCCCCTGAAGGAATTCCGTGTACAACACTGTCTGTTAACAACTATTCTAACTACTTTTTCAAAACTTTAGTATAAAATGCTTACAGATTATATAATAAACATATGTTTTGCTGCATTCTGCTATTGACCTTCGTTTTTGAAATTTTTTACTTTGAAATCAGGGTGTTATTTGGTGGACACTCTGTATCATTGTTTAGGGGAATTCGTGTATTTTTTAAAAGGATTTTTCTTCAATAAGCACAAGTTTATTACGATTACTTAGGGCATTTACAAATGTGTTCTAAAAATTCTTTCAGGAAATTGTTAAGTAGACCCAGAATTTGTTCATAAAAAATGTACAGAGTAAAGCAAATATCGTAGACCTAATAATGAGCAATTTGCTATTCAAACTTATTTATCCTTATAACCTTTTAATAAAGAATAAATACGAGGTAAAATTATCAAATGAATTCACAAATCAACCCTATTCATCTTCTACCAGAAGAGACACGTAATTATTAAGTATGACATTTTCTTACTCATATTTTTTCAAAAGATCTTTGTTTAACTTACAAAAAAATAAAAAATAATAATAAAAAGAAATCTGATCAACTGAAAACTCTGATGTCACAATTGCTGCACTTCTATCCACTGAGAGCCCACTTAATTTCGTCCGAAACTCTTTCTCTTTCGGCGTAATGAGTCTGGCCGCTTTCCTATCGCTTAATTAGTCACGAAATAACAGACTCCAGTCATATTATTTCAGGAATAGAAATTGGGGATAAACAGCACCTTTGGGTCGGAGCCTTACCGCCTCGGTCCTCTGCTTATATTAGCGGTAGTTCACTCTGTCACCATCGAACGCAACTATCAGTAATAATGATAATAACAAACGTCTTTATGGTTATGAAATAAAGGCTGAGCATCATTTATTTTGCATAAGTGTATTAAGGTATCTAGCATGATATGACTGTGCTTTATTTTTTTGCATCCTAAATTCCTTTCGTTCTCTGGCTTGATTCAATGCTGTAATATACATACATAAAAAAAAATTACGAGGAATGTCACGATTACTTCGTACGTTCCTAAACACGGTCGCAGCCATCAACGAGAATGCTCCTATAGTTGGATAACTAAGTTTTCTGGCCAGCTACGAGATAACTCGACGATAATCGCTTCATCTAAATCAGGGATGGGCAAACTTTTTCGGTCGCGGGCCAAAAATCGAAAAAAAAAAAAGTTTGGCGGGCCAAGATAAATTTTTCTAAAATTTCAAGAACAATATACAAGTATTACAATTTAAATATGTTAATGCGATAAATGAAATTGCGATTTCATTTTTAAAAGTTCCTTATATTGAGGTTCGAAGTGAGATGCACTGATTCTAAGGAGCGAAGCTAATTGCTCATCTGTCAGTCTACTTCTGAAGGAATTCTCTCTAAGATTCATAGTGGAAAACACCTGTTCTCATATATAAGATGAAGCAAACATAGCACTGATTTTCTGGGCGTGAGATATTAAATTTGGGAAACTTACTTTCGATAATGATTACTAAAGCTCTAACTTTGGCATATTTAGAAACAGCTGCTTGAGATGATTGTTAGATTGCAATTCAATTAATTCAAGCTGCAAATCTGACCTCACTGTTTCACAATTTACGTTGAAAGGCATGGTAAAAATATCCAATTCTGTTTTGTATGGCACTGAAATCTTGAAATCTGCGTTCGAACTCAAAATGCACTTTTTTCAAGCCATCTTCATAATTCTTAATATGGATATATACTCGTAATATATAAATATATATATTCTTTCAATTTCCGTCGAACCGGCTAATTAAAATTCCACCCGCGGGCCATAGTTTGCCCATCCCTGATCTAAATTGTCCATTGAGAAATTTGCCGTAGAAAGTACAAGCAATGTTCAACCTCTTGAAGCTCAAACATCTTCACATCGATACAGATGAACAAATAGACATACTGACCAACGCTGAAATAGTGCAGCCGTTGCCATCGTTCGATTTAACTACACATGGAGGTCGATCGAATCGCCAAGTTTCTGATAGTTAAATCAAGCGCTGATTAACTGGACGAAAGAAAACTTGGCTGCCCTTTTCAGTTGGGGCCATTTCGGCAGTTTATTCAGTTGGTCTTCTGTATACGATAGGGTCATATGGGCAGGGGCGTAGCCATGGGGGGGGGTAGGGGGTCATAACCTCCCCATGAGGAATTTTTTGCCATACAAAATATATTAAAACCATACAAACTGCATATTCTTCACTACATTATCAGACACACGTAGACATATATATGAGTTGTAGTAGTTGTAACCCCCCCCCCATGAAAAATTTCTGGCTACGCCCCTGCATATGGGGGAATAACGGGTCACTCTGTTTCCTGGACTAATGCTATAAAGTGAATGGACAAACAGTGGTCACTGTTCGATTCCATCATTCGTTCAAAGCCTATCATCATTCATCTTCGTTTTTCCCTCTGTAATTGTCCCTTTAAAGAAACAGCATACTATTTGAAGCCAATGGTCGCTTTTCGCCTATTCTTTGTTGATTCTCTGCAATTCTATGCATTAACACCAACGATCATTTTTTATAACGGTTGCACATTAAAACACCTCTCCAATACATTTTTTAGGCATAATTTTTGTCAGATTGGGCGTATTTAGCTCAGCAGAATCTTTCTCATCTCTCAGTAGTAGAAAATATCCACAGCTGTACCAATCTAAATATTTTTAAATCCTCCAGGGTTCAGTCATACGCTGAAAAAAACAATCAAAGTGTGTACTCAAGAGGTGCTATTTACTAGAATACGGCTCATATGGCGAATAGCTACGTTAATATTGTATATGCAGAGTTTTTTTACGAAAATTTCATGCACTTTTAATTAAATTTATGACGTCACGTTCAGGAACTCGGCTAAATTGAGTCTAATTATTTCGTACATTAGGTTTTCAAACGGAGGTTCAATATTGAAACTTACGACGAATATGTTGAAAAACTCACTTGCAGCAGATTTATTAAAGTCAAAAATTTGAGATGCTGTGGTTATCGGCCTTATATAAAACAATTTTTTGACGCTATTATTTGCTAATGACCGTAACTCTTGTGCACGAACTTGTTAAGTTGCTAGAATTCAGCCCAATAAAAATTGTATTTAACTGTATATATACTTGTACCAAACTTAGACGACATTTGGCTCGCGATTTTTGGGTATACACACGACGGCCGTCTGTCACGTCTATTACGAATTGCTATGCATTATGTTAATTAGTATCTTCCCCCTTCTGGGTGACTTTTGATATTTCCACAAATTTAAAAAAAAATGCAGTTTTTTTGGTGTATCATGGTATTCTGATAAAACACAGTATTCAAAAAACTTGACCATGGGTAGCGCATGCATTAAACAAAACTCCTTTGTGATTTTATAATAGTAAATTTTTACGTCAAAAGCCATTTTTACCTTATTTAGGATTTCTAAAAACTCATTTTTAAAGTCATGGACTTCAAAAATGGCATCATTTACTCAGTTGCGATATCTACAATGAATAACTGAAAGAACGAAAAAAAAATATTTTTTTTTTTTTCCTACACTGCATTGGATACTCTCGGAAGTTTATTATTTCGTTCGTAGTGTCTTTTTAATATTTTGTCAAAGCTTGGGGAACCTAATTATGTTTTCTAATGCATTTTTAAATCTTAACATCAAATGACGTCATTTCATTTATGATATGCCACTTTGTTTACATTTATGTTCTATCGCCAGCATATAAATGGTATGTCACATTGATCACCATTTTACACAATTATTAGGATTTCTAATGCTTTTTTAAACTCGGTTGACATTCAAAATGACGGTCATTTTCATGTTATGATATGCCACTTCTTTGACAGATCACTATTTTCCCGAATCGGAAATTGGAAACGCTCTCTGAAGGAGAAAATTATTTAAAAATCGAAAAAATTCGTGGAATGATTGAGTTTTTGAATTTACTCTATGTCGTGTTCCCGCATCTTTTTAAAAAATTTCAAGTCGATCAGTCGAACGATGTGGGAGGAGTTCCCGGATAAACAAACAAGCTTTCAATTTATGTATTAAGAAAGATGCGAGTATATTTTAGTTTAAAAAAAAGTATTGGTGAATTGCCGTGTAAAACGACAGTTCAGTGAACTGTACAGCTCAGCCTTTACAAAGGCCAAATGTTGTTACAAAAAAACTTTATTGTTTTTTTTTTTTTTTTCACAGAGTAGAAAGAAGGGGGAAATTTAAAAATAAATTAATTTAAGTCCTACGTTTTATTAATTTGTGACTATTCTTCAAACCCCCCCCCCTCCCTGTACAATTGAACTACAGTCACTAAAAATAACAACAGTTAATCTTAATGCGAAGTAAGTAATCTGGCGGTTCTTCAAATGAGATAAACCATGCGGATGTTTTTCAAGTCCCCTTGCCAAAACGTAAAAGAAAAATGATCCACGACAGTGATACTGAGACATAGGTATTTTTCATGCATGCGACAAGATGCCCTTTTCTCATTTTATTCTTAAAAGATAGGTTCATCATCCTCGAAACGGGTGTTAAACTCAGTGTTTTTGCCAAAACCCGGCGTTTTTACTGTTGCCGGGCTCTCTTCTCTCTCTCTCTGCACGTAATTGTTAATTAATTTTCCATTTTGAACACTCTCCAAACGAATGGGGGGAAAGCGTTTACGATTTTGGTTTCACCCGCCAGTGAGCTTCGGGTCACTCAGTGACCCAAGTCGAGAAAACAACTATGTACACAGAAGATGGAATTGCGTTTTTTTCAACAATGAGAGCAAATAAGTTATACATTCACGTTAGACACGTAGAACATGATACACATTAAGCAGTTGTGCATGTGATAAAATAAGACTTTGCTGGAGGTGTTTTTTGATTGATGCGTTACGACATCATTGTTTATCTTTCTTGTTCTTTTCCATTTTAGAGAGCTGCGACAAAGTACAGTGCACGGGTCGGAAAACTTGTCTGCTGGATCAAGTGCTGAGACCTCACTTGCGTTCGGTGTCAAGGGTACTGCTCTTTCCAACAGTTTTGGAGATTATGTGTGCGGAGCGGAATAACGTGACGTAAACAGCAGCACTTGCCACATAAGGCAAGCACCCCTGCGTCAAGGGTAAGGCTGTGCCACAAGCCTACCGAGAAAATGCAAAGGTAATTTCTTTTTTCTAGTCAGGTTCATGCTCATTTACTGTACTCAGTCTCCATGTACGATTATGATTATAAATCAACAGCAGTTGCAAATCTGCAAGGGGGAAAAAGGCAATGCCTTTTTTGTAACTTAAAAAAAATTAATTTTTAACTATACTTTTTACATATCATTGTAAATAAGTTTTATAAAATGAAACTTATTTGAATATTAATTTCATATTTCACAATCTAAAATTTAAAAATACTCACTTTTCATGTATAATAAAAATCTTTTTTAGAAGATCAGTCAGTCATACACGGACTCAGCCTTGAGTTTTAAATTGTGTTTAAATTCACAACAAAAAACAAATCGCTTTTCTATCAAATCGACGTTATATTTTAACGTATTATAGTAGCAAAAATGTGCAAGTTTAAATACATTTCTCGAGCAATTTTTTACTTTCCGATACATTGTACCATGTAAGGAAAGTATTGTAATCATGAAAAAATTCGACTTCGAGATTTTGGTGTTTTTACACGTTTTGAGGGCTTCTGAATCCATTTATGCTATTTTTACGAGATGTATGTATGTATGTGTGTATGTGTGTGTGTGTGTGTGTATGTGTGTTTGTGTGTATGTGAGTGAACACGATAGCTCCTGAACGGAGCATTCGATTGAGCTCAAATTGGATATATATGTCATAAACCACCGTCGCAAGACCGGTATTGATTTTGGTGTGTATAGGACTTATAGTTTTTCTACAGGGCTACGACAAAGATTTCTTTTACATTATGGCCTATGGGGGAATTTCTTGAAAGTGCGCTAGCGTTTAAACGGTACATTCGATTGAGCTCAAATTGGGTATATATGTTATAAACCACCGTCGCAAGACCGGTATTGATTTTGGTGTGTATAGGACTTATAGTTTTTCTACAGGGCTACGACAAAGATTTCTTTTACATTATGGCCTATGGGGGGAATTCTTGAAAGTGCGCTAGCGTTTAAACGGTAGATTCGATTGAGCTCAAATTGGGTATACATGTTATAAACCACCGTTGCAAGACCGGTATTGATTTTGGTGTGTATAGGACTTATAGTTTTTCTACAGGGCTACGACAAAGATTTCTTTTACATTATGGCCTATGGGGGGAATTTCTTGAAAGTGCGCTAGCGTTTAAACGATACATTCGATTGAGCTCAAATTCGGTATACATGTTATAAACCACCATCCTAAGACCGGTATTGATTTTGGTGTGTATAGGACTTATAGTTCTCCTACAGGGCTACGACAAAACTTTCTTTTATGTTATGTGCATAATGGCACTATGGGGAGCAAATCTTGAAATGTGGCGCAAGCATTTAAACAGCGAGCGCATTACGATTGAGCTTTTCGATTTGGTATATATGTTTTGAAGTTATTCATCGGATTAAAATTTATTTAAATTGCTTGGTAATGGTAATGATACTTAATCGTAAGCTGTTCAGGAAAAGTCAAGTGGGAGTCACTCCAGATTTTCATATGTATATGTATTAAAAAGGCGGATAGTTTTATGACTTCTGCTATTGGAACTTAATTATTACATACTTATACTTTATTCAATCCGCATACATTTAAACGACACGGCGTTAGAACCTAAGTAGCGGAATCAATCATCCTTGGCATAACATTTGTTAATACTATTGTTACACTTTCCACTTTTATGCTTCGTCTTTTAATTGAAGTCTTCATTACACAGTATATGTTTCGTATAAAATCGATTTTATTGGGGATATAGATTTGCTAATTTCTTACTTCATTAATTACTGTTCATTAATTATTTCAGAAAGCTTATACCTGGTAGATGTGTTCTTTCTCTTTCATTCCATTTTTTTTCTTTCTCAGGCTCGCATGTAGCTTGGTATCTTATCGCTAAACGAAAACCAAGTAACATGTTGCTTGGCTTTCAAATTTTAAGAGCTTGTTTTATGCAGTGTTTTTGTGTCATGGTCGCTTCTTAAATTGGGCCAGTTCACAAATTCTTATAATATTGAATGAAGGGTACTATTGTACTACAACCAGTGTGGTCATTTTGGATAGCCAAAGTAAGATCTTAAAAAGTCGGGATTCACATTTGAAAAATTACTTGTGAAAATGAGTAAGCTTTTTCACAAAAATATTTGTGGCACAAATTAAAGAAATTGGTTTTTAAAACTCGTTACTGGAAATATTTGCTTTTTATGTTTTGAAAAAATGTTTGACTGAATAATTTGCGTGTGTTTGTTCCATTTGTGTTGTTAGGCAAAGCCTTCCATGGGCTATCTGTCTAGGATGGGGGGGGAGGGTTTCATTGGCCTAGAGTAGTACTTTATAATGGGTTCTGACGCGTGTCCACGTTTAACATCTGAAGAAAATTGCTTGACCAAAACCGTTCACACAGTTTCATCTACGAAGCCGCGCTGACTAGGCCAGGCCAGAACGCTGGACCTTCACTCCGTAGGCTGTCTACCATTTTGATGTGTCTTACCCACTGTGCCATGGTTGGACACAAGGGTGGGTAAGGAAATGAAGACTGTTGTAGACATTCTTTAAAACAAGAAAACACACATTTCCGTGTTGATTCTGCGGATTAGTTTATCCAATAAACAAACATTTTTTAATTCCCAGATAAGCAAAATGGTGATATGTTTGTGTTTGCAAGAACGCATTCTCCCTTATTATGGGCACTATGGAAATGGGTAACAGGAAACTTCGAAATAGGCCCAGTAAAATGGCCACGTTATATCGCTGAAGACTTCTCGATGAGATAGGCCATTATTTCTCTTGGTCAAGGGTGAAAATAATTGAAGTTGCTAGTGACTGAAACTCAAATAAGGTAGGCAGAAAGTCCAGTTCGTTCTAGAAACAAATGCTTTTTACGCCCTGTCTACGCGAAAATGTCTTCACG